>CM062295.1:8509401-8833856 GCA_031216915.1 Pictodentalium vernedei | reverse complement strand
GATTAGTAGCATGTGTAGCCCTACACTGGAGAATAATTTGTAGGGTGTGTATCCCTATATTGGAAACTAATTTGTAGCATGTGTAACCTTATACTGGAGACTAATTTGTAGCATTGCAGCCCTATATTGGAGACTAATTTGTAGCATGTGTAACCCTATATTGGAGACTAATTTGTAGCATGTGTAACCCTATATTGGAGACTAATTTGTAGTATGTGTAACCCTATATTGGAGACTAATTTGTAGTGTATGTAACCCTATATTGGAGACTAATTTGTAGTATGTGTAACCCTATATTGGAGACTAATTTGTAGTATGTGTAACCCTATATTGGAGACTAATTTGTAGTGTATGTAACCCTATATTGGAGACTAATTTGTAGCATGTGTAACCCTATATTGGAGACTAATTTGTAGTATGTGTAACCCTAATATTGGAGACTAATTTGTAGTGTATGTAACCCTATATTGGAGACTAATTTGTAGCATGTGTAACCCTATATTGGAGACTAATTTGTAGCATGTGTAACCCTATATTGGAGACTAATTTGTAGCATGCGTAACCCTATATTGGAGACTAATTTGTAGCATGTGTAACCCTATATTGGAGACTAATTTGTAGCATGTGTAACCCTATATTGGAGACTAATTTGTAGTATGTGTAACCCTATAGTGGAGACTAATTTGTAGTATGTGTAACCCTATATTGGAGACTAATTTGTAGTGTATGTAACCCTATATTGGAGACTAATTTGTAGTATGTGTAACCCTATATTGGAGACTAATTTGTAGTATGTGTAACACTATATTGGAGACTAATTTGTAGTGTATGTAACCCTATATTGGAGACTAATTTGTAGCATGTGTAACCCTATATTGGAGACTAATTTGTAGTATGTGTAACCCTATATTGGAGACTAATTTGTAGTGTATGTAACCCTATATTGGAGACTAATTTGTAGTATGTGTAACCCTATATTGGAGACTAATTTGTAGTATGTGTAACCCTATATTGGAGACTAATTTGTAGCATGTGTAACCCTATATTGGAGACTAATTTGTCGTATGTGTAACCCTATATTGGAGACTAATTTGTAGTGTGTGTAATCCTATATTGGAGACTAATTAGTAGCATGTGTAACCCTATATTGGAGACTAATTTGTAGTATGTGTAACCCTATATTGGAGACTAATTTGTAGTGTATGTAACCCTATATTGGAGACTAATTTGTAGTATGTGTAACCCTATATTGGAGACTAATTTGTAGTGTGTGTAACCCTATATTGGAGACTAATTTGTAGCATGTGTAACCCTATAGTGGAGACTAATTTGTAGTATGTGTAACCCTATATTGGAGACTAATTTGTAGTGTATGTAACCCTATATTGGAGACTAATTTGTAGCATGTGTAACCCTATATTGGAGACTAATTTGTAGTATGTGTAACCCTATATTGGAGACTAATTTGTAGTGTATGTAACCCTATATTGGAGACTAATTTGTAGCATTGCAGCCCTATATTAGAGACTAATTTGTAGCATTGCAGCCCTATACTGGAGACTAATTTGTAGCATGTGTAACCCTATATTGGAGACTAACTTGTAGTATGTGTAACCTTATATTGGAGACTAATTTGTAGCATGTGTAACCCTATATTGGAGACTAATTTGTAGCATGTGTAACCCTATACTGGAGACTATTTTGTAGCATGTGTAACCCCTATAATGGAGATTAATTTGTAGCATATGATGACTCCTCACAACAGACACAGTCGACCGCAGCTGTTAACGGGATGGTGAGGGTTCTCCAATCTTTGATCTGACCTCAGATCTAGCCAATCATGCTGTAGAGAAACTTTTGGCTTCTTCTGGATGCACAGATGACCGGACTGACCCAGCACTGTCCGGCGGCTCATTACCATAATCTGCTGACGGGTGCCCCTTGCTGGGTTTTTTAAGCTGTGATAAGCTGCGCAAATTGTGACTGCAAGTCCGTTATGGAGGCTTATTCTCTGCCGCATGTTGCTCCCAGGACGGAGATCTGGCTGAAGATCTCTTCATCGGAAATCCCAATGAATCAAGCCTCAAATCACTAGCTACCAGATGAACTGACTTCGAGGGCAAAGACTTGAGCGTATTCACTCAGCTGCATGAACATATGGAGTTAGGTAGCTAGTGTGCGGTCACATGTGCTTTGCTGAAGTGGAGAAAGAAGCTGTAACTGCAGCTGTCTCCGGCTGCAGTGTAGGAGCATCCTGAGGGGCCAGGGAGGATGTTTGCTCCTGGTATTATGGTTCCCACTATCGGCTACCGCATAACCAGTCAAGCTAGCTGCTGGAATAAGAGGCCTTATTCCCTTATATTCAAGAGTACCTTAGCAGCTAGCTCTGTTTGCTCCTCAGAGCGCTACGACGGCAGCACATTCTGGACGGGTGTCGCAATACCATCACCATGTTCTTGTTCCTCTTGAAAAGAAACTGAATACTCGTATTATCTTGCGGTGATAGCCCCGACATCGAAACTTCACCACAAATACATCATACATTTTGTAGTGCGATAACTGCTTCTGACGTTAGTGTCCTAATGAGTCGACCCCGACCACACAAGAAGGACCTGAATCAGTAGAAGTGCAGCGACTACAGGCAAGACAACAAGTACAGTATGTAAATCTGATGTAGAATTCTTCACCCTACACTGACAGCAGTAATTTATAATTATAATCCAAACAAGTTCACTGCACTCCTAACATCTAACATATAATCATACAATATAAGGATACATGACGAAGACAAAAAAAAAATAATTTTAAAATAAATCAATAATTTTTTTGAAAATGCCTAAGTTCCCCAAGGGAACCACACAAGCCCAAAGACATCCCGATAGAGCCTAAGTGTGGACAAACACCAAAATATTAAAGCTACAGTTAAAACTAGAAGTCCTGTCACGAATTGTTCGCTTATCTAGGCTTAATTGCGCGTAGGAATTGCGCGCAATTGCCACATGGAATGGCATCCAAATCACGGCAGGTTCTCCTGGTTACTCATAGCAAACGCGGGCAATGTTTCTGCCAATGGACCTCCGGGTTACCCGGAGGTCCATTGGCTGAAACATTGCCTGTGCACAGGCCATATGTACAGAATTTTATAGCCTTACTGTGGTCATAACGCGTAGATTAACGCGCAAATCGATGTGCTATTTGTGCGCATTTCATGACAGGACTTCTAGTTTTAACTGTACACTATCAGAATATTAATAAATGTATCCTAATATAATTGTGATGAAATAAAACCCTGAATATTACCTGTTAAGGACGTTGTTAAAAGTAAACAACATCAGGATAAAAGGCACACAAAAAGGCCCAACTCAGTAAATAATTAACTGATACCTGACGCAAAGCTAGATCTTCATGTGAAGAAAAAACAATGCATCTGGTAGGAGAAGCAAGACAATAACGGCCCAACACCCCTAAGGTGAGAACGTAACAGTGGGGATAAACAGAATAAACCTCTGTACAACATGCTAAACTCCCAAGAAATTTAATAAAAAAGTTCATTAAAAAACAGCCAGAAAGCTTAGGAGTTTAACTGGAGGTTTCATGGAAGGATAGGGAAGGAACACATAACCAACAGCAGGTAAATCATTAGCAAAGCTAATGATGTCAAGGCGTATATCCCGAAATTGGGTAACATGAAATAATTACATGTATTTAAAAGTTATAGCCCAGAATGTCTCAAACCACCGTTGTTCACCTCCATCATCCATTTACTGCCTTGAACCCACCATATACTTCATTGATTTGTGTACGACATCCACCAAAAGAGAAATTTAAAGCACAGATGTCAGTTGAGATGTTTACTGACTTAGGGCCAAACAAAGAATGACGTTGTCGCCAATTCCCGTCTCTTCCTCAGTACTGCGCATGTGCAAGTAGTAAAGGTATGGAGGACCAGATAGGATTTCTAATTTCGGTATTGTATGCAAATTTTGGGGATTGGGTGGTTCAAAATTTGTATTTGACCCTTGATAATATTCAATTTGCACCAGCTAAGTCTGATTGGTGGTAGTATAAAAATATGGAAGAGGGTAGAGGGGAAGATGTCAAGGCCTGATTATCTCCCCACTCATCCATTCAGAAGTCATAGCAACCATTTGAAAAAATAAATAGGCTTTATTTACAACCTCACCCAACCATAACAAAGTCCAAACAATGGTTGTAAAGGTTGTATGGATGTCTTCAAGGCTTTGACAAGGTGATGGGGGGAGGGGGGGAACAGAGGTGTGTGAGGGGGAGATATCCAGGTCTGGTTATCTTCCACCCCACCAATGTCAAAATATAATATAGGAAACATATACTGTTGAATAACAAGTGTATTGAATCAGAAACAGACAATCACAGAACCTTGCAGCAAATTTTTTGGACAAAAATGAAATATGGCGAGGGGCAAGATGTCCTGGCCTGAATATCTTCTCCCCTCACCCTGGCAAAATATTTATCAACCGTGAAAACAAATTTTGGAATGCTGTAGTGTACTGATACTAGTATCTGTACACTAAAGAATTAGAAACAGCCCATCTTAGAATCTCTGTAACTTTTTTGGGGAGATTTTGACAGGGTGAGGAGGAAGATGAATTGTTTCTAAAATTCATTCAAACTATTTCTCTCCCTCAACTTATTCCACATTTTGTTATGTGTTTCTGAGTAATTTTATACATGGATTTAGCTGTTTAATATCAAATATAATCAAATATTGTGAAATAATAGTATAAAAAATAAAATTAGATGAATAGATTTTAAAATTTAGGTGAGGGAGAAAGATATCCAGGGTGGGGGGAAGATATCCAGCAGGGGGAGGGGTAGATATCCTGCTACACCGGTGCTTCATTAATTAAAATTTTGCTGATATTTTTTACGTGGTAAATGCATGCATGGACATCGATGACCACATGTGGATTACGACCAATCCACGACAAATGTACTGTACTAACTACAGTTAAAAGTAGAAGTCCTGTCAAGAACTGTGCGCTTATCTAGGCTTAATTGCGCGTATGAATTGCGCGCAATTGCTGTATCGAAAGGCATCCAAAGCACGGCAGGTTCTCCTGGTTACTCATAGCAAACACGGGCAATGTTTCTGCCAATGGACCTCCGGGTTAATTTTATTAAGTAGGATGACTTCTTAGTGAATGCATGGAGTATAGTTAAAACTAGAAATCCTGTCACTAACTGTGCGCTTATCTAGGCTTAATTGCGCATAGGGATTGCGCGCAATTGCCATATTGAATGGCATCCAAAGCACGACAGGTTCTCCTGGTTACTTATAGCAAACACAGGCAATGTTTCTGCCAATGGACCACTGGGTTACCCAGAGGTCCATTGGCTGAAACATTGCTTGTGCACAGGCCATATGTACAGAATTTGATAGCCTTACCATGGTCATAACACGTATATTAACGCGCAGATCAACATGCTATTTTTGCACATTTCAGGACAGGACTTCTAGTTTTAACTGTAGACCAATTTTCAACATGCAGCCCCATGGCTGCACATCATTTGATCAATGTGTGGTAAAAAATGACAGTTTGAAAACACGAATGCTGTTCTGTCTATGTCCTGTGATCTTTTTTGTCTTGTGACATTATGTCCAGTAACATGTCCTGTGACATTTTGTCTGCACATTATTTGATCAACATACTACAGTTAAAACTAGAAGTCCTGTCATGAACTGTGCGATTATCTAGGCTTATTTGCATGTATGAATTGCGCGCAATTGCCATATCGAATGGCATCCAAAGCACGGCAGGTTCTCCTGGTTACTCACAGCAAACACGGGCAATGTTTCTGCCAATGGACCTCCAGGTTACCCGGAGGTCCATTGGCTGAAACATTGCTTGTGCACAGGCCATAATTACAGAATTTGATAGCCTTACTATGGTCATATCCTGTAGATTAACGCACATATCGACGTGCTATTTGTGCGCATTTCAGGACAGGACTTTTAGTTTTAACTGTAAATATACTGTAACAAGTTAGACAGTTAGCCGAATCGGTAAAATGATTTACATGTATAACACCATTTCACCCATGTTCTAAATACATTTCAGCTTGTGTGCTTGTGTTTTAAATTTGCTGACCTTGTTCTTTTTCAAGACTACAGTTAAAACTAAAAGTCCTGTCCTGAAATGCGCACAAATAGCACGTTGATTTGCGCGTTATGACGATGGAAAGGCTATCAAATTCTGCACATACGGCCTGTGCACAAGCAAAGTTTCAGCCAATGGACCTCCGAGAACCTGCCATGCTTTTGGTGTCATTCGATATAGCAATTGCGCGCAATTCCTACGCGCAATTAAGCCTAGATAAGCGCACTGTTCATGACAGGACTTCTAGTTTTAACTGTACCAGTAAGATAACAATGGACAGAAAGTTGGTTTCAAATTATCATTGAATTTTGAAAATGCTTTCATGTGAGAAATGACCGACTGAATTGAAGTTAAGATCACTTTAAAATCATTTATAAATCATCCTTCTGTGGGAATCCATACAAATTTTAACAGAATGTCACCCTTGTATTTCTTGATATGCCATTGGAAATACACTGACAAATTCTACACAAATAGGGAAGTGGGCAGTGAGGGATAATGACCAGAGGTCCAAGAGAGACTCTGCAATGCTCAGTCTTCTTGAAGTGATAGTTCCAGAAAAAAATTATGTTGCAGGATTAATGAAGCAGCCAATAGGTTTTGTATCAATTTTGGCATTATTGTCCCGATAAGGGTTACATAGTTGGCACCATTTTTAATAAACGATTCATCACTGCAATGGGCATAAAAGCATTGGATCCTAAAGACAGACTAACCCCAAAATTGTATAATGCCCAGTGGGAGCCAAGTTTGTATTAGCAATTCCACTGTGTGCACCCCCCCCCCCCCCCCCCCACCCACCCGCAGTCCAAACAGATAAGATAAGACAAGATAAGTTTATTCAAACCAAAATATATTAACAAAATCTGGGACCTCAGGTTCTCCTGGTTACTCATAGCAAACACATGCAATGTTTCGGCCAATTGACCTCCGGGTTACCCGGAGGTCCATTGGCTGAAACATTGCTTGTGCACGGGCCATATGTACAGAATTTGATAGCTTTACTTGGTTCATAACGTGTACATTAACGCGCATATCAACATGCTATTTGTGCGCATTTCATGACAGGACTTCTAGTTTTAACTGTAGAGTGGAAATCAGAGGAATGGAATCGTCGTCACTGAAACTTGATGTATGAAACATCCAGAATGTTGTAGTAAAAATGGGTTAACTATTTTGACCCATCATCCGTAAACTGCAGGTCATGTCATAACATCCGAGATTTTGGCAAGGTGACCAACGCATTTGCCCAGAGAGATTCAAACAGTCAACACGTCGTCTTGATGTTTTTATACCAGTTCTTTAAATTCTTCAACCTTCAGATATTTATTTACTTTATACTTTTATTTACTTTATATATAAACTGTGATGATCACAACCAGATATAAGTTTAATGTACTTTATTATATGTTGACTTGGAACCAAAATGCCAAGTATTTTCCATCGTGTTATATTTCTCTATAACAGAACTTGGATCATATTGCCAAGATGTTAATTGTAATGTTATATTTATGTGTTTCTGTGACAGTCAGGGACTCAGTGTTATTTGCCGAGCATGACAACTTAATTCTGTGTTTACAGTACGTTGAGAGTGTATTATCACTAAATGACCTGCTGAGTGGAGATTCCACCCAAGCAATAATTGCAAATTATTAAATACAACACTTGCTAAACCCGGAGGTCCACTGGCTGAAACATTGCTCGTGTTTTTTGTCGATATGTACAAAATTTGAAAGTTATAGTTTGGGTGATAATTCCACTCCACAGGTGATTTAGTTACAATCCACTCTCCACATACTGTATATATTGTATATATTGTGATCATGGACTCAGCCTCAATTGCAGAGCATGACAAAAATTATTCTCATACTAAAATGTGATCATGGGCTCAGTGACAGTTGCGGAGCATGATGTTAACTTACACTTACAGTTTATTCTTCACTCCAGCAGATTAATGCATTTGGGCGTCACCAGCTATCACTAAAAAGTGTATACTGAGGCCGAGTCCGAGCCAGGAATTGATGTATATAGAAATCATTTATTCAAATAACCCCTTAATGCCAAGGTGTTGACGAGATATTTTTATCTATACTTCATATAAACCCATCTTCTTTCGAATTAGTGAAAGAAAATCCAATTTCTTCAATTTTTCTTAGTTATATCGTGAAAAATGTCTTTCAAACACACTAAAAAGTGTATACAGAAAGACTATTTGGTCACGTGATTTATCTCTTATTTTGATCGGCAGTGTTATTAATCTTATATTTTCGGCAAGTTCTGGAAGGAAACTGGAAGTTTCACCCGAAAACTTTGGTAGTAATTTTATTTCGTATATTTCTAACGTATGTCCAAATTTTAAAGTTGTACAAAAATTATTTATTGAGTTATCGATTGAAGTGCCAGAGGCAAAAATCATCAACAGCCAAGTCAGAGTCTAGGAAGGTGTATACAGAAATTACCATACTAAAAAGTGTATACAGCTGCCTCGGAGGGTTTGCTTTCGAGTCATTCCATAGTTTGAAGTTAAACAGATGTTTGCTTGGTGTTTAGGAGGACCGCAAGTTTCGACTATGCTACTTCAAATCCATGTTATGTAGTGTAACTGTAAATTTGGTATTCCTTTATTTCACTTTCTATGTGGTATTTAACTTCTAAACAACTTTTTCTCCGTGTTCCATGTACTTCTATAAGGCGCCTGTGTAATTTTCGTGGTTCTATATGGCTTATAGGCAAAGTTCTCTGTGGTAAATCGACGCACCATGACCTGAGAAGTACCTCGGAATTTGGAGACACGCATAGGATTTGAATGTTTCTCGCATTTCTGGAAATACTCAATCAAAATACGAGATTGTAGGTTTGTATGTATTTTCGTACCAATGCTTTGTCAAGAGACATTATTTTGTTGTTTCAAACGTTCCGTTTCTGGGGTCAAGTTAACTGGATTTGTACATTCTTTTCTCGCATGGGCTTGTTGACCAAGCAAAGGGTGGTTAGTTTCCTTGGTCGTGGTAGTTACTAAAAGGGTTCCGAGACTGTTCGTCCCAAAACTAGTTCGTTCCATGACGATTCGCCCGAGACATTACTACCAAATTGACAACCGGTACGATTCGTCTCAAATGTCATGACGATTCGTCCCAACGGTTTACTGACGAATGACCCAGGACGTTTCGGCCTGGACGGTTCGGCCTCCAATCGGGTCGAAACGTCCCGAGTTTTAGGGACTTTTTTTTTAATTTTTACATATTTTGGAACTTAATTTCTTTCATGTTGATGGTCACAAAAAGTTGTCTTTGAATAAAAAAAACGAACTTACCTTTATCGAAGATTAATTTATCTATAAAAATCCATTTTTCAAAACTAAACTATTGGAGCTTTCTCCACTCCTTTTTTGTAACCGCTATGGTCATATACCGAGGCCGCTACCAAACCGGCATTGCTGTTTGGTTTTCTTTTCTCTTCTTCCCTTAAATTTGCCACCGCACAACATTATATTATGGCTCGCCACCATGGTGGGACTCAAACCTTTACCATCGCCAAACTGGAACCGAATAGAGCCGACTCTCTAATAGTCTTAATGGCGTTGAGGGATTGATTATTGACAATCTATCACTCCAACGTAAACTAACCGCATGCATACCCCCTCAGACCCCATTTGAGGCAATAGGAAGCTAGGCCTGTGTGATCTAAGTGAAATAAAATAAGGCTAACCGGGTCGCAAGGGATTTGTAAATCCCACATCGACCCTGCACGCCTTTGGCGCGCTAAAACCTTTCATTCATCACGTGATACAGAAGCAGATGTCTTGTTTGTCTTCTCCATTTTGGGTTTTGGTCGAGCCACAATGTAGCGTGGATAAAAAATCGAATGTAAAGTAACTGCGTATATTTGCTGCTTAAGTTGTATTAATTTTACTTAGAGGCAGTAATAAAGAGGTCTTTCTATTCTATTCGGACTGTGTGTTGGATGGAAATCATCTCAATTGGCAGGTTAGTTAATAGAGGTTATTAGGTTGTTAAATTGAAAAATACTGATCAATTAACACCTCTTAATATCCTCTATTATCTTTCCTGGAGGATGAGATAATCCCTCCGAACGAAATGGTTTGACGAGCCGAAGGCGCGCAGGGACGATTTGGGGGACAAGCCCCTTTCGTCCCTCGGTGACTGTAAATGATTGGTTTTCGTATGTCTCGGCGTGTCAAAGGAGGAAAATGAAGGAGGGAAGAGGTTTATCCCTTTCTGCCCTTCTTGCGGCTTTTCTTTTTAGGTGGAGGTTGGCTTGGTGATGGTGATGGTGAAGAGGCTGGTGGTGGTGCAGAGGTGCGCGCGTTAAGTTTTTCTCAGTACTCTCTTGATTTTATTCGTTCTGCTCTTGCCAACTCTAATTCTCTCATTAATTCCTCATAAGGGTTTAGTGGTTGTACCGCTCCCGGGCTTTCCGGTAGTGAGGGAAGGGGGGAGTGAGAGGTGGGAGGCGGTGAAAAAGCAACTTCCAGTTCCTCCTCAGTCTCCACTGGATGTTCCTGATCCAACTGTACCGGCTCAGGAGCCGGCAGTTGATTGGGTGTACCAGTGGGACTAGGAGGGGAACTAGCGGCTGCTGCCAGAGCCTCCACCCCCTCACTCAACTCTTTCTTCCTATTCCGGAAGGCCTCCAAGCGCCGGGCGTCCCTGCGCTTGGTCGATGGGCTCTTCTTCTTTTTCTTGATCTGTCTCTTTTCAGGGCCTCCGTGCCCCTTCGGGTGAGGACCAGTGGGAGAGGGGGTCCTCTCTCCAAAGGTACTACCTCTCCCCGAAGGGGTTGGTGTTGTTGTGGGCTTCTCAATTTCAAACTCCACTTTCAGGTGGTCGCTCAAGCCTATTTCCTAGATAGCCCAGGAGACAGGGCATGAGACGCCCAGAGCTGAAATGGCTTTCACTAGTCTATCTGGTAGTTCCATGGCTATCTAGGTGTTGTTCACGCTCTGAAGTCAGATGTGTGAATGTGATGGCAATGAATGGTAATCCCTTTCATTATTGACTGTTAATATAGGAGGCCGAAACGTCCAGGGCAGAAGCGTCCAGGGCCGAAACGTCCAGGGCCGAAACGTCTCGAGGTCGTATTTCTCGAGGCCGAAACGTCCCAATACCGCCCCAACAAGTCAGTACGAAGAATTCGTCCTTTAAAGTCTACTTAAGCGATAAAAAATGATATACATACAAGATCACCGGTCGTACCCGGTACTAAAATGGGATCGCAACAACTTGTTTTAAAAACAACAGCATCACACGAAAAGAGACTGATGCGATGCCGATAATGTTAGGATCGGTGTTTTTACTCACTTCAAATGCCTAAAGAGGCTGAGAAATCGCGCTATACATAAAACGTGAAAATTTATCACTAAAAATTAAAATTTTGGTATCAAACTTCCGATATCTATTGAATATACCCATCCCCCCCACCCCAACTCACCACATAGCGATTATTTTGGTGTTTCTAGGAACAGTAGTTTACTTGCGGTTTCATTGCCCCGCTTGCAAAACGGAGACCGCAAGTCGTAAGTGTAATGAATATATGCGAAATTATCGCGTTTATTTGGTGTTTTAGGCCCAGCAGTTAACTTGCGGTCTCCTTGTCCCTAGTTGCGAAAAAGTGAGATCGCAAGTCTGATACCGCGCTATGCATTAGCTACCTACCTATGTCTACCTATGTTCATTCCAAACGAAAGAGCATCGTTTGCTCTTTTTTTATTTGGCTCTCTTAGATGAGCGATTTCCTTTTCCTCACTTGTTTTTGTTTTCGACTTCTCCTTTTTATGTATATAATCGTAATCCATTGTGTAGGTGTACCTCATGGGATGTGCCGCCCAGTGCCTGTCCAGGGTAATACTTTTTGCCGGTAAAAAGGACGGTAAGTGTATAAAGACTACGTTTTAAAGTACTAAATGTACCTCTGAATGTGTGAAAAGTGATTATTTAAGGAAGCTTACGCAATAAAAGTAGTATATGGAGCACACTTCTGCCCCCATCGTGGGGACCCCGCTTGGGGACCCCGCCGTATATATTGGTTTCTATGGTGACACATAGTTGCTTTACATTCAATAGGTTGTATTCTGAATTTATGTTTGCTTGTATACGCCGAATTATCTAAACCCGCCATACATCTGAAACTATCGGCCAAAATCCAGTGCTATTTTTTTTCTTACTCTAAAAAAGTGGCCCTCTGACTTATGTACTGACTTGGGACAGGTCAGATGATTTAAGTTCACCTGAGTGCATTACCACCTTCTTACGTCTTTTTTATTCTTCCTTGTAGATCGGTTTGGTAACAATCTATAGGAAGTGACCCTCTGCCTACTGTACTGATTTGGGACAGGTCAAGTTATCCGACCTCCGTCCACCAGATAAAGGTCAAATAGTGCATTCCCACCCCTACATTAATTATTTTTCCAAAGTTATTTTAGGCATAGGATATTCTTTGAAGTATTTCAATTGATCTACTTCCTTTGACGACGGTTTCCTTCATGTGTTACACCTAGAGAATTTTTAGTGGTTATGATGACGTGATATGATTTTTTTTCAACAAGTTTCATCTGGTTGCAATAAGGGTAAACTAAAGCATACCGTGAATCCACAGATTGATTTTATGATGTGAGAAATATAGAAAAAAGTACTGACTTTAAATTCGACAAGTGTTCAACATTAAGGAAACCATCATCAAAGAAAATAGAACAATTGAAATACCTTAAAGGAAAGTCCATGCTGAAAATGACTTAGAAAAAAAAACATGTCTATGATTTCTCGGGAATAATTTAAGTCGGATTTTCTTTTTACTGCCAATAAGGAATAGAGATCGGTCGCCTATATATCCAGTGGTTTGGTCGAGACACCATCCTCTTGAACTTTTCTTTTGGGATAGAAGTAGGATAAACCATATTTGCTCTGTGTATATGTAAACATTCTGTTGTCATTTATTCTGAAACCTCGGTTGATACCACTGCCTGCCTGCTGGGTTTTGATTACATTCAGATACTTTTCTTTGGTCAGTTCATTGTGGCGTTTGTTGATACCTTTACAGCTTAACTTGTCGGATGCACCGAAACAGTAGTAAGTCTTGCTACACAATCCAATAATACCATCACCCTGCCATTCGATTTTAAAAAGTCCAGGTGTTCTCTTGTCAAATTTTTGTCTCCGTGTACAACAGGTATGAGGTGTCTAGGTTCCATCTTGTACTTTCGCTTTTACAAAGTCATCTCTGTGAACATCACATGCCTCGGATGGTAACCATTCATGCCATCGTTGGTAAAATTGTTCTTTTTTCTCGGGTTCTCGGGACGGATAACTTCTTCCAGTGATGGTTTTGATAAGGCAATGTACAAACTGTCGGTATCTGATTCACATAATTCAAAGTCTCGTCGATCCACATAGACATCTAGAAACTCATAATAGAATTCGAGCATTCGAAGCTTGGCGTATTGGTATACGAAAAACCCAATTTGAAGAGGCAAGTCCAGTTTGATTGTATGTTTATTCATCTCCACTTCAAAAAGATCTTCACTTAGTACATTCAAATTTCGGAAAGCCATGTTGTTGATGTAGTTTGATACGTTGTTGTCATCACAATAGACAACGTTCCGATGTTTGTCTTTATTTGTAACAGTTTTTCCATATCCGCTGTTTCCAAGTAACTTCATTGTATCGGCGACTATTGATTTGTTATGATCAGCGTCGCCAGCTCCTCTTGCATCTGATGCTTGATCGCCAAATTTCTGGAAACATGCATTTGACTGGTACTGGATTACTTGATATATACGGCTAACTTCCAATCCGTGTTGAATGTACCATTTTAAAAGTGGCGTTGCTAGAAGAATTTTCGTTCCGTGATAACTACCAATCAGACTGCGTCTTAGCTGATTCATTATTTTATTTTCTTCAGCGTACGTTCTCATGTGGTCCCCTATGTCCGATCTGGAAATGTTTGTGTTTTTGAAGATTGGAGTCATTTCTTCAAAATGTTCCTTCAGTCTATCTGGTACATGGATGTCACATTCAACCAAGCCGAAAATTTTGTTGGCACGAATTTTTTCAATCAATTCAGCAGTTGTCATTCTTCCATCAGTTGAGAAGCTGAACTTTTCTCTTAGAAACATTTTCAAGACAGGAAGAGTCTTTTTCATCTCACGCCATTCACATTCCCATATCTCAACAAGATTATATCCCAGATCTGTGATATATTTCGAATTTCTAGCCGTATCTTCTCTGATCTCTCTCATTGTTCTCTGGCGAACTGTATTGAAGAGAACTGGGTCATCGTTCTTCATGTTCAACGCACATTGGTGACCGTGACAGAAACACCCGTGGAATTGATACACAGTATGAGTTGTCTTGCACCAACCATCCACTGGTATCTGTCGCCTTCCGATTCTCTTTTCCGTGCCATTAAACTGGTGCCGAATGTGAACATCGTCTCTTGTGGTAATGAATTCCATCCATTGGTGGGCCATACGTCCATAGGTATGAGAGTACTCAGGCTTGAACTCTTGTTCTTCTCTCCTCCTGATATAACAACCAGTAGGCATTTCTTGCGTCAATGCCGACAAATAAAGTGCATTTGCATCGAATCCAACGATACCAGCACATCCTTTGGCCTGTTCGCCGTATTTTACAGATCTTAATCTAGTCACATTCTTTTCGTGGTATCGGTTGAAGATTATAGATGGTCCACCAACGATATTGTCTTTTACAAGATGGTGTAAATCTTTATTCTTGTCGTTGTTGAAAAGTTCAAATGAAACTCCTTCTTCTACTGTGTTGAAGAGATATTTCAGGGTAAGGCCGGGTACGCTGATTCCATCTTTGAACATATCAATTTTACGGTCTTGGTAGAAAGTGAATTGCTTTTCCACGGCTTCTAAAAATGGCTTCACGTCTCTATTATTGTACCATACCAAGAAATCACGAAAGGTGGTCATGTTGTAATCTTTCCATACTTGTTGACAGTATTCATATTCTTCGGCATTTGTTTTCATTTTTCAGGTTGCTAAAGAAAGCTTTGTGTTCTGGCAAGTGGTCCTGGTCTAACTTTTCCAAACTGTCTATCCATTCGTAGGGCAGGTAGCCCTTGGTTACAGAGCACCCGAAAGCCTTTAAGAATTTATCATAGGAAAATCCCGGTGCAAGGTAGTTCATGATGTCGAGGAATTTCAGATGATCCGTCTTCAGGCACATGAAAGCATTCGATTTCTTAACAACAAACTTCAGTGGATCTTGCTTTTTGAAATAACTAATCAGTTCTCGCTGGACGATGTTCACATCATATTTCCCCGAATTAAATCCCATGACCGGCATCTCCATCAAATAACTATGGAATTCAGCTTGGAGCTTTTCAAGTGGGTGTGGTTTTGAGTTATCGTCACATGTAGTCAGGACTTCGTGTATCAGTACATCGTGGATTTTCTGCCTCATTGCAAGAATGGTATGTGAATGCATTTCTTGCATTAGTGAGTAGCTTCTGGACGAAATTTCTGTAAGGTAGTTCATGAGTTGTTGTACAAGATTATGAGTGTTGCCTTCTGTAATGAAACATTTGGGTTCTTCGTAGCCTGGCACATTACTGCATATACTGACACTTAATGGTTTGTGTTCGGCCTCCCATGTCAGTGCATTACTGTTCTTAGGTATATCAGTTTTGGCAAAGTAGCTTTCAAAATCAAATGTAGCTCTGTATGGAAAATACCGCTGTGATTCAGGTATGCTAATTCCTTCATCCTCCAGTTTTTCAAATATTGTTTGTGACGTATGGTATATTCCGCCAACATATCTGTAGGTAACATCTTCGGTACAGGTGAGTTCATGGCGCTGCAAAAATCGAGCAGATTTCCAAAGTTTTCCACATTTGCGGCAGGCAAATGATTTACTGTATTGGTCGATATCAGTAATATAGCTGAAGTGATTCTTGTAAAGATTGATGAATATAGTATTGGTAAAACGTCTATTGGATCTTTGAACGATCTTGGCAACCACGTCGTCATTGTCTTCAGCCAGTTCAAATACTTGGATGTTGCCTTCAAACATTTTCTCCACGTTTGGCAGTTGGTCCAATTTCACGCCCAAAAATTCCTCTTTTCTTACATCCGTATATTTCCGGAACAATGCATCTGTTATTGTATTCAAACCATGACGGTCGGCACCACTCCATAGCGCCAGGCACCGAAAAAGACATAAATTGTCGTCGTATACGAAATGGTGATGGTCATCTTTTACTAAGGCGATGATGAAGCGATTGTCCAAGATATACTGAGGTATGTCTTCTGGTACTCCGCCAATAGGGTGATTCTTTATCTTGTTCACGTAGAATGTGACGTTGGTCAGTTGGTGGACGACCCATTTGGAGTTGGGTCTTTTCTGGCGGGCCCATTCAAGTATATCCCCTTCCTGGATGCTTTCGAGAAAGCGTTCAAAGTCGGCTTCATTATTTATCAAATGGGGCACATTCAAAACTCGGGCGTTGTTTTGAGATGCATGAAAATACCGTACTTTGTCAGTTTCATTGTTACGTAGAATGAATCCACAACTCAAGTTGATATTGAAACGTAACTCTTGTGGCAGGAATATAGTATTAGTCAGCTCACTAGCCATGGTCGATAAGTCTGTGGTCTGCAGTCGGTAGTTATAAACATCTTGAACGTTTTATTTGCAGTATGATGCGTTCGTATACTAGACCAGTTTTCACGATACAAGTCTACT
Source organism: Pictodentalium vernedei (assembly GCA_031216915.1). Taxonomy (NCBI): domain Eukaryota; kingdom Metazoa; phylum Mollusca; class Scaphopoda; order Dentaliida; family Dentaliidae; genus Pictodentalium; species Pictodentalium vernedei. The sequence continues at coordinate 8,816,989 of CM062295.1, read as the reverse complement.
TCAAGCACTTCTTCGCCGAGCAGGTTTTTATCAAACTCAATCGGGTCGACATCGATAGTAGTGGTTGTCCTAGGAATTTTGGCTACCCTCCCTGGTCCTCGATCATCTAACTTCCGCTTGGGGGGAGCTGGCCCATGTGCTACACTCTTGTGACGGCTGAAATGGATCAGTTGGTCAAATTTTTGTCCACACTCCTTACAAGTATATCTCTCAAGACAAGTCTTCCGGTGATATTCCAGCTTCTCTCTCCTCGTGAAGGTCTTGTGACAGTTGGTGCATGCAAACTTCTTTTCTTCTGTGTGAGCTGTCCTCTGGTGGCGGTTCCTATTGCGACGGACAGTAAAGCTCTTTCCACAATGATCACAGTCAAATCTTGTTGGCTCCATTTTTTTCAAACGGTTTGCAAAAAGCAAATTTGCTATAGAAAATTACTAGCGATGTATTCAATGCAACGGTTTTAAATAGACTGGTGCCAGGTTACTTGTAATAGCTTTTTATTCAAACCTGACGGATGTGAAAGAAGACGCCATACCATTTAAAACCAACAGCAACATTTGGTCGATGTTTCGCTTCTGTTTGTGTTTGTTTCCTATAGGAATACGGGTTAAAGTCGGAATTTTCAGGAAATTAACAGAGAAAATAATGGAAAAGAAACACATATGAAATTGGGATCTGTTTCTTTAGTTCATTTTCCTGCATTCTGGTTGGCCAGTTAGGTAATTATCTTGATCCTCAGAATGGAAGAAAATAGCAGCAAAAATAATAAAACAAACTTGCTATCTCAAAACTGGCGGACTAATATACGAGGCTCGATCCCCAGTATTGACCCTGTGCAAATTAAGATCGCAACAACTCTCAATTTACAGAAAAAGTCACTCCCACAAAGAGTCTCGGCGTAAGCAGACTTGATATTGGCTGCTTAGCTTCTAACAGATATCAATAGAGAAATCAAAGATAACTAATCAAGTCGCATGTGGAAGGGAGTCGATCCCCAAATTTGCCACTGTGCAAAATTAAGCGCACAGCAACTCTCAGTTTACAGAAGTAATCACTTCCGTAAATCAACTGAACAAAAACAGACAAGATATTATCTGCATAAGATTGCAAATCGACGCTACGCACAAAATTGTATTTTTATGTTGCAATGCATTAAACGTTTTACCAACGTTTACAATGGTAAACACAACAGTCATGACCGAAAACAAGAACTTATCAAAGACAAGCTCCAAAATCGAATCAGTTAACGATTGTCGCCTTCATTAACTGCTTGAATGAATGATTAAACTGCTTTATACACAGACAATTCATCTATACCTCCTGAAATGTAATGCAATTCTGGTGTTCGAAATTGTTGTTGGTAGAAAAAAACATTTTGGGAAATAGAACTTCTAGTATTGCTGAAAAGATTCACTAGAGGCAATCTATCTCAAAAAATGTATATTATGGTGTATTGAAATGAGAACTAATCTGCTCTGTAAATAAATAAGTAAATAAAAGTTCGGGATATACGCTTTTATTGAAAACATAAAAAAACCTGCTAAAATCAGTTACCTCCCTTGCCAATTGACAGCGTATTTCAATCGCTGTGCGTTTCTCCAGTTGAGACAAAATTCTGATCACAAATAATAAACTGATTCACGCTGAATTAATTTACATAACAAGCATGTCTACAATTATATTTTTATTTGGTTCTCTAGCCGCAGGAAATGTTTGTGGATGTTTTTCACTGATTTGTGAAACGGTACGCTTTTTTATGGTTTTAGCAAAGGGATAATAATGCATTACGGTTGTGGAAAATTATCTGAAAATTCCAGAAAACCACAACATTGTCTTACATAATTAGCGCTAGATCGTGTAAGGGAATGTAATTCTCCGATTACACTGCAAATTCTACGATCATTTTGTTGTGTGAAGATTTTGTCATTATGATTATTATTATAATTTTTTTTTCTGCAGAAAGTAATGCATTTCCATTGAATTAAGGAATTGAATACTCAAAGTAGATTTCCACAATAAATAATTTAGGACCCACCGGCGCTTTTTTATATCTCTGTGAATGTTTTTTTTTTGTTTTTTGTTTTCAAATTAAACTTTAGAACACTTATAATGTGTCTTATCCATGACGTATATGAACCCATTTTAACTTCAAACCTTTGTAACATTGATTTACCGGTAGTTGATTTCTTACATAATTGCTTAGCTAGCGATAGTTCATTGACACAACGGATTGAACAATAACTGTACGCTGTGTTTTCCAATCTGCCGCAATTTGGGTGCAAGTTTTATAACATCCGGGGCTGGAAATTTAAAAAAATTACGGAACATAATAAATATCTTCCTCACATAAAACTCATTATTATCGACACAAACGAAGCGAACATTACACAAAAATGTAAACAACAAACAGCCTATAAGGGGAGAGACCACAAAAACACCTAAATTTACAACAGTTAGATCTACGTATAATATTTACAATCGAAACGTATAATCGGTAATATTATTGTAGGGTCTTTTTTTTATTGGGGTGGGGTTTCTGGGATAACCTTCAATGAAAAAGAATATATAACGTCAGATATTTATTTACATGCACTGGTCAAACTACTGATGGTGATTTGAATACAGGTATAAAGACAAAACTTACAAAGTGTCCCTTAGGGATCTGTGTCTTGTACCCTCAGGGTTAAAGCAACATATCGTTCTATACATTTTGGCAGTGTAACAATTATGGCAATGTTATAACGTCAAGATAAGAGCAGCCATCCCAGGCCTAGGGACGGCCAGCACACTTGTTCACACGGCCGATTAAGGCAACGTGAACAAGTGAGGCGAATTCTAGACTGAACCAACACAAATTTGTTGTTGCCTAATTAAATTACTCATGTCAGTTTGCCTTGGAACCGAGTCCACATTTTGGACATAAACATAAGAATTAAAACAGGTTGACTTGTTTTCAAGCAAGTGAAGGAAATAGGGCCAAAGGTTCCATTTACTTCACTTGCTTGCAAAACAAGACTAGTTGAGTTTTTTGTACAGCAGTAAGCTCTTTGCGCCGATGTATTCAGATTGTTTCCAAGCAGAGGAAGGAAGAAGAGCCGTAGCAGGCTCCCCTTGCTGCGTCGGCCAGGGAAACAATACTGAACTACAATTATGTGAATGGCAATTCCAAACGGTGAAGTCCACATAAAAGTGACCATAAAAACCAATAAATAATTTTGCCTATACTGGCATGTTCGTTTCCAAGCAAATAAAGGAAATGGAGTCTTAGCTCCATTCGCTTCATTTGCTTGTGAAACAAGACGAGAACATATATTTCTACTGCAGCAAGCTCCTTGAGTTACACACTGTGTCAAGCTCCCCGAGCTCTATATTGTGACAAGCTCCATGAGCTACAATTTATTATATGATTACGGCCACATAAGAATTGGACTCTAACCTTTAGGCAAAATAAGTAAACCAGTTTGTTTATGTAAAAATAAATACCTAACACACACTTTTGTAACACACACTCTGAACTAAATATTTTGTTTTGGCAAATCTTAGGATAGAGCTTCAGTAGCTTTTCCTCAGATTTGCCTCCTTCGAACAATACTGCAAGAACATATACAGTTTTTATTTTTACAGCTTCTAAAGAAATAAAGGACAAGTCAAGGCTCCTATTACCTCATTTGCCTGTTAGACAACTTTAAACATTTTGGCAAGCTCTTTGTCTAATATCAAAAGATTCCTATCAAATTATAATTCTGTATCCACATTTCTGGATATCAACAGTGCCTCGTTTTTTCCGCGAGTAAATAATTATAATTCTTGCCAATTAATACTTCAATATGACCTCCAAGAGCTAACTCACTTTGCCCTGTGTTATTCTAAAATATAACATCATGGCCTAGACGTGCTTATGTTTAACAGAAGTTCACCAGAGCTCCACTGATCTGGGAATCAACAGCTCTTGTGAACTTCTGTGGAACATATAAATGATTAATAAACACTTGCATAAAGCTGCTAATAATTTGAGTTTAAAACAACGTATATGTCATAACTCTCAAGATTTGCATTTCGATAATCAAAATAAATACACAGACACATACTCCGTGGCATTCACAATTTTTAACTGGTGAATGTTCACAAGTAGGTATTTTCACTTCTCAAATTACTTACAATTATATACACATTATTGACGAAATGATTTTTCGAACTAACTCTTCCATAGCCCAAAATGTATTGTTTATCCATTGAAACTCGCCAAACATTCAAAGAATGTTTAGCCAGTTCCAACAGAATATATGTGTGTGCATGCCAAGCGCCTATTGACTTAGGGTTCTAAAATGAAATACAAATAAATTACTGAACAACTAGACTCACCTTCAATGAAAAAGAATATATAACGTCAGATATTTATTTACATGCACTGGTCAAACTACTGATGGTGATTTGACCAGTGCAAGTCTTCTGTTTATATACTCTTTTCTGGAGGTGAGCTGAGTTGTCAAGTAAACAAACCTCTACCAGGGGTTACTCATGTTTTTACAATGTAAGAACACAAAGACATCTATTATTTACCTATGTTGAGTAGCGCTACAACAATACAGCATGATTAAGCCTTACATATTTTCTTTTGATAAGCCAGTGTCAGTGTACCAAGCTCTAAATCGCCCATTGTGCTATGCCAAGATTAATAGCATAACTCAACAGGATAATCTGCCATGATAAGCTGTCACCTGCTTACCAGCTTGTAGACTGCTAAATTTTATTCATTTACTTTACACTGTTGTATGTTTGTTTAGGACTTTTTATTGGAACATAATTTTACTTTAATTAAATAATATTACTAAAATATAACTTTATATTTCTTAATATTTTTACGACTAAAAAATATTACTCTATGACAATATTACCAAAACAAAATAATGGACTGAATGTACCGGCACAAAATCATTTTACATAAGACTGTACAGGCGCTATTTTTTTAACAATGAAGAAACATAATTAAAATGATGAACATGTCAGTTTGAAACGGAATGAAAAGAATCACTAAATCCGATTTAAACTTATATAAATAGAATCCCGGACATTTGCCCCGAGGATATTTGCCCCGCATCACTTTTTAAAGAAAACGGACATTTGCCCCGATCAGCTAATTACATAGTGGACATTTGCCCCGATCAGCTAATTACATAGTGGACATTTGCCCCGCTATAAAAATTCTCTCCTGGACATTTGCCCCGATAAAATTTTGTCGTTTAGAAAGTAAAATTAATTTTTTCCCCCAGATTTCCCCCCAGATTTCTGGACGATTCGGACCATGCTTATGGACGATATGGCAATAGAAAAACAACGCTTAAGGAGATTAAACTGACTTTTATTCAAGCCAAAATTTTACAACAACAAAAAAAACGAAGTGAAGCACATATATAAATAGCACAATTCATTGAAACAGCCTACACGCGAATCCTCAAGTCAAGATTAATTTTGAGAAACTGCCTGTTCAAAAATATTTTGAGGGTTTATTGTATAACCACTTTCCAGACATTTGTCAGACGAATGTTTGGATAGTGGTTATACAATTTATTTATGTTATTTAAAAGTAACATATAATAACATTTAAATATCTATCAGAATGTACCGTAACATTTAAGCACAATATTCTAGTAACATGGTCCGAAAACAGAACATTTCAAAGAATTCATTCAACATTCAACATTTCAGTTAACAAATATTAGAATCTAATGCAATGGCCAATGTCTTTTAGAAAGGCGCGGGTGTCTTTCTCACCAGTTGAAATTTGTGTACATAGTGTCTTAAGTTTTTTTTGCAACTTCAAAGTCTCTCGTCGAACTCGTTTTGTCGGTGGCTCTAGAACTGTGATTCTACGAATATCAGTCAGTGCAGATAGATGATCCTTTTGAATGCATGATATGGAGTGCCATACACCTGGGTTGTCATGTCCCACAAGATGACTGTATCCATTGTTCCACGATTCACACTCATTGTTCGTTCTTGAACGGTTGTTCATTGTGGCTTCATGAACACTCCAAATGGTTGGGGGGAAGCGTGGGTTGTTGGAAGATTTCAGCGTCAATTTACCATCCTTCATGCTGACTTTTGTTGGCCCACTGACATATGTGTTGTCGAAATAGTCAATAACCTCATGAAGACAATCATGTGCACTAAATCTTACTATGGCCATACCCTCTTTGAGCTTGTCGACAGGAAGAAATGCTAGTCCATCTAGCATTCCAACTGAATGTTTAACAGCATCGTTGTCTTTGTATTCAACACTGAGTCCACAACTCTGAATTTTTCTCCATGTATTTTGGCACAGGTGATAAAAACATCCCTGAATGCGAACTGAAAGACCGAACATTGTCCGTATGGAGTTGTGAATAGCTGTTTCATAATCACAGCTGATAGTCGATGGATTCGGATAAAGATCTAATGACTGACACTCATTCATTATTGCAGCAAACATCTCGTCGTAGCAAATTTGCTCTTTTGATGGAAGGAATGCATAAACACATGTGACTGTCGATCCATCCTTCTTTGCACGTATGACAAACAACTGTTGGAAAACTTTTGGGGCTGCACCAAACGTTCCATCCAGGAACCACTCATCTGAATCACACAAAAATGTAAGACTATCAATTGTACCAAAAACTAGCACTCTTTTGTTATTAGAGCCATCATCTTTGTAATTGTCATAGAAAAGAAAAGGAAGATTGTCGACACCACCAGTTGTTGTGTACTCTTCGGGGATGCATTGGAGGTCGGCGAGTTGTTTTGGCTCTTTGGGAGCTGTGCCCCTTTTGTACCTTCTAACAGCACGTTTCACAGTCTCTGTTGACCCGGCAGCTACTCGAACATCAACAGGGTACTCGGATAATTTGTCCTTCACTATTTGAACAGTCTTTCCACGATTGCAAGATACTGAATCTTTTATTGATTGGCGAGCTTTCAATGCTTCAATGGCTGTTTGATCTTGGGAATGATTATGCACGGTCGAAGTAATAACTTTCGTTTTATTCAAATCAGTCAACAAACTACCATTGCATTTTGTTGTTCTTCGGGAAGAACATTCCCAACGAATACTGTCCTTGTTTGTTCTTTTCAAAGTATATGAATATCCCTCTAAACACAACTTTTCACCACCACGTGTAGTACGTATAAACTCCATATTGAATGTGATATGCATTTGCCATCCATATTCCCTTTATATACAAAAAAGCAGCAAAGCAGCCGACTTTGTTTATCCAACAACTCCAACATGAGCGTCACTCATGACCACTGAATACATTTGATCAATTGTTTTCAAGTCAGTAAATACACTTATGATATTCACTGATTGTTTTCAAGTCATTAAAAACACTCATTGATATATTAACTGCTTGTTTTCATTGACAATTCATAGACAATCAATCACCACTGAATAATTTTGACTCATTGTTTTCGAGTCAGTGAAAACACTCATTGATATATTGGCTTTCGAGTCAGTGAAAACACTCATTGATATATTGGCCGCTTGTTTTCATAGACCTTGTTGACGGGAAAATACTGTACCCGGGAAAATGAGATCGGGGCAAATATCCGCCTAAGAAAAAAGAGATCGGGGCAAATATCCGCCTAAGAAAAAAGAGATCGGGGCAAATATCCGCTTTTGTATCGGGGCAAATGTCCGCGGGGCAAATCTCCATATCCGAATGAACGGCTTTATATTAGTTTCAAACGGAATGAAAACCACTAAATCGGACTTAAACCTATGAAAATCTGATTGAACGGTTTTATATTAGTTTTAAACGGAAAAAAACTAAATCGGATTTAAATCTATGAAAATCCGATTGAACGGATTTATATCAGTTTTAAACGGAATGAAAACCCACTAAATCGGATTTAAACCTATGAAAACCCGATTGAACGGATTTATATCAGTTTTAAACAATTTTATTCGAGAAAACAACATATCTGCAAAGCTGCGATGGACACACCTCTTTCACGCTAAAAACTAAAGTGTTAAAAACTACACTTGAAGTGCTGTATTTAACACTTACTAAGTGCTGAACTAGCACTTTGTTCAAGTGTAGATATCCCAGAACTTGACAGGTGTTACAATAATACCACTTGACAAGTGTAATGTCGCGACACTTAAAAGGAAACAACGCAAATGACGCGGATCAGGCTCGAACTCTCGAGCCTGATCCGCGTCATCTGCGTTGTGTCCTTTTAATAATGTACCCACCAAGCGCAAATCAATTTATGGACGATTCTTGAAGAACCACCAATGCTAGACACATGGAAAGTGCCATCCATTCAAGTTTCAGATGTCTGACGATTGTAATGTCTAAGTGCTTAAAGCATTGCACTTTGAGTGTTAAAATCAAACCCTAAGAGTTAGAATGGGTTTAACACTTTGAAAGTGTCAGTTTTAACACTTTAGTTTTTAGTGTGTAGGAAAATCCACTGGAAAAGACTGAAAAAGCAGAAATTCATGGTAGCGAGAGTGTAGAGAGAAAACACCAACCAACAAGCAGACAATTCCACCAACATGTCGTAATGACAACTCGACACTCCAATCAATAAGTATAAAACTGGGCCAAAAAGCAAAAAAACTCTCACCAATAGGGTGACATTCCCAACAGTAGTATCGATAATTAAAAAAATGCAATATATCTCAGATTTTTTCATTGGTTTTTTTTTTGTGGTGTCTCCTAAACTGCAGAGTGCCTTTGTCGACAAGTTTGACATTCGCTCACTTTCGGAAATCCACGTAAATTACCGAATAAAACTTTGTGAATTTTCGGCATTTTTTTCAATCCAAACCGTTCCCGTTGATCTGTGATTGAATAAAAATTTGGCTGTTATTTAGCGAGTACATTAATAATATTCGGGAATGTATACAGGACATATTTTATCAACAAAAAGCTGGTACACGAGGCATTCTCGCGTATTATATTGTTTTTATATAGGTATTTGCGAGGGAAAGGTGCCGAGTTTTGTACAAAATAAGTATTTACTCAAAGTTACGCTATAGTCATAGCTGCTGGTAGTGACACATAGGGACACGCTTAAAAAATGACGTTCGAAAATTAATTTTGACATGCTCTGTATTGTGGTTCAATGAATCAGATTTCATTTCGACTTGCGCTGTTTTATAATTAAACGTACACAATTTACTCATGTTTTTGTCAGTGAGAAGATGGGGGAGTCGGTAAATTGTGATTTCGGCATTACCACAAATATGCCCACATTTCTAAATAAAACACCGAGCAAGGACGAGTAACTGCCAGCTCCCCAACATCGTAAATCCGCACTGCCACACAGGCGGGGTTAGATTGGTTGAAGACTTGCGTATTATCGACGTGCAGTACGCCTTAGTACACGGCGTCATCGTGCCCGCATGTGGATAATTGGGGTTAAGTGCCTTGCCCAAGGACACAACGCGGGAATCCGAATTGTGTCCGTATACAGAGTCGCGTATCCTTTTATCATTTTTAGGCTAATCGGTTAACAGCGTTTATACCACTGTTACAGTGTGAGGGTTGTTCAAAGGAGAGCGCTGCTGATTTTCCCCGCAATACTCGGAAGGGAAACTAGGTCAGTTGTGATAAAGTTTCGGATAAAGGGCAAAACGTTTATGATAGAATGGTAGTTATTTATTTATTGGGTGAGTTAATGACACTTTCGACAGTCAGTGCTACCTCGTGTCGGAGAGTTGGAAGAAGCCAAAAAGAACCACCGAGCAAAGGCAAGCAACTGGCATACTCCACATAGGGTTAGTATTGGTTGAAGGCAAGAGCACACTCGACGTGCAGTACACCTTAGTATACAACGCTACCGCGCCCCCACGGGTGTAATTAGAGAATGGTACTTCTTTCATGTTTTCACTTAGATGGCTGGCTTATTCTTCAGTAAACGTCCAACATAAAACATACAGGCTTGTAAAACACGATACCGCGCGGGTGATTTTTTTTTATGATTAACAAAAAAATTGAATGTTATCACCTTAATATTAGCGTTTTTTTTTTTTTTTTTTTTTTTTTTTTAATTTAAAAAAAAAAATATTATTGACATTACCTTTGAGGCCTGGCATTACTTGAATTTGTCAATTTTAAACGCACTGGTCCATAATTAACTGTTAAACACCTGAGGACTGTTTTGATGAGCGACAGACCATGGTGAACAAGAAAACAATCTACCTCCATCATTTAAATTTCAGTGATGTATAAATGTAAAGGGGGTAGCCGACCCATTGTTCGCAAACACAATAGATCCCCAATTACGTACCCACATTTCTAATTAAAACACAGAATTTTTGTAGTTAGGCACAATTCCTAGTCCTCCTTCCAGCTCGAAGTCCTGAACCCGCTGCCAATGCACACACTCGAACCAAAGAACTCTCGACGATTCATAAATTATTCAGGTCGCAATGGCTTTCAAACCCGACATTGTCCGTATTATTTTTATTATTATTTTTTCCAAGTCGACACCTAACTCGTATTTTTGGGTGGATAATACAGAGTCGCGTATCCTCTTTCCAAGTTTGTGGCTAATTGGATAACACCGCTTATACCAATTTTACAGTAAGAGGGGTATGTAAAGGCAATTACTCATGTTGAACTATTTCTAATCCTTTAAGACAATCCATATTTTCGAGTTGTCGCCCCTGTTTAAACACGCTTCAGTGCACATACATCGGCTTATTTTGTCACTGGTTAATTAGATTAACCAGCGTTGTATTTGCTGTTTCTCTCGCTTATCGTCATTAACTGGTCTCGCGATTAAATTCGCTTAAGTGATTTATTGCGCTGACAAAGCATATTGCCTTTTGTGTCGATTTTGATTATTCCTAAAATTATGTTCTTTGGGAAGACATGGATGTCATTCACCAAGCACCAGTCAAATTTTACAAATTAATGAACAGATTCTCATTTTTGTTACATCATGCTAGTGGCAAATATTTCACTGGGTTAAAGAAGACATATCCATTAGGGTCTGGATCCTAACTTTTAGCGCCATAAAAATGAAGGGAATAGGGTTGGGGAGGTGCTGTACGCTAAATATTACATTTCTAAATGTACATGATTGTTCACTCTAATCGTGTACCTATTTGTAGCACAAACGTAGTGTATACGAATAAATAAATCGAATAGAGTAGATTGAAATGTCACGTGTGAAGAGTTACTTATTACATTTACTGTGGGTTTATCCTCTAGTAACAATAAACAAAAAAATTCAGTCAATAGATTTATTCAATAAAATTTCAAAACTCAACGTGTAACATTTTATACACAAAAAACAAATATAACGAAACGATAATGCACTCCTATGATACTTGAGAAAAACCTTTTCCTTGCGTGATAGCAATCGTGATCATTGAAACTAAAGTTGAATTATTTAAAATTAATAACTATCCCAATCGCTCAATTTTTCTTTTTCCTCATATGCCAAAAGAGAATAATCATGAGAAGTTTCTATGTTGAGTGCAGCAAAATCTATGTTAATATCTTTACCTGATTGATCTTGATATACCAGTAACTTGGGTAAAAGGCCATACGTCTCAGCAAACCAAAGTGCTTTGACTGATTTTGATTTTAATTCCGTAATTTTTTTTACCCTGTTTGTATAAGATAAGCCGTCAATTTTCTGACCATTGTTTGGAGTAACAACCGTTTTGTGCAACTCCTTTATGTAATTGAGAAGCCTAGGATTTTCAGATTGGAGCTTTTCAACAGATCGCTCCAATTTGGCAATCCTATTCTTCTCGTTTTTCAATCGTTCAGTTTCTTCCTGTAGACTACTAAACAACGACACGCATTTTTGTTCTAACTGAACGTTTTCAATTGAAAATGTGCTAAGTTTAAAATTCAAGTCTACTACATTTTCAACCTCATGGCAGAATATTGCTGTTTTATGTACAGAAGTGTCAAAATTATATCGTTTACGTCCTCTCAAAACTTTATATTTCCGCATCACACTATTGACATTATCGATAAACCTGGTTTCCAGCCGCTCAGTGAACCTGAGTTGGAAAGAAGTGACCTGAGTATTGATAATATCAATATATGTAAAATTCGGAAATTGATCCTTGGCATTTTTCAACTCCCTATAAAATGAACTGTTGAGTGATACTGTTAGCGCCAGCTGAGGGTTTTCTGAAATCCGTAGCTGAATGCAGGGTGAATGTTCACCGATCTCTACCCTATTCTTGAATTTGGTTATTGCCACGTTATTAAGATTGTCTGACATTGTCTTATGGATCAGAGAGCCTAGAATATATAGAGTCACGTGTAGTCAAAGAGTGTCACTCGGTGTTTAGACCATCCACTGCTGAAATCATAATTAGCGTTTCAGTGGGAACGGTTATTTCAGTAACAACATTGTCTAAAATTATAAATTTCTTTTTCATGCACAGTCTGAATATAACCCTGACAGGAAAAGATATTTGAACACCCTTTCCTTTTTTGTTGATCCGATAATACCACCCTTCTGACAATGGAAGTGTCTGAAAATCGTCTTTATAAAACAATGAGGATTCTAGATGCCCGAAACAATAGCGGAAGATATCGCCATCGAAATTCACACTGCATCGGTTTGACGTTGATTTCAATCGTTTCTGTACAGCTATCTCAAAATTTGCTGCAGCGTTACATTTCCTATCATCGCTGATATGAGGTCTGTCAAATGTTTCTAAGAGTTGAATATTAAAATGGCTAGTGGGTTCCCATGTACATTGATACAGAGGGTAGCCTTTCCATTTTACCAAATACACGTCACCCTGAAAGCAAAAACAAAAAAAATAATAAAAAATAAGAATTACATTGCCCAATACCCAAAATGAGAGAGAGAGAGAGAGAGAGAGAGAGAGAGAGAGAGAGATATTTTGCAATAAGCCATGGCATCTAATCGGAGGACCCTGGCTGAGAAAGGCCCTGGGTCGGCATCTAAGGAGAGGAGCCCTGGTCCAATTTTGTCCAATTTTGCTATTCCTAACAAACCGACCCATAATGGCCAGAAAAATAAACCAGAATAGGGCTAAAACAGCTCAAAATATTCTTTAACAGTTCACTAAAATCACACCAATGTGGATGTCAATGAGGCGGTTACAATGATATCCAAATTGGTGTGATTTTAAATAATAAAATTTTCCCTAAATATGAAAACATGTATACCAATATTTTTGAAATTAAGGTTTTTCACAAATCAGTGAAAAGTGGATCAGAACTTTTCTCCATGGTTGGGAAAATGGCTTAAATTATCACCCTGAGAACGCGTAAGAGAAAAACGGTTGTTCTTTCTTCTTCCTGTGACATAATTACCTGTCTATTTGATGCAGTCAGTGTTTTTGTAACAATAATGACTACCCGTGTCCCTAGAAAAACGATTACCTTGGCAAAGAAAAATGCGTATATATGGGTATATTTGCTCTCCCGGACGTTCCCCACCCATCCAGACGTTCCCCCATCCCCGAACGTTCCCCCAACCCCATATGCAATGATGTGGCATTTTACCACATTTTAATTTTTAGGCTAGGAATCTCAATAACGGAATGCCTTATATGTATACAGGGGAAATCTGATTCAACCTTGATCAATGTTATAGTCGAGACTGAGATAGGTATAGCTAAGAAGTAATGGACGAAATATGGGGCAGAATAACAGAAGCCAATAGTACTGGTACAAGGCCGCAATGGAACAAGACTGTTGTAGAAGCTAATGACAGGACAGATAGGCCATAGACCTGTAATGGCCTTGGAACTATGGCGACAAGATGGAAGCGGTTGGTAAGACTACATTAGACACATTGAGGGCTTTTACATAGCCTAATGCGACAAAAAAGGGATTCTCCAAAAGGTATCCGCGATAGGTATCCTCAATAGGTATCCTCAAATAATACAATACCAGGCCATAGGTATCCTCAAATACCCGTATGTGCCTATGTGATAGGGCATATTGTGTCACATTGTGCCTTTTCACATAAGCACATATGACAAAAAGGGATTCTCCAGTAGGTATCCTTGATAGGTATCCTCAAATAATACAATACCAGGCCATAGGTATCCTCAAATACCCGTATGTGCCTATGTGATAGGGCATATTGTGTCACATTGTGCCTTTTCACATAAGCACATATCGGCACATAAAGCATTTGCCTATGTGATAGGGCATATTGTGTCACATTGTGCCTTTTCACATAAGCACATATCGGCACATAAAGCATGTGCCTTTGTGCTAGGGCACATTGTGTCACGTTGTGCTTTTTCACATAAGCACATATGACAAAAAAAGGGATTCCATAGCCACAGGTGTTTTCAAAAAAGTGGTGCTAAAATTTGGGTGCCTGGGGATATTGCCATTGGATATAGGCTTTTATTATGCAGAAGGGAGATAACTCTGCATACAGGTTATGGGAAATCAAGCAATCTGATTGGTTAGTTATAATCTAGATAAATGAAACAACAAGAGTACTTGGAATAGGGTCAGAACAAACAAGAATAGACTAGAATAGCTAAATATAGTAATAATAAGCAAAGCTGTTCCAACTAATAGGCTCTTCTAGGTTACTGGAGTATACTCTAGAACAAAGGAACATGGCCAGATAGACGTAAACTATTGCATATATAGATAGAAGCGGAGAATTCTGGGTAATTACCAAAGGAACCTGCCTTTTAATGGGAAAAACGTCATGGGATAGGGATCCAAAAAGGGATTCTGGGAGAATTCTAAGCCAGAACATTACTCCTGTTCAATCGAATGCACCCCCTTGTACCCCTTAGTACTATAGCACTACGTGCTAAGCCGATAAATTGGGGAAATAAAGTCAATTTCGGTGAATTGGGATAGATTTTGGTGATTTGGGGGGATTGTCGGGTTGTTTGTGGTTATCCGATTTACTCTTCTACAAAGGAACACACCCCGGAACATACCCCTGTCTTGTTAGAAGCCATTGGTAACATAGCAATCACGTGTCACTATAGAAACCAAGATGGCGGCCTCCAGTGTACAAAATGGAGGACGGAAACACGTATCACCCTAACAACACGCGCTGCGCATGCGCACTAACATCACGTATCACTATGGAGATGACGTCACAACATGGCTGCCCACGCGGGTTACCATGACAACGCAACATGGCGCCACTACGTCACGTGACATGACGTCACTTCCGGGGTCCGGCACCGGGGTCCGGCAACCTTTACCTCAAACATACGAGCTATACTACTAGCAGCAAACTTCTCAGTGTAGGGCAGACAATTGATTACAAGTATTTGGGGGTAAATATAAACATTAAAGGAAGAGGCATATACCGAAACCAAACAAATAAATTGATTCTGAAGGGGAAGCGAATCCTTAACCAGATGAATCTTATAGGGAGAAACAGTTTCAATAAGGTTTTCGTGGAGAAAACCATTTGGGAAATGGTGGGTCTGCCAAGTATAACATACGCTACGGAAGTGGTACCCCTAAACCAGACGGCCGTAAAGAGCTTTGAAATCCTGCAGAACGATGCAGGCCAATGGATAACGAGGTCGAGTAATGCCGCAGCGCTAGAAGCAATCAGGGGTGAGCTTGGGTGGATGAGGATCAAGGACAGGATAGACCCGTTGAAACTCGGTTATCTTAATTATTTGGTAAATCTCCCCGACAGCCGATGGTGTAAAATAATGTTCCTGAGAATTTTCAACTCAAATATCAAGACGGGGTGGATGGTGCAAGTGAGGGAGCTAGTAGAGAACTACTCATTGGATATTTCGGACCTGGACGTTGGGGCAAACCAGGGTAAAAAAATCGTCAGAGAAAGGGTCATGGAGCATTGTAACCGTAAATGGCAAGAGGGGGGTCAAATCAAAGAGGTCTTTGGGTGGCCTGCGTGATAAAGAGAAGCCAGGTTTTGAAGAGTACCTTGATGGCACCTTTGGGGGGGGGGGGGGTCACTGTTGTTCAAGATGAGGTCGCGATCTCTGGAGCTGAGGGAAAAAATTGGGAAAGACAGTGAAAGGGAGTGCCAGATGTGTAATTTGGACATGGTAGAGACCCTGGAACACTTGCATCTAGAATGCCCAAAGTACCAGTCTAAAAGAATGACATTCACTGGGAGCATAATTGGGAAGTGGGATGTGAGAATGAATGACATGTTGTTAGGGAGGGGGGGGGGGGGCGGGGGCTCAAAGGAGAGGGTCAATATGCTAATCGGAGAGATTGGGAAGAATGGGGCAAGGGATGTCATCAAGCAGTTCGTCTCCGAGTGCTGGAAGGAGAGGAGAAGCATGGGAATAGGGAGGCAGTTGGTAGTACAAGGGTAAGCAATGCCTTCTCGTCCGAGAACCGCGACAAATCAGCGGCCTGCCAAAGTGTTGTTATATTATTAAAGAGAAATGTAAGTGTTTTCGATATATATATTCTCCATGAAATTAAAAGAACAAAAAAGAAAGATGAATTTTAAACAAGGACGTATGATGGTTGTGATAAACTTATATGTAAATACGAACAGTGGACATTAACACAACAGTCGTATTCTGTCGTATCTCGACAGACGAAATGAACAAATACGTTGTGTCTCATCAGTTAAAAATACTAAGCACACAGGGATGAGAGTGAATGTCAACTTAATTAGATGGAAAGCTCAAATTTCATCAAGAAATTCCTACAAGATTATATCTTGTCATAATATCAAAGGACATATGGCTGAGGTATCATGGCGGATATTTTATTTCCATAAATTTACATGGCAATGATCTGACAGACCCTTTTCATATAAATTTAAAGAAAAGAAAATTTCAGAATTTCGACCATCAAGTAGCTCAAATCATTTAATTAACTGAACTATTTCTCATTCCCGAAAATAACTACCACAACAAACACTAAACAAAAATGTCGAAAACTTACTCTTCATTCCTGCCTGTGGTCTTTAGTAGTCAGTGTCGTAGATACGGGGGCTTGAGGGTGACGACCCCGCCAAGAAACATTTTGTGGGAACATTTTAGGCTCGTCTGCAAAAAGTGTACGCTTTCTGAAAAAGCTTGCAAAACAGAACCAAAACTATTGATATTTGGGCTTAAACATATGTTTTAGACTGATTGTTTGAGAAGTGAACCAATTTATATGCCAAAACGATAAAAATTGGTTTCATTATTTCAAATCTATCGGGGAAAATGTTTAATCTGTGCATGGGGAAACTCTTAAAGCGTTGAGCTTGGCCTTCCCCTCCACTGGTAAAACGCTATCAAGGCCACCGTGGCCACTGATAATATTGATATCACAGTCTTTTAAGCAAGACAGAATAGCACGATATACTGCTTTGAAGGGAAAAACGTACCCCACCTTAGTATATGCCTTCACGTACCCTACCTTAGTATAGGCCTACACGTACCCTACCTTAGTATAGGCTACTTCTTTCAAAAGTAAAATAAACTCTAACCCTCAGTGCTAAAGGGATCACCTGATTTTGTTTGTTCAAATGTAGAACTAAGCATTGTCTTAACAATGCTTATACTGTCGTGCGCAGAGGCGGATCCAGAATTTTTAAAATCACCTTCACAGTTAGTCCAAAGTTGGTCCCAAAGACCGTAATATAAGTTTTTTTAGTTTGATACGTCCGCAGTATGTACACACTAAAAACTAAAGTGTTAAAACTGACACTTTCAAGGTGTTAAACCCATTCTAACTCTTAGGGTTTGATTTTAACGCTCAAAGTGTAATGCTTTAAGCACTTAGACATTACAATCGTCAGACATCTGAAACTTGAATGAATGGCACTTCTCATGTGTCTAGCATTGGTGGTTCTTCCAGAATCGTCCATAATTTGATTTGCGCTTGGTGGGCACATAATTAAAATGACATAACGCAGATGGCGCGGATCAGGCTCGAGAGTTCGAGCCTGATCCGCGTCATCTGCGTTGTTTCCTTTTAATTGTAGCGACATTACACTTGTCAAGTGGTATTATTGTAACACCTGTTAAGTTCTGGGATATCTCCACTTGAACAAAGTGCTAGCTCAGCACTTAGTAAGTGTCAAATACAGCACTTCAAGTGTAGTTTTTAACACTTTAGTTTTTAGCGTGTACCAAACCAAAAAATTATATTACGGATTTTAGGTCCAAGTTTGGACATCATAGTATGATGCGTAGCATGACCTGAGCCGCGCAGCGAGAGGGGGGGGGGGGGGGGCAACCCCCAGGGAAATTGTTGAAAAACTGAGGGCCAAACTCTTGTTCTCAACGATTCTGAGGCTGCTGTGACCGATTCCCCAGGCTGCTACTTGATGTGTTTGTTCTCGAGACCACAAATTCAAGTGATGTAACGTGGCGTGGCGTCAATTCGTTTTCGTGGGAGCTCGCGTTATCGACCGTAAGCGTCCTGATTCGAATTCCGGAGTTCCGTGTTTTAACATAACTCCGGCAAAAATAGAGGGGCGCGCACCCCCTTCTGGGTGTGTGGTGGTGCCCATGGTGTGTGGTTTATGAGGAAACTATCTTGTGCTGTACGCTTAGAAAGATACCCCGAATAAATATGATGAGATCACAATAGCTGGGTAGGTCACACGAGGTGTCCGATATGTGGAATGTAAGAATAGCATGTATTAATACATTATGAGGAACTATCTTGTGCTGTACGATTTGGAAGATACCCCAAATAAATATGACGAGATTACAATAGCTGGGTACACAAGGTGTCTGTGTGGAATGTAAGAATACTAATGTATTGATGATACTTGTTATGTAGTGTGACATTAATTTTCCACCTACAAACCACAAAAACAATCCTCAAATGGGCTGTGTGCTTCCTCCAGCCCATTCGAATGCATAAGTATTTAACCTCATGATGTTAACCATTGTTACCTCCTTCTGTTCCATCCAAAATGTTTTTGCGACCATAAATTGAAGTAAAAAGGGACATAATCATAGGCGGACCAGGGACCCTCCCGCCGAGTCGGGGAAAATAACATTTTTCGGGTAGTTTTCATAATATTTTGTAGGGCAAAAATCCAGTCTATACTGTGTTCAATAAGACATTCCGTCCCATTAGTCCAAATTTGTACCCGAAGTCCGTAATATAAGTTTTTGGTGTGGTGCGTATTGTGGGACGCACCGAACTAAAAAATTATTTTGCGTCTTTTGGGTCCAAGTTTTCGACTACCGTCTCACCAGAGTGATAACCCGTCTGTTGACTATGGGCGAAAGACATAAAATAGTTGATTTCCGATGATTCCAGACGAAACGTTTCGACCGAATTCAGCCAGGTACACCTACAAAAGTGACAGAATTTTCCCTCAATTACAATATTGGAATGGCTGTTGTCTTGGTCCCAAGAATCATGCACTCTTAACCATCGGCTTTTTAAAAGATTTCCGCCGGCTTCCACATCTGAAGGGAGAACTCCTACTCTCACATACACCTCGGAGCGACGTGCCTCGATGGTGCCAGCAGCATCGCTTTTCGGCAAAATCTTTCAGCCCCTCAAAAAATGACCCATACGACTATGGTAGTGTATGCACGTTTCAGGGAATATTGGCAGGACCTCGGTGCAGGACCTCGGAAGTGACGTCATGTCACGTGACGTAGTGGCGCCATGTTGTGCTGTCATGGTAACCCGCGTGAGCGGCCATGTTGTGACGTCATCTCCATAGTGATACATGGTGTGAGTGCGCATGCGCAGCGAGTGTTGTTAGGGTGATACGTGTTTCCGTCGTCCATTTTGTATACTAGAGGCCGCCATCTTGGTTTCTATGGTAGCACGTGATTGATATGTTACCTAAACCCTTCTTATAGGACAGAGGTATGTTCGGAGGGTATGTTCGATTGTAGAAGAGTAAATCTAATTACCACAAACAACCCGACAATCTCTCCAAATCACCAAAATCCACCCAACTTTTACTATTTCGAATTCTTCTAGAATTAATAATAATTTTAATAATAATAATAATAATTTATTTATATAGCGCTTCTCCCAGCGAATCGCTGCTCAAAAGCGCTGAAAACATAGGTGACGGTAGCAATGGTATAATCAGCGGCCGAAGGCTGCTTGAAAGACAGGTTTTCAGAGCTTTCTTGAAGTGATCTGCATTTTGGGGTTTTCTAAGGTTCTGAGGGAGGGCGTTCCAGAGTGAGGGAGCTGCAAAAGTGAACGATCTCTTCCCAACCGTTGATCGAATTCGCGGTACGACAAGAAGACTGTCAGAAGCAGATCTGAGGTTCCTCGACGGTGTGTGTACTTTGATGACCTGCTTAAGGTAGATTGGTGCTTTGTCGCTATGTAAGATGCTGTGTGTCACCGCCAATACCTTATACTTAATGCGAGACTCAACTGGCAGCCAATGCAAAGATTTCAGGATTGGTGTAATGTGGTCATATTTTTTCGCACCGGTAATGATCTTAGCTGCTGTGTTTTGAATACGTTGAAGCAGGTACATTGATTTCAGAAGAAGGCCGAAATAGAGAGAGTTGCAATAGTCCAAACGGGACAGGACCAAAGACTGTATAACAGTTTTCAGAGTGTTTTGGTCAAGTAGCTTTCTGATTTTGTTGATATTTCTTATTTGGAGGAAGCAGCTTTTGCTCACTTTTGTGATTTGGTTATGCAGATCAAAGCAATCATTGAAAGTGAAACGGAGGTTTAGAGCAGTTTTACTTGAGCTAACTGCGCTATCGCCTATTTTCAAGCAGTTAATTGGAACTTTGTCTAGAATTCTCTGCTTCTATCTATATATGTAATAGTTATTGTTTATCTGGCCATGTTCCTTTATTCTAGAGTATACTCCAGTAGTGTAGAAGAGCCTATCAGTTGGAACAGCTTTGCTTATTATTACTATATTTAGCTATTTTTAGTCTATTCTTGTTAGTTCTGACCCTATTCTAAGTACTCTTGTTGTTTCATTTATCTAGAACATTTATAACCAATCAGATTGCTTGATTTCCCATAACTTGTACTTAATCGTATAGAGATATCTCCCTTCTGTATAATAAAAGCCTATATCCAATGACCATATCCCCGGGCACCCCAATTTCGGCACTCCTTTTTGGAAAAACATATGACCTTCGGCACCCCTTTTTTGTCATATGTGCTTATGTGAAAAAGCACAATGTGACACAATGTGCCCAAGCACAAAGGCACTTGCTTTATGTGCCGATATGTGCTTATGTGAAAAGGCACAATGTGACACAATGTGCCCTAGCACAAAGGCACATACAGGTAAATATTTGAGGATACCTATGACCTGGTATTGTAATATTTGAGGATACCTATCGAGGATACCTATCGAGAATATCCTTTTATAGGATACTTATCTGAGGATGCTATATAGGTTGTACATATCCCTGTAGGTCTCTTGCTGGCCCTTAGTACTATTAATCCACCTGATGCTTCATGTTATCCTATGACTGGTATAGGTAGTATGCAATGCTGGGCATAGGGGTATTGTGGGTAGGGATACTGCCTGGTAGTTTAGAACGGCACTATAGTATGGGCGGTATATACACCTATAGGCCCCTGTTAGTGCTTTGTACTATTAACCAACCAATTGCTTTGTTTTATTATATGGCTGGTATATGTAGTACGTTATGGTAGACCTAGCGATTTTGTGGGAGTGGGGGTAATGCTTGGTAGTTTAGAACGGTAGTATAGCATAGGCTGTACATATACCTGTAGGTCTCTTGCTGGCCCTTGGTACTGCTGATCCACCAGGTGCTTCATATTATTGAGCGGTATTCTGGGGGTGGGGTCAATGCCTGGTAATACAGAATGGCAGCAGAGTATGGTTGGTATATTCCCCTGTAGGTCTCATCCTAACCGTTGATAGTATTAACCTACCAAATGCTTTGTATCATCCTGTTACTGGTAAGGTGATACGTAATACCAGTAGATCCTACCTTATTCCGAGTACTCTTGTTGTTTCATTTATCTAGATCATTTATATAAATTATAACTAACCATTGATTTCCCATAATCTGTACGTAGAGTTATCTCCCTTGTGTATAATAAAAGCCTATATCCAATGGCCATATTCCCAGGCACCCCAATTTCGGCACCCCTTTTTAGGAATCCCATTTGGAGAATCCCTTTTTCTGAAATGAGGATAAGAGTCGTATTAAAAATCCCTCATTGAGGGATTTTTAATACGACTCTTATCCTCATTTCAGAAAAAATGGATTCCACAAATGGGATTCCTATAAAAGGGGTGCCGAAATTGGGGTACCTTCTGGAGAATTCCTTTTTTTCTGAAATGAGGATAAGAGTCGTATTAAAAATCCCTCAATGAGGTCTAATTTACTACGACTCTTATCCTCATTTCAGAAAAAAAGGGGTGCCGAAGGCCATAGGTTTTTTCAAAAAGGGGTGCCGAAATTGGGGTGCCCAGGAATATTACCATTGGATATAAGTTTTTAGTATACAGAAGGGAGATAACTCTGCATACAGATTATGGGAAATCAAGCAATCTAATTGGTTAATTATAATTTATATAAATGATCTAGATAAATGAAATAACAAGAGTACTCGGAATAGGGTAGGAACTACTGGTATTACGTACCACCTTACCAGTAACAGGATGATACAAAGCATTTGGTAGGTGAATACTATCAGCGGTTAGGATGGGGCCTACAGGGGAATATACCAACCATACTCTGCTGCCGTTCTGTATTACCAGGCATTGACCCCGCCCCAGAATACCGCACAATAATATGAAGCACCTGGTGGCTTAGTAGTACCAAGGGCCAGCAAGAGACAAACAGGAATATGTACAGCCTATGCTATACTACCGTTCTAAACTACCAAGCATTACCCCCACCCCCCACAAAATCACTAGGTCTACCATAATGTACTACATATACCAGCCACATAATAAAACAAAGCAATTTGTTGATTAATAGTACCAAGCACTATCAGGGGCCTATAGGTGTATATACCGCCATACTATAGTGCCGTTCTAAACTACCAGGCAGTACCCCTACCCACAATACCCCTATGCCTAGCATTGCATACTACCAATACCAGTCATAGGATAACATGAAGCATCAGGTGGATTAATAGTACTAAGGAACAGCAAGAGACCTATAGGGATATGTACAGCCTATATAGTATCCTCAGATAAGTATCCTATAAAAGGTATCCTCGATAGGTATCCTCAAATACCCGTATGTGCCTATGTGCTTGGGCACATTGTGTCACATTGTGCCTTTTCACATAAGCACATATAGGCACATAAAGGATGTGCTGTTGTGCAAAGGCACATTGTGTCACATTGTGCTTTTTCACATAAGCACATATGACAAAAAAGGGGTGCCGAAGGTCATATGTTTTTCAAAAAGGGGTGCCGAAATTGGGGTGCCTGGGGATATGGCCATTGGATATAGGCTTTTATTATACACAGGGGAGATAACTTTATACGATTAAGTACAGGTTATGGGAAATCAAGCAATCTGATTGGTTGGTTATACAAATGATCTAGATAAATGAAACAACAAGAGTACTTGGAATAGGGTCAGAACTAACAAGAATAGACTAGAATAGCTAATTATAGTAATAATAAGTAAAGCTGTTCCAACTGATAGGCTCTTCTACGCTACTGGAGTATACTCTAGAACAATGGAACAGGGCACGTAGAGGAAAACTATTGCATATATAGATAGAAGCAGAGAATTCTGAAAGAATTCGGAATAGTAAAACTTGTCGGGTTGTTTGTGGTAATTATCCAGGTAAGTCGTTCCAGAAAATACTACTGTACAATCGAACATACCCTCCGAACATACCCCTGTCCTATAAGAAGGGTTTAGGTAACACAGCAATCACGTGCTACCATAGAAATCAAGATGGCGGCCTCCAGTATACAAAATGGACGACGGAAACACGCATCACCCTAACAACACGCACTGCGCATGCGTACTACCACCACGTATCACTATGGAGATGACGTCACAACATTGCCGCTCACGCAGGTTACCATGACTATACAACATGGCGCCACTAGGTCACGTGACCATGACGTTACATGAGATCCTGCAACCTCTACCTCAAACGTACGAGACATACTACTTATGGTCATAAATCATGAATTTATGCATGAAAATTAATAAAACAGATTTTCTTCGTGAACTTACATATCCAATTGAAGAATCAAAAGACGACGATAAAGAGAAGGAATTACACTATTCACAATAAGGCATTCAACAAAAGTATACACCAAAGTTTTCACTGTAATAATCAAAATCGGAGACTGTTGATACTTTTGTTGATATCCAACACACCATAGTACAGTCATTAAGTAGACAAATAAAGAAATCAATTGGCCACTAATTCATTTGAAATCAAACCTATTCAGATTTTTTCCCCGAAAATCACTCTCTATATAACACAACAACAAAAAAACTACTCTCCACTTTAAATCAGTTGGTGTGTAGACTGTAGTCTTGATGGGTTTATTTAGTGATGTCGCACACAGAACTAAACTGAAACGTATTGGAAAAAATCATACGTCATATGAAAAGACGAGGTTGGAGATTAGGTATCAACTAAGGATATAATTTAGGCCCCCCCCCCCCCCCCCCCCCCAAAAAAAAAAAAAAGGTTTTGGTTCATGGCGCTTTTGTTCGTATTTTGACCTATGCAAAACAAATCACACAAAGCTCCGCGTCCGCGATGCAAACACCCGGAAAATACAAGTAACAACAAAAACAACTCGAGATTTTACACAAACTATGCTTTCATTTTCGTCATGTTTATTACCTATGCTATTGTGTCATAGCTCACTAGTGTGGAACTTGTCCTACCGACCATATAAGGCCCTGTAGGGTCTAGGTGGTCTTATATGGTCTGTATGTCAAGTTACAGGCTCGTGAGCTATGACAGCTGCGCTCGATAGAGGGGTGGTATGGGGTTTAGATTTCCAACCACCAATCATTTTTGTCTGGTACAGTAATATGCTCCCCCCCACCCCACCCCTCCATGCACTATACATTCCGTTACATACCACCTTCAAAAGTGTACATGTAACTGAATTTATTCTGAATTGAAACCACACAGAGCTATTCATGACATGATCTCTCCATTCTGACGACTTTATGTAAGATGCTTTAACAGCCCAAATGTTTTATGTGGGCTTTCATGAAATGTGAGATAGTTGATTCTATCAGAATTGAAGTTCAGTAACCTCCCAGGTGTGTCCAACTAAAACAGAGAATGCTCCTTCGTACTTTTATCTCACTTCATAAATTGATGCACTAACCCACTGTGAATTCACTCGTCTTCGGCTCCGAAAATGAGTCTGAAATTTTTTACTTGAACAGAAAACAGCACAAAGTCTTCAAATGTTCAATTCAAACATTATTTGGAATTTAGTGTCATTCATTTCATTCTTACCAACCATTCCAGCCAATGTCTCTGTTGTCTTCATTTTCTCCTTTGGAAACTTTACAATTGGGGGTCGGGGTTTTCAAACTAATTAAATGCTACATGTATTAACCACACGGGTTATCCGGATTATTATCCAATATCCACAGTCTCGATAGGACGTACACTGGTTATCCGAACAGAGATGTGGCGACAGCGGGGAAAGGGGGCCAAAAATGTCAATAGTTGGAAATTCAATCAATCCAACAGTGATATTTTTAACTGAAAATCAAATTTTTGCCTGAATGACAAGTTGAAATTCCAACTAATACTCTAACTTTACCAAAAATTGTAACTCTGCAAACAACACAATCGAACTGACCGTGCACAGACTCGGCGTGAAGTTCTTATTTTACAATTACTTACAGACGGGAGTTGGGCAAGGGAATGAACTGGGCATCATCTGAGCTATTTTTGTAAACGCAAACGTATGGTAGGTACGTAAGAACGTAGACGGTAAACTGTTTCATGAAGAGTCACTTTGAATTGTCTTCACTTTACCAAAATACTATCCAAAATTGTGGAATTTCTAAAAAGAATATCTGTGTTTACAATTTCTGGATGGTCAATGAAAATACCTGCAATGCAAGTGGAATGGAAGATGTAGGAAAGTGTATCCTTGTCTTCTTGCGAGAACGGAAATACATTTTTTTATATTTTTTATTCATTTTTTCAACTAACTTTCAGGGAAAATGTGGTCTTGTAACATATCATCTCATGATGATGTATAATCCCACACTGCTTTACAGAATTAACGTCATTGGTTAAAACGTTACAGCTGAAACAAAACATTGGCTTCAAAACTTAACCTCAATGTGAAATTCTATTTTTAGTAACACCAACCTTGGTTCTGAACCCAAGGAGTTTTGATTGTGACATATCATTCCATTGTGATATACAATCCCATGGAGTTTCCCAAAATTGTCTTCAATGGTCATACCCGCAACCAAAGCGTGATTCGAGGAACTTAACCCTGAAATAATATTCTATTTTTAGTAACAAGAACCTTGACCTTGAACCTGGTGGCGTGCTTCTGATTGTGACATCTCCTGTTATGGTGGACAATATCCCATTACGTTTCACATAATTATCTTCAACGGTTAAAAAAAGTTATATATAGTCAATTGGTATTTGATAGACGAGTGGTCAAAATGTCATATTGCTGAACGGACAGACGGAATTAGTAATTACGATGCCTCCGCTCTGCTAAAGCAGGAAAGATAAAAAAAAATGTTGTGGCTGATTTCTTCCATCTCTATTGTTACTTTGCCAAACATGTTGTTCACATCTTAACACAGCATTTGTGAAAATAAATAGCAAGAGCTAATGCAAGATCATGCTTTGGAGAGATCATGTATTACTTATTGATATTTATTCGATTAAGATGTAAACGATACAGTTAAAACTAGAAGTCCTGTCCTGAAATGCGCACAAATAGCACGTCGATTTGCGCGTTAGTCTACGCGTTATGACGATGGAAAGGCTATCAAATTTTGCACATATGGCCTGTGCACAAGCAAAGTTTCAGCCAATGGACCTCCGGGTAACCCGGAGGTCCATTGGCTGAAACTTCGCTTGTGTTTGCTATGGGTAACAAGGAAAACCTGCCATGCTTTGGGTGCCATTCGATATAGTAATTGCGCGCAATTCCTACGCGCAATTAAGCCTAGATAAGCGCGCAGTTCGTGGCAGGACTTCTAGTTTTAACTGTAAGCCGCTCTATTCAATGTCGAGGTAAAGTGCATCCTTTGAGTCAAGTTAGTCTTGGAAGATTGTAAAGTCTGACTGGAAAACATGCAAGATTAGGACATTAACATATAATGTCCTTTCTTGTCGTAACCTGCAGTTCGGTCGCGTATTTTACAACTTATGTAACCTCCGTGTAACTTAAACGATCATTTATGAGTTATCTCCAGACCTGCTTGTTCATAAGGCAGGCATGACATTGGTAGAAGTCTATCTGTTAGAGCACCAATTTCTCCTCTACTTTATATAAATCAAAATATAAAATAGTTTTGAAGGCACAATGTCGGGAAGCTGGTATAGTTACTTAAGTTAATGGCGAGCTGTAACATGTTTAGTTAGCATTCTGGTTAAGGCTATATCCAGGTAAGAACAAAATATTTCAGACAAAACTTCTTGGTGAGGACATTCGACCAATAACTGAAAAACATTGGTATATAATCGATCAAAATGAACGCTGTGCTACACAGAACATGCATAATGTATTTCTACAACTAAACTAGTAGACACGGGTTCAAGTGGTTCCTGAAAGTCTGCTACTGCCTTTCTGTTATCACTATATACAGAGAGAAGTTATATAAACCTATCTATGGCTAAAATGACTTTGATATCCAAGAACTAGGCTAGGACATCAGACAAATGAAATTCGCAACCGCTTTCATGTTTCAACAAAGTATTCAAATCGTTTTGATTTGGGTAATTTGAATACTTTGTTTAAACGAGAAAGGTGTTGCGAATTTAATTTGTTTGGTGTCCTAACCTTGTTCTTCTTGGATATCAAAGGCATCTTCAGCCATAGAAAGATTTTATTTAATTTCTCTCGTATAAAGTTATAACGCAAATGCAGTAGAAGATTTTCAAAAATCACTGGAACCAGTTCCTACAAGTTTAGTTGTAGAAATACATTTATACATGTCCTATGCAGCTGACAACCTTCATTTTGATGTATAATGTGTTATGTTGTTCAGATATTAATCAAATTTCATTACCAAGAAGTTTAAGTTTTTGTCGTTTTGTTGGATAGAGTATTTAAAATGTAGCCCCGTCCATGGGACACATTAACCCATTTCCTAACGCTAGTAGCAGCCGATACTCGTGAAAAAAATTCTCGTGTAACTAGAAAAAAATCTTTTTTTTTTGCATCCAAAACACAGGGTATGACCCCTCATTGGAATGAGCGCAACACTGGTTGCTGAGTGGTTAGCTGAGTTGTTATAACAAGTTACTAAGTTGTTATAACAAGTTGGCTAAGCTGTTATAAAAAGTTAAGCTAAGTGGTTATAACAAATTAGCTTAGTTGTTATAACAAAGTTACTAAATTGTTATAACAAGTTAGTTAACTTGTTATAACAACTTAGAACAGCTAAAAAAAATACATCTACTGGCGTTAGCACGCCGCCATAGATGCCAGATATTGTGCTGCAGATTAAGATTCAGATGTAGCAACTTGAATGGTCACATGTATGAACGATTTCTGTGCGATGATCCGAAATGTTCCCGTAATCACGAATACGAGGATTCTTTGCAAAACATTTCTTTCTGTCTATTCTATAATACCCAAAGAGAAATTATGTTTCAAAGTATAGGATACACCATTGAATAAATTAAGCATTATCTTATCAGGAAATGAAACAAAAACGAATTCAGAAGATATTCGCATATGTTAGAGCCGTGCATAACTATATCGAACAAACGATGTGATTCCAATGATAATTACCCTAGTAGTAGAATAATATACCTCAATCAGTCATTACATCCCAATATCAGACTGAAGAATCTTATGGGCCGAATCTTGATGAATCATCAACCTCCAGTGCCGTTTATTTGACCAAACTCGACCCATAAATGATATTTTTTTCCAACTCACCTTTTTTGGGGTCGAAAGTTAAGAGCTTGGGGTTGATGATGTCCACCCCTTATGGGTCTTGATAAATTGTCAACGGACACCCTACAAATGCCGTTTATTTCACATAACTCGGTTGATAATATTTTTTTCTCAAATGTTCAATAAGGAATAAGCAGATCCGTAACTACTGAAAAATATTGGGGGGGGGGGAGGGGGTAGCATCATTCTGCCCTACTGTCAGCCCAATTTGCCCTGCATATATATCACCTTTTTAGGTGCTTTCTGAAGTAATATCATATGATATCAGGTGCCCTGTGGGGTGAGGCACGCCAGACAGGAAGATAAATGAATATATTCTGAATAGAATTGCTGAATTTACAAGGACACCCCGCCTCCCTCTGCATGGGCAGCAGGGCATATGAACTGGGATGGAAGTTGTACAAGATCATGATATATCAGGTGCCCAGCGTGCCTTAACTGTTCAGCTCTATTCTGTTAAGCAGGGCAAAATTCAATTCCTCGGCAGGGCAGTAGTTGCGTGGGCCGCGACCGTGGTAACCGGGTAACCAGCCCTACTCGCTGCCCTGCGAACAGAAGATCTGAATATTTTTTTTTTTTTTGGTGGGGGTGGGGTGGGGGTGTGAGCCCCCCCCCCCTCCCCCAAGATAGATTTACGCCCCTAGAAGTTGGAAAGCGCATGTGCAATGACCACTATTTGTGACTAAGTTTAAAACTGAAAATCGGAATAGATAACTATACACAAACGGGACAAAGTTTGAGTTCACAGCAAAAAGCCAACTGGCCTTCTAAACAGCAGCGTGTTCGTTCTAAAGTTCAGAAAAGATATTCGAAAAATGATTGTACCAAAACAAACAGAATGGAATGAAATGTTTCTCTATGTCGTAGGTAAGTATTTACAGAAATAATATTCACAATTATAGCATCATCGTTCAAACATTTTACGGACAGCTATCTCCAAATGTACATTTTTTCTTTCAGTTAGAAACTCTCGTTAACTGCACAACACAAATTTAATGTTAAGTCCGTATTCATGTTTTCCCGTTTCGGTACTGTTTATCATGTTCTCCGATTAACATTAATTGCTTGCCTGAACCTCTTCATTCCAAACATATGAATTAGCATACTTCAGTTACAAAAATCTCTTCATTTTCATTTTATTAAAAATTCATCTTGAAATTATGCGTTCGGTAGTCTTGGAAAACTGGTTGCCCCGTACGGGGTCAGGCAGAGGAGAGTGAGTGGGATGAACTTCACCAAAAAAATGTGCACACAAAGTGGAAGAGAGGAGGACAACGAAATAATGATTGTATGTTTCCGTGAGCGGTCAGTGATGCGTTGCACAGAACGAATTCAAGTGACCATCGACACTTGTGTCAAGTTACAATTATCCAACAGCCACGCATGGCGTGTACAGTTAAAACTAGAAGTCTTGTCATAAAATGCGCACAAATAGCACGTCGTTCTGCGCGTTAATCTACGCGTTATGACCATAGTAAGGCTATCAAATTCAGTACATATGGCCTGTGCACAAGCAATGTTTCAGCCAATGAACCTCCGGGTAACCCGGAGGTCCATTGGCAGAAACATTGCCTGTGTTTGCTCTGCGTACCAAGGAGAACCTGCCATGCTTTGGATGCCATTCGATATGGCAATTGCGCGCAGTTCCTACGCACAATTAAGCCTAGATAAGCAGTTCGTGACAGGACTTCTAGTTTTAACTGTACACATATCTACGGCAACTGTGACGGTAATCGGAAACCACAGAGTCCGACTATCCGTCTATTTTTTTAGAAACGGCCTGGCAGCAATTTTTTACCGTTAACGGACATGCACCATAATGCGATTCAGAAAATGACGCCATTGGCACTCGAAAACTATTTGAGGAGGTCTCTCAGAGCTCCAGGTCGCTGTAATCTTAAACAAGTAAGAGTTCAAATATTATAGCTGCATTTGATCCAACACTACACCCAAGAGAAGCCAGAATCTGACAAAAAAGAAGATTTTGCGGATGAATGAGCGAGCCTTGTAGATAAGCCCGATAGATAGACATACCACGTCCGCTGGCCATCCGTTACCGCTGGATCCCCAACAGCAGTACCCTACACCTCAAACTGAAGGCGCTTGACCCTTAAAACGTGAGACTACAAAATAGCCATACTAAAGCAAATGCATGAGTACAAAGCTCAGAGAAGCTACGCGGCAGAAAATGAGACCAAGCATGAAGATTTGGTTGATAGAATATCCGTGATGGTAGCAGAGAGCTTACTTAAGCAAACCCCATCCGTGTTATAATTGTAACAGACCCAACTAACCCCGCCCCTCTTAACTCACATCACAAGCGGTGCCTTGTTAAGTTTTGGGTGAAGCCAGTGCTACAAGTCTTTCTCCGTTTAGGAAGATTTGCACAATGGCTCCATTCAAAACAATAAGAGGGTCCCTATGGGGGGCCGCAGTTTGGAAAAAACGCAAGGGCCTAAAGAATCAGGTATGATTTCCCTATATCCATTCTCTAGCGGCTAACAAATCTAAGGGGTTCAATGAACACGATTATAGTGAAAGTGAATATATATTTATTAAATTCCGGTACACACTAGACCCTAAACTTGTGTATTATAAAGTTTAACTCGTGGGGATACTGTTTTACCTGGTCTTAGAAAATTCAATACCCGCTGGTCACTAAATGACTTTTAATCCTATGAAACCAATGGAGGTTTGTTATGGTGAGCGGGGCTTGCCTACCGCAAGCACCGCTTTTCATTATGGTTCACGTGCTTCTTCACCACAATAATGTCACTCGACGCGTACAATCTTCCTCAATGCGCGAATAAGCCTGCTATGACGCTTACCTTACCCCAAGTGAGCTGAAGTAAGTTGTAATCACTTATGGTTTCGCGTACTCTAAGGAGTTCCGCCACCCAAAACACCGCGCCCAATCCTGTTCCAGCAATGCGCACTCAAATGAGTCCCGCTACCAAAACACCGCGCCTATTTCTACACTCACAACAAAATCAATAAATTATCCAGTGCAAACCTCAATGGAGGTGAGCTGGCCTTCCATGAAATTCATTGTACCAACTTGTACAATATTTTAACACGCGTATATATAAAAATCAGTAACACCTCCCGCACTCTATAAAAAAGAGTCAACCATTACACCCCAGCAACCATCTATATCTGGTCCTCACCAGAAATTAAATGTCGACAGTAATGAGCAAAGTATACTATCCAGGCTATGTCATGTTTACAAGACAAATTCCCTAAATATTCCAATATCTGCCTACGGGGGTGGGGGTGGGGGCGGGTATCACGGCCAGTCAAAATGAGGGAGGACTCGAAGGACTACCCTGCCCACAGCCCACCCGGATGAGTCTGCTACTGGGCTGGGAAGTGTGCGTCCTCACTAAGAAAATCTCAGCCGGGGCGCACACTTCTAGAAATTACCTCCCAGCTGCATGTTCTTCAAACGATTCCAAATCACTAAAACAGTGATTATATACATGTAGTGTCCTAACTGACTCGCACTCCACGTGCTAATTGAGATAAAAGAGGAGAACAAGAAATTACTGAAAGATAAACACATATCAGTTCAGTACATGCAGTTGAGGAAGCCGAGTACTAGTAAATTAACTCTTCCCTGGCCACACCAAAACAAGACCCAAATCCAATAACGCATACTACACCGAGACTTAGATTATCAACCCTTGACCGGCTGGTATGTTTCATAATACACATCACCGCAACAACAGTTTGATGTTTAGGTACCCATCCCTATACCCATCGGTACTTCTTAGGCGAGGTTTGAATGGGGGGGGGGGGGGGGGGGGGTTGACCCCCTAAAATCTTCGCTGGCCTCCAATACTGTGGCCCAGTGCTACTTTCACATAACATATAAAAGCATAAAAAATCTTCAATATAAGGCCACTCATTCTATAAATGCCCCTGATGCGCTCTTTGAGCACTGAATTTACGAACTTTTCTAGAGGTGCACCGTGGGAGGTCTAATCCTATCTCCTCCTTTAGGAATAAGGGAGATTACCCATCCCACCCCTACAACGGCCTTCCAAATATCATGTTTGGCTCTCCCGAAACTGGCTAGGGTCCCTTCCAAAACTGGCTAGGGTCCCTCCCAAAACTGATTAGGGGCCCTTATTATGAAATCTTGGCTATGTGTCTGTTTTACTCTTTGAACCCGAGAGGCCGCTTTTCATGCCCAGGAACATTATACGTCATATTTTCATTTAGTAGAATGGTGGCAAGGTGAAGGGGGGGGGGGGGGGGGGGTCCAATGAATATTTTCAACGTATTATATTAATTGGCCTACCCCCAAATAATACACATGGACCCTTCCAATTGCTTCTATTGAACTGACATGAAAGATACCACCAGTGTTCAAAGGGTTAAGACCCACCTACACTGGACAAATATAGTATTTTTCACAGAAAACGCGAACTCTTTGACATAAGAAATAAATTGACGGCATTAACTGTGATCCTTTCTTAACACATAGTTAAATGTACGAACTCATAAAAATACTCAATATCAACAGGGATCCAAAAGTCGGACACCAATATAAAACTCACCATTTCTCGACCCCCCCCCCCCCGCCCCCAACTATGGCACCTCAAGAAAAGCTCCCTCTCATTTCTCCCAACCTTATTCACAACATCAACTCCGTTATCTATGATTCTGTGTAAATTAACGCTGGTACACTGCTTGAGCTCAGTACAATACCCCGACATCAACTAAACGTATGGGATATTTACAGATACAATCCAATTTCATCTTCGGGGGGGGGGGGGGGGATTAAATACACCCTCCCTCCGCACAGTCACGTATACTTCTAACCCATTGAAAAACATTTACAACTTTATGTACAGTTTTATGGGTGGAGGAAGCCGAAGTACCGGGGAGAACCTCCTACCAACGGCGAGCAACTGTCAGACTGCCCATCATACTATCTCTACACAAGCAGGGTTAGCATTGGTTGAAGACAAGTGCACCATCGACGTGCAAGTACGCCATACACAACGCCATCGTGACCCCACATGAGCAATGGGGGTGAAGTGTCATGCCCAAGGACACAACGCGGTTACCACAGGTGGGATTCGAACCGAGGACCTCTCGGTTTGCAGGCTGCACCTCTACTTACAAAGCCACCTTACCCCCACAGACAGGCATATAAAGGAGCTTTGTGTGCTGGGGTTTAAAGATTTTTATGTTATTAATAATATTTTGTTTGTTATATGGTTAACAAATTATTATACCTTTGGCTTTTCATTATTTCATTTATGTTCAGGAACCAACACCGTTTTTATGGTAGTGTTGTGTGTGGTTGGTGGTTTATTTCTGTATACGGATTTGACAGGAAAACCAGAATGGATGACCAAACGGAAGGTGCAGAGTGGGAAAAATCAACCGGTAAGGTTTTAAGGCAGAACACAACGGGGATGAAGTTTGAAAGAATGGAA
This sequence comes from Pictodentalium vernedei, assembly GCA_031216915.1. NCBI lineage: Eukaryota > Metazoa > Mollusca > Scaphopoda > Dentaliida > Dentaliidae > Pictodentalium > Pictodentalium vernedei. Next base: position 8,782,547 of record CM062295.1, on the reverse strand, counting down.
TCAACGACCTTTGAAACCCGGGAAATGCATGGAAAATTTCACCAAGGGTTATTGACTTCTGTCCCAAGTACTCTACCCAAGTTGTGATCTGTATTTATCATATGACTCGTCCGTTTTGTTCACTTTAAAACATTTGATATTTTGTTTTCATATAAATCAGTGATAAATAAGGCCTTCCGTGAATTTCATTGGTCAATTTCAAAACTAGACAATTTGATTGGCTGAACAAAATACAACTGGGCCACATTTTCATAATTTGCGTAATTAGAGTTGGGAGCTTTCATTGGTCAATTTCAAAACTGGACAATTTGATTGGCGAAACAAAATACAACTGGGTCATATTTGCATAATTTCAGTAGGGAGAATTTACGTTATCTGTCCTATTTCGGGTGAGTTACATTGTATTAATCTTCTACCGACAAGAAAAAGGCCATTCATTTTTTTTTATATTTTCACTTTTTGCTTCCAAAACATAGGTTATCGTCGAGCTCGTTCAAATGAGGGGTCAAAACCTATGTTTTGAAAGCAAAAAATTAAAATTTTTAGTTATGCGAGGATGTTTTTTCCAAGTGCTGTCTGCAACTCAAGTTAGGTGATGGGTTAAAAAGGTCATACTAAGCGGCTAATTTGTGCGTGTGTGTGTCATGTGATAAATAGAGTATGAAATGAGTGTTTTTCTCATTTAATATTTATGAAACTCATCCGAATTTTCCGTTTGGGCTCGCCAAAACGGAAAATTCTTAGACTCGTTTCCAAAATATTATATGAGAAAAACACTCATTCCATATTCTCTATTTATACCACGATTAAATTTAAATTAAGTAATTAAAGTTGATATTTTAAAAGAGAGAGAGATCACCTTCGGTGGGCTGATAACTTTCTTGCTTGCCTCTGTTTTTCGTCGAGTGAGACCATAAGGCTCCCAGTGGAAGATAGAACCTTATGATTCTCACACGACATTGTGTCGAAGCATTTCATTTGCGTCATGACGTCACCCAGATGCGTAATGTCCAATCAGATGCGTTCTTACAAAACATAATCCAGTTTCCACGCGTGGTGTATCCAAAACATTTTGTATTGTTTTGCGTAACGTTGAGTACGAACAGCAATCGTGTTATAATGTTAGTAACAGACTGATGGGAATGATCGACATAATTCATGTAAAGGCATTCTGTTAATGATCTCCTGAGAGAATGTCAACTTCACCAATGATTCCCCACGATCCACATGAGAACATGGGGTCTATCAGGAAACATCCCTGTTAATCGTTTTCTCATGAATTTTATCGCCTCATCATACTAAGCTGGGAAAATGTGTTTGTACCCTCCTTCCTCACTGTCCCATCAACGCCAAACTCACCTCAGTCCAGAGACTGTCCACTCACCTCAGTCCAGGGACTGTCCACTCATTTCAGTCCATGGACTGTCCACTCTCCTCAGTCCAGAGACTGTCCACTCTCCTCAGCCCAGAGACTGTCCACTCCCCTCAGTCCAGAGACTGTCCACTCACCTCAGTCCATAGACAGTCCACTCTCCTCACTCCAGGGACTGTCCACTCTCCTCAGTCCAGAGACTGTCCACTCTCCTCAGTCCAGAGACTGTCCACTCTCCTCAGTCCAGAAGCTGTCCACTCACCTCAGTTCAGAGACTATGGGGTTGAGGTTTCCTTACGGGAACAGTACGGGATGGGTACAAAATTTGCGATGTTCTTCCAAACATCCGTCTTTCCGCCCTCAAACTGGTGGGGGTAGCTATACCAGTAAATTGAAGAACCGACGCGTGTGTGCCTGCGATAGTACATCACCATATTAAACTATTTACGAATGCCTAAAGGTGCTTAAAGTATCTTATTTTTTATTGGAGTTTAACAACACTTTCACCAGCTAGTGTCATCTCGTGTTGGACAGTTTTACGAGTGGCGTCGGCGAGCAACTGTCAGACTCACCAAGGTACTAACACCGCACAGTATGGTTAGCATTGCACATCTGCAGTTGAAGACAAGTGTACCATAGATGTACGACCTCATACACACGTGGGCAATCGGGATTAAGTGACTTGTCCAAGACACCACGCAGTTTCTCCTAGCGTGATCGAGCCGTGAATGTTTGAAGTCCAATGCCGTAACCACAACAGGCATTACATAAGCTAATAAGCAATAATATCGCAGGCAATCGTAAAAGCCACGAGCTAGTTAAGTATGTTATTTTGGCATTACATAAAATAACTTATAACATCGGAGACAATCGTAGAAAACACGAGTTAGGCAAGTATGTTATTTTGGCATCACATAAGGTAATAAGTAATTACATCGGCGGCTGTCGTAGAAGCCACGAGCTAGTTAAGTATGTTATTTTATCATTACATAAGCTAACACGCAATAACATCGGCGGCAATCATAGGAGCCTCGAGCTAATTAAGTATGTTATTTTGGCATTACATCAGCTAGCAAGCTATGCTATCGACGTTAAATGTGGATGCTTCGAGCTAGTTAAGTATGTTATTTTGGCATCACGTAAGATAAGATGATAAGATAGAAAAGATAAGATAAGATAAGATAAACTTTATTTCAGGACATCGAATAAACAGTTATGACTGGCCCAAAGAAAGCAACAAATAGAATAGAAATAAGGTTGAACATATTTCCATTTAATTAGATTAAAATTGTTAATCTTGCGGCCTGTCATAATAATTTGGCATACAAGATGTACAATTAAAACTAGAAGTCCTGTCACGAACTCAGCGCTTATCTAGGCTTAATTGCGCGTAGGAATTGCGCGCAATTGCCATATCGAATGGCATCCAAAGCACGGCAGGTTCTCCTGAGTACTCATAGCAAACACGGGCAATGTTTCTGCCAATGGACCTCCGGGTTACCCGGAGGTCCATTGGCTGAAACATTGCTTGTGCACAGGCCATATTTACAGAATTTAACAGCCTTACTATGGTCATATCGCGTAGTTTAACGCGCATATCGACGTGCTATTTGTGCGCATTTCCGGACAGGACTTTTAGTTTTAACTGTACATTCCGCTTACAGATTAAATTAAGCGACTAATTAACTAATTAGTAGCCCCAGGGAAAGAATAGTTATTTCCAACGACGTTAAATGATAGAAAAGGCAAACAGTAAGGATATGAATAGCATACATTAATTTGAGTCCTGTACGATCTCTGTTTTCCTAAAAGTAAGAATATGTTCTATAAACTGACACACGTGTAATTTTAACATCTTCACAAGCAAAGAGCAATGCAAATCCTGCAAGGTGTTCTAAGTGGTTAAACTGCAGAATTCGTTCTCACAAAAATGACATAGACCTCTTTCGAGGGGCGTTAAACTCGGAACGGGCAAAGAAAACGTGTAATTATGTTCTACGGAATTTCTTTTTAGAGTGCTTACGTTGTCGCTGTTCTCTGGTTTTGAAATCGATCTGCTCTGGTAAGGGCTGTGGTACTGGATGATGATGAGAGTATATCAACCTAGTGTAGTGATAAAGGTAGGAAACACAGCTTGAAAGCTCTAATGCTCATAGATGATGGGAGTAATAGACCCCAGTGTAGTGATAAAGGTAAGAGACAGAGGACAAAGGCTGTAGTGCTCACATGGGAGCAGTAGAGCCTAGGGTCCAGATAAAGTTGGAAACAAAGGAGGAAGATTGTAGTGCTCACAGATGATGGGAGTAGTGGACCCTAGTGTAGTGATGAAGGTAAGAGAGAGAGGAGAAATGCTGTAGTGCTCACAGACGATAGGAGCAGTAGAGCCTAGTGTAGTAATTAAGATAGGAAACAGAGCAAGAAGGTTGTAATGCTCACAGATTATGGGGTCAGTAGAACCTAGTGTGATGATAAAGGTACGAGACAGAGACAGAAGGTTGTAGTCCACACAGAGGATGAGAGTAGTAGAGCCTACAATTCTGGTGAAGGTGGAAGATAGAGCAAGAAGGCTGTAGTGCTCATGTGATGGGAGTAGTAGTGGTAAGCCGAATGAACTTTGTAACAAGCGTTTCTAGCAGCAGTAAGAGAAGATGATAATAGTGGAAAGGGTAGACGTGATCATTAGAAACAGTAAAAGCAAATACTGGTATAGAAGTTAATGCTGTAATCAGTGTGCCACTTTATTACTAATTGATACTATACCATTTATACTAAGCGATTACTTAGGTGTGATATTATACCAATTATACTAAGCGATTACTTAGGTGTGATATTATACAAATTATACTAAGCGATTACTTAGGTGTGATATTATACCAGTTATACTAAGCGATTACTTAGGTGTGATATTATACAAATTGTACTAAGCGATTACTTTGGTGTGATATTATACCAGTTATACTAAGCGATTACTTTGGTGTGATATTATACCAGTTATACTAAGCGATTACTTAGGTGTGATATTATACCAATTATACTAAGCGATTACTTAGGTGTGATATTATACCAGTTATACTAAGCAATTACTTAGGTGTGATATTATACCAATTATACTAAGCGATTACTTAGGTGTGACATTATACCATTTATACTAAGTGATTACTTAGGTGTGATATTATACCACTTATACTAAGCGATTACTTAGGTGTGATATTATACCAATTATACTAAGCGATTACTTAGGTGTGATATTATACCAGTTATACTAAGCAATTACTTTGGTGTGATATTATACCAATTATACAAAGCGATTACTTTGGTGTGATATTATACCAATTATACAAAGCGATTACTTTGGTGTGATATTATACCAATTATACTAAGCGATTACTTAGGTGTGATATTATACCAATTATACAAAGCGATTACTTTGGTGTGATATTATACCAATTATACTAAGCGATTACTTAGGTGTGATATTATACCAGTTATACTAAGCAATTACTTTGGTGTGATATTATACCAATTATACAAAGCGATTACTTTGGTGTGATATTATACCAATTATACAAAGCGATTACTTTGGTGTGATATTATACCAATTATACTAAGCGATTACTTAGGTGTGATATTATACCAGTTATACTAAGCAATTACTTAGGTGTGATATTATACCAATTATACAAAGCGATTACTTTGGTGTGATATTATACCAATTATACAAAGCGATTACTTTGGTGTGATATTATACCAATTATACTAAGCGATTACTTAGGTGTGATATTATACCAATTATACTAAGCAATTACTTAGGTGTGATATTATACCAATTATACAAAGCGATTACTTTGGTGTGATATTATACCAATTATACAAAGCGATTACTTTGGTGTGATATTATACCAATTATACAAAGCGATTACTTTGGTGTGATATTATACCAATTATACTAAGCGATTACTTAGGTGTGACATTATACCATTTATACTAAGTGATTACTTAGGTGTGATATTATACCACTTATACTAAGCGATTACTTGTGTGTGATATTATACCACTTATACTAAGCGATTACTTGTGTGTGATATTATAGTGTAATCAATGTACCACTTCATTGCTAATTGATATTATACGAATTATACTAAGCGATTACTTAAGTGTGATATTATAGTGTGATATTCTATGGTTGTGTTTGATTGTACTGTAGAGTTATTCCGTAGTAAACGTCTGCCATCATTTTGGCATATCTTCTACTTTCCTGGCCTTTTGGTCCGTCTTACACTTGATGTTTTCTATTCAACAGGTTGATGCTGACAAACTGAAGGCAGCTTTACCAACAATTGCATTTAATCTCATGTTGATATTAACTGGTAATACCAAATTATATTTTCTACAGAAATGGCGCGGATGTGATTTGACCCTGGGTTTACCAACATTTAGCCACCTCATTGTTGGTTTGGCTTTTTCAGTACTCACACGGGAGCTGGCATTCTACTATATCCACAGGTATGTAGACAATCTGTATAATGCCGGTATGAGGATTGCTAGATGTGTCTGTGGTTTTTATCGACAAACATTGGAAAAAAAATAGTGAACTAGATAAATTCATATTACATGGTCACGAAGTAGGAATGATAAATAATTAATTTACATAGGAGACCATACATATCATGTTTAATAATTTATTTATAACACGTCTATTCTATGGAATCCACACCTATAGCAACGCTAAAGCGTGCGGAAAATGAAAAAATCCATTCCGCACATATATGCAGAACGGAAATCATTGACGCACTATTATTAAATAGAAGCGAAATTTCACTGGAATTTTCTACAAATCGTGCACCGCAATTACGATTTGAATCCATAGCGATAGCTAAACATAGTGACACGGGTTCCCCTCGCAAATTTTATTGGTGATAAAATGTGTTCTTTTTGTTGCAGGTTTGTCCCCCTGAGTTCCAGTGTGTTCTATGTGCCGACTGGCACATAGAACGCATTGGAACTCAGGGGACGAGTTGCTGAGTGTCCTTCTAATACTTGCTTTCACAGTCATGAAGGCATGTAATAAACACAGAATGACACCCCCGCGTGAATGGGTTTATGGATATGGCACTTGTGCCATTGCAGTCGTGTCATATCGATTACCCCATTCACACGCATGTGTTGTTCTGTGTATGTATGTGATATATATTCAAAGCTATTTTCCTAAAAAACTGAGTTATACTTATGTGCCATTATTGTTCAGTCTATAACGCATAACATAAGCCTTTTCTTTGGCACTAAATGCGAATGCAATGGTCGCAGCATTTAAGGTTCCGCTCCACAGTTTTCCAGGCATTTCCAAATATGACATGCCATACTCTCCCTTTAAATGCAAATATTCTGTAGCTTAGTTATCTAACTCATAACATGTATTACATTTCCCAAATCCACAAAAAACATATAACACTATCTGACTAAGTAGAAATAAACAATCTGAATGTGGGTGGAATAATTTATTGTCAAAGGCCAGACTTCAACCTGAAAAATTGCATGCAAAAATGCCGAAACCAGTCATTTTCAGCCACCCAGCAGCCCCAAAAGCAGAATTTTCCCACCAACTCCACCTACCACCCCTGGAACAGAGCATAGCCAATTTTTCGAAGCCACTGTTTCCCATAATTCATCTGGTAATTTAACCCTATGTAGCAGACTCCAACTTTGGGACCAAAACTTCAAATTCCCTTGTCCAACAAAAAGCCTAATGTAATCATATATCTGATTCTAAAAATATATCTCTATTTTACATGGCCTTAGTTTCAACATATTCCATATGTTTAGAATTTCATCCCTGGTTGATTCATCTTCTACATACATTATAATAGATATATAAGGTCTTGTTGATTCATCTTCTGTATAAGTGGTAGCAGATAAAAGTGGTCTGGTTGATTCATCTTCTACATACATTATAATAGATAAAGTGGTCTTGTTGATTCATCTTCTATAAAATTTATAATACATAAAAGTGGTCTTGTTGATTCATCTTCTATGAAAGTTATTTACGGATAAAAGTGGTCTTGTTGATTCATCTTCTATATAAGTGATAACAGATAAAAGTGGTCTGGTTGATTCATCTTCTATATACATTATAATAGATATAAGTGGTCTTGTTGATTCATCTTCTATAAAATTTATAATACATAAAAGTGGTCTTGTTGATTCATCTTCTATATAAGTTATTACGGATAAAAGTGGTCTGGTTGATTCATCTTCTATATAAGTTATTACGGATAAAAGTGGTCTGGTTGATTCATCTTCTATATACATTATAATAGATATAAGTGGTCTTGTTGATTCATCTTCTATAACATTTATAATACATAAAAGTGGTCTCGTTGATTCATCTTCTATATAAGTTATTACGGATAAAAGTGGCCTTGTTGATTCATCTTCTGTAAACGTTATAATAGATAAAGGTGGTCTTGCTGATTCATCTTCTGTACACATTATACTAGATAAGTGTTCTTGTCGATTCATCTTCTGCATACGCTGTAATAGATTAAGGTAATCGTGTTGATTCTATGAGAGACACCATTTAATAGGCAACTTTGTAACCCATAAGTGTTATTGGATAACCACGAGAAACACTTTTGGGCAGCTGAAAAGTCAGTGTTATTAGATAGTCGTGAGAAACACATTAAGGCAGCTGAATAGCCGGTAAGTGTTTTTGGATAACCGTAAGAAACACTTTCAGGCAGCTGTTTTGCCAGTAAGTATTGTTGGATAGCCGTGAGAAACACTTTCAGGCAGCTGAATAGTCGATAAGTGTTATCGGATGGCTGTGAGAAACACTTTCAATCAGCTGTATAGCCAGTAAGTGTTTTTGAATAACCATGAGAAACACTTTAAAGCAGCTGAATAGCCGGTAAGTTTCATTGGATAGCTGTGAGAAACACATTCAGGCAGCTGAATAGCGGGTAAGTGTTATTGGATGGCTTGAGAAACACTTTCAATCAGCTGTTTTGCCATTAAATGTTATTGGATAGCTGTGAGAAATACTTTCGGGCAGCTGTATAGCCAGTAAATGTTATTGGATAACTGTGAGAAACGCGTTCAGGCAGCTGTATAGCCAGTAAGTGTTTTGGATAACCATGGGAAACACTTTCAATCAGCTGTATAGCCAGTAAGTGTTTTTGGATAACCGTGAGAAACACTTCCAGGCAGCTGTATAGCAGTAAGTGTTATTGGATAGCCGTTAGAAACAATTTCAGGCAGCTGAATAGCCGGTAAGTGTTATTGGATAGCTGTGAGAAGCACTTTCGGGCAGCTGTATAGCCAATAAGTGTTATTGGATAGTTGTGAGACATATCGCCAGGCAACTCTATAGCCATTAAGTGTTATTGGATACCTGTACGAAACACCAACAGGACGCTCTATAGGCAGTGCGTGTTATTTGATGACTGTGCGCCCTTCCCTCCCCAAGATGGCACAAAGTGAATCAACACGATAGCTCTTCCTATTCATGACAATTGGTGACGTGAAAACCGTAATAATGTGACTGTAGTCACAGTGTGAAAGCTTTCAGATCAACAAACATAATGGTGTTTACCTAGACCGAAAAATAGTAACTCGACATCACCACAATTATAATATTTTTATAGCATGATTACCTATTCTAGTATATATAAAAAAGCCTATGCCATAAATTTTAGCTTCACACACCAGTCGTGGTGAATACGTGTGTCTGTGGTGAACACGCCAGTGATGGGATTTCATAAGTTAAAATTTACACCTACAGTGGAACTACTGTAACCGCAGTACTGGTGAGAAACAACTCAGAAGAAGCGATAAAATTTAACGTGGATTCTTTATTTCTTCCTTACGACATCATGCAATAAATAGAAGATCGAACCCCCGTAAAATGACAATAAAAACAGTAAGTTCCCAAATTAAACATCTCGCTATGCATCTAGATTCTTGTTTTAACAAACTTCGATGACCGATATGGCTTCCCATTGGGAAACCCAGTCTGGTGCAATCAACGGGTAACAACTTCCTGAGCTCTTTCCAGCAGAGTGCACCATCCTACATTTCATCGGGGAGTATCCTATAACCATACACGGACTGATGCGCCTCAATGGAATAGGCTCAAGAAGCTCATTCCATTGATGTACAACAGTCAACGCAGGACAGTACAATAGATGCCAAATCACCAAAACATTCACAACCAAACTTGCGAAAACACGCAAGTTCCATCACTGTGAGTTTACACAAGAAAGCCAAGTTCTCAAACACTGTTCAAAAAGTAACAAACTAATTTAGCTTGCTATTAATTTACAATTCAACTTACAAATAATTTTATACAAATTCTCATCCAAAATTAGTTCTCATGTTTACATGAAATAATGCACTAAATATGAAACCTTTCACTGAGAACAAAATATTCGGACTAACTTCCAATACATGTTTATGCTCATGTATAACCAATCGTTTATGCCTATGTTGGTTACTATGAACCTGCACCTGGTCTGGTTACCAGATTCTAATTACCACAAACAGTTTTCACTTTCAGCAAACAAAGCTAGAAAGTGCAACATAGGAATGAAGTCATGTCTAACCAATCGTTCATGCCTATGTTGGCAACAATGAATCTGCATCAAGTTGGATTACCAGATTCTAATCACAACAAACAGTTTTTACTTTCAGCAAACAAAGCTAGAAAGTGCAACATAGGAATGAAGTCATGTATAACCAATCGTTCATGCCTATGTTGGCAACAATGAATCTGCATCAAGTCGGATTACAAGATTCTAATTACCACAAACAACACTAGTCTACCAAGGTAGACCAGCACTGTTTGACTTCACAAGAATTACACATGCAAAGTACCTAACTGTTAACTCTCAGTGAAATACACAGTCTTTATAATTATTATCCCGTAGTATTAACTACAGGTGAGATCACAAAATGCCCTTTTGTTATTGAAAATGCCTAAAATGAATAAATATCTAGTGTATAAAATTATTGATGCCTACCCCCAGTGTGATGGGTTCAATGCTGCACAATAACTTCAGTGGCCTCTATGGGGCAACATCCTGAACCCGGATAAAACAAGAAAAGGCCTTAGAGTACGGTGACAACATTCCAAATACTGCTGCTTGTAAGCAAAGGAATTTACTCACAGTGGCGATTGATCGGATGACTTTAGCTTGCGCCAAACACATCAGATCAATCAGATATTTCACTGGGGATAAATACTGAAGCAGCAGAAAAATACTTTGGAAATAAATATCCAGACAGTAAAATAACATTACAAGTTAGAGTTAGCCTTAAATAAAATTATTTTGCTAATACATTAAATCTATCTACTCCAGTGTAGAGTTCCATGGTGGGCATGGTGGTCGGGACAAGGCAGCAGCAAAATACCACCTTGTCCAGGCCACCAGACCACACAAAATTAATACAGGAAGGCCTTGAATTAACAGGTGTACAGTTAGAATCAAATAATATTTGGTATTTAACAAATATTTTCCTAGAATTTATTGGGGAGGGCACTCACCAACAAACTCCAACAAAACAACAATTACTTTCCAATTACATATTGAGTCTAATGTACATCTGTGCAGAAACAATAATTATTTTACCTTGGTTCAAAGCTGTTGTGCAGCGGATCCTTTCCTACAGAAATAGAATTTTCCTGAGAATTCCTCCGGGAATCAAATCTGAATTCCACAAGAATATCACTATCTATGGCTACTATTTACATTATACTTTTAGTTTTTAAAACGGATTATATATACACTGAAGGAAATCACAAGATCTTATTTTCACAACAAAATAACACAACTGCCAATAATTTTGAAATCAGACTGAAATGTGCTATTCATTGTTCCAGGGCAGAGGAGGGAGTTTTCTTCTTGAAATAGACCTATAAGAAATCAGTTCACTGGTGTTCACTTCATGCTTTTACAATTTCTATGCTCTACAGTAGAGTTACTGAAGCGAACACCTCTCTGACCTCTTATTAAGATAAACTGTTAACCCATCTGAGAAACTACTGTACTGAAAGTGAAATAAATAATACTTCACTGTATTTTAACAGTGATACTTTATGTTGCTGATATAATTTTAAAAATATATAATACCTTATATACAGATGCTAAAATCTGATACTGTCACACTACATTCAATTTGACCTTTGGTAACCTCGTCCTGAATGCAAACTTGTCAAAATGTATCGCTCGTCGCCTGGAGAAGAGTGAAATGAAAGCAGCAATTATTTTTTACATTTGTAATTGAGCTTACCTCATAAGATACCAAAAATTAACAAACATGCGTTGATAAAGCATCCATAACTCGAATTTGTATATTATTATGTCATCATTTCGGCGATAAAATTAACATCGGAAGTACCGCCCACCGGTGCTGATGTAAACAAAACAGATTTGCACATGTTTTCGTCTACTGCTCAGTAAAATGAAGAAAAAATAATAGCGTTTCTCAATAATCTGACGATCACGGTATAAATAAAATATAAAAAAAAGCCGAGCGGTTAACACCACTTCACAACGAGTGATGAACATTTGATACACTACGCTATTATGGGTATATTCTATATATTTCTTACACACATCACAGTATATTCTTTGAAAAACGATTGGCGATTGCAGGGCATTGTAAATTTGAAATACCCGGCCCTCTGTAATATAGCAATATCCGGCCCTCTGTAATATAGCAATACTCGACCCTCTGTAATATACCAATACCCGGCCCTCTGTAATATAGCAATACCCGGCACACCTGTAATATAGCAATACCCGACATCCTGTAATATAGCAATAATCTGCCCTCTGTAATATACCAATATTTTGCCCTCTGTAATATAACAATACCCGGCACTCTGTAATATAGCAGTACCCGGTACCTTGCAATATAGCAATACCCAGCCCTCTGTAAAATAGCAATGCCCGGAACTCTGTAATTTAACAATACCCGGCACTTTGTAATATAGCAATACCCGGCCCTCTGTAATATAGCAATACCCGGCGCTCTGTAATATAGCAATACCTGACCCTCTGTAATATAGCAATACTCGGCCCTCTGTAATATAACAATTCCACGCACTCTGTAAAATAGCAATACCCGGCACTCTGTAATGCAGCAATACCCAACACTTCTGTTATATAGAAATACCGGGCACTCTGTAATATAGCAATACCTGGCACTCTGTAATATAGCAATACCCAGCCCTCCTGTAATATAGCAATACCCGGCCCTCTGTAATAGAGCAATACTCGGTCCTCTGTAACAGAGCAATACCCCGCACTCTGTAATATTGCAATACCCGGAACTCTATAATATAGCAATACCCAGCATTCTGTAATATAGCAATACCCGGCACTCTGTAATATAGCAATACCCGGCCCTCTGTAATATAGCAATACCCGGCGCTCTGTAATATAGCAATACCTGACCCTCTGTAATATAGCAATACTCGGCCCTCTGTAATATAACAATTCCACGCACTCTGTAAAATAGCAATACCCGGCACTCTGTAATGCAGCAATACCCAACACTTCTGTTATATAGAAATACCGGGCACTCTGTAATATAGCAATACCTGGCACTCTGTAATATAGCAATACCCAGCCCTCCTGTAATATAGCAATACCCGGCCCTCTGTAATAGAGCAATACCCGGTCCTCTGTAACAGAGCAATACCCCGCACTCTGTAATATTGCAATACCCGGAACTCTATAATATAGCAATACCCAGCATTCTGTAATATAGCAATACCCGGCACTCTGTAATATAGCAATACCCTGCCCTCGGTAATATAGCAATACCTGGCATTCTGTACTATAGTCATACCCGGTGGCCCTCTGTAATATAGAAATATCAGGCACTCTGTAATATAGCAATACCCAGCACTTCTGCAATATAGCAATACCCTGCCCTCGGTAATATAGCAATACCTGGCACTCTGTAATATTGCAATACCAACACTCCTGTAATATAGCAATACCCGGCCCACTGTAATAGAGCAATACCCGGTACTCTAATATGGCAATACCCAGAACTCTGTAATATAGCAATACCTGGCATTCTCTATTATGGCAATACCCGACACTCTGTAATATAGCAATACCCGGAACTCTATAATATAGCAATACCGAGCACTCTGTAATATAGCAATACCCGGCCATCTGTAATATAGCAATACCCAGCACTCTGTAATATAGCAATAGCCTGCCCTCTGTAATATAGCAATAACCGGCCATCTGTAATAGAGCAACACCCGGCACTCTGTAATATAGAAATACCCGAATGTCTGTAATATAGCAATACCCAGAACTCTATAATACAGCAATACCCGGCACTCTGTAATATAGAAATACCCGGCACTATGTAATATAGCAACACCCGGAACTCTGTAATATAACAATACCAGGCATTCTGTAAAATAGCAAAACCCGGCACCCTGTAATATAGAAATACCCGGCACTATGTAATATAACAACACCCGGAACTCTGTAATATAACAATACCAGGCACTCTGTAATATAGCAATACCTGACACTCTTTAATATAGCAATACCCGGCGGCCCACTGTAATATAGCAATACCCGAGACTCTATAATATAGCAATGCCCGGCACTTCTGTAATATAGCAATACCCTGCCCTCGGTAATATAGCAATACCTGGCACTCTGTAATATTTCAATACCAACACTCCTGTAATATAGCAATACCCTGCCCTCGATAATATAGCAATACCTGACACTCTGAAATATTGCAATACCAACACTCCTGTAATATAGCAATACCCTGCCCTCGGTAGTATAGCAATACCCTGCCGTCGGTAATATAGCAATACCTGGCACTCTGTAATATTGCAATACCAACACTCCTGTAATATAGCAATACCCTACCCTCGGTAGTATAGCAATACCCTGCCCTCGGTAGTATAGCAATACCCTGCCCTCGGTAATATAGCAATACCTGACACTCTGTAATATTGCAATACCAACACTCCTGTAATATAGCAATACCCTGCCCTCGGTAGTATAGCAATACCCTGCCCTCGGTAATATAGCAATACCTGGCACTCTGTAATATTGCAATACCAACACTCCTGTAATATAGCAATACCCTGCCCTCGGTAGTATAGCAATACCTGACACTCTGTAATATTGGAATACCCAGCACTCTGTAATATAGCAATACCCTGCCCTCTGAAATATAGCAATACCAGGCACTCTGTAATATAGCAATATCCAGCACTTCTGTAATATATCAATACCCTACCCTCGGTAATATAGCAATACCTGGCACTCTGTAATATAGCAATACCCAGCACTTCTGTAATATAGCAGTAACTGGCCATCTGTAATAGAGCAACACCCGACATTCTGTAATATAGAAATACCCGAACCTCTGTAATATAGCAATACCCGGCACTCTGTAATATAGAAACACCCGATATAACAATACCAGACATTCTGTAAAATTGCAATACCCGGCACTCTGTAATATAGTAATACCCTGCCCTCGGTAAAAAAGAAATACCTGACACTCTTTAATATAGCAATACCCAGCGGCCCTCTGTAATATAGCAATACCCGAGACTCTGTAATATAGCAATACCCGGCACTTCTGTAATATAGCAATACCCTGCCCTCGGTAGTATAACAATACCTGGCACTCTGTATATAGCAATACCCAGCACTCTGTAATATAGCAATACCCTGCCCTCGGTAATATAGCAATACCTGGCACTCTGTAATATAGCAATACCCTGCGGCCCTCTGCAATATAGCAATACCAGGCGCTCTGTAATATAGCAATACCCGGCACTCTGTACTGCAGCAATACCTGGCATTCTGTAATATAGCAATACCCGGCCTTCTGTAATATAGCAATACCCGGAACTCTATAATATAGCAATACCAGGCACTCTGTAATATAGCAATACCCGGCACTCTGTAATATAGCAATACCTGACACTCTGTAATATAGCAATACCCGGCACTCTGTAATGCAGCAAGACCTGGTATTCTGTAATACAGCAATACCCGGCCTTCTGTAATATAGCAATACCTGGCACTTTGTAATATAGCAATACCAGGCACTCCGTAATATAGCAATATCAGGTACTGTGTAATATAGCAATACCTGGCACTCTGTAATATAGCAATACCCGGCAGTCTCTAGTATCACAATACCCGTCGGCCCTCTGTAATATTGCAATACCAGGCACTCTGTAATATAGCAATACCCGGCACTCGGTAATGTAGCAATACCCAGCACTCCTGTAATAAAGCAAAAGCCTACCCTTTGTAATATAGCAATACCTTGCACTCTGTAATAGAGCAATACCCGACCATCTGTAATATAGCAATACCCGGCACTCTGTAATATAGCACTATCCAGCACTCTGTAATACAGCAATACCAGCAGGCACTCTGTAATATAGCTATACTCTGCACTCTGTAATATAGCAATACCCGGCCTTCTGTAATATAACAATACCCGGCACTCTGTGATGTAGCAATACCCTGCTATCTGTAATATAGCAATATCCAGCACTCTGTAATATATCAATGCCAAGTACCCCGTTACACAGTTATATGGAGACCTCTGTAATACAGCAGTACCCGACCCTCTGTAGTATAACATTATCCGGACCTCTGTAATATAGCAATACCCGGAACTTTATAATATAGCAATACCAGGCACTCTGTAATATAGCAATACCCGGCACTCTGTAATATAGCAATACCTGGCACTCTGTAATATAGCAATACCCGGCACTCTGTAATGCAGCAAGACCTGGCATTCTGTAATATAGCAATACCTGGCCTTCTGTAATATAGCAATACCTGGCACTCTGTAATATAGCAATACCAGGCACTCTGTAATATAGCAATACCAGACACTCTGTAATATAGCAATACCTGGCACTCTGTAATATAGCAATACCCAGCACTCCTGTAATATAGCAATAGCCTGTCTCTAGTATCGCAATACCCGCCGGCCCTCCGTAATATTGCAATACCAGACACTCTGTAATATAGCAATACCCGGCACTCTGTAATGTAGCAATACCCAGCACTCCTGTAATATAGCAATAGCCTGCCCTCTGTAATATAGCAATACCTTGCACCTTGTAATAGAGCAATACCCGACCATCTGTAATATAGCAATACCCGGCACTCTGTAATATAGCAATATCCAGCACTCTGTAATACAGCAATACCGGGCACTCTGTAATATAGCTATACTCGGCACTCTGTAATATAGCAATGCCCGGCCTTCTGTAATATAGCAATACCCGGCACTCTGTGATGTAGCAATACCCTGCTCTCTGTAATATAGCAATATCCAGCACTCTGTAATATATCAATGCCAAGTACTCTGTTACACAGCTATATGGAGACCTCTGTAATACACCAGTACCCGACCCTCTGTAATATAGCATTATCCGGACCTCTGTAATATAGCAATACCCCGCACTCTGTAATACAGCTATACCCGGAACTCTGTAATATAACGATACCCAGCCCTCTGTTATATAGCAATACCCGGCACTCTGTAATATAGCAATATTCGGCACTCTGTAAGATAGCAACGCCCAGCACTCTCTAATATAGCAATGCCCAGCACACTGTAATGTAGCTATACACGGCACTCTGTAATATAGCAATACCCGGCCCTCTGTAATATAGCAATACCAGGCACTCTGTAATATAGCAATACTCGGCACTCTGTAATATAGCAATACCCAGCCCTCTGTAATATAGCAATACCCGTCCCTCTGTAATATAACAATGCCCGGCCCTCTATAATATCGCAATACCAATCCCTCTATAATACAGCGATGCCTGTCCCTCTATAATATAGCAATGCCCGGTCCTCGGTATTATAGCAATGCCCGGACTTCTGTAATATAGCAATACCCGACTCTCTGTATTGTAGTGGTGGTTAAGATGTTTCTATAACACTACATGTCAGAGGCATCCAAAGGGAAAGGGCCAGGTGTATCAAAATGACCCCTAACTCTTGATGTGAGTTAAGACTGGTAGTTTACAACATATCATAATTTGTAATTTGTCACTCAACTGTATTGACATTATATATATATCGTCCCTCGAGTGCAGCAAGACACCTCGATTAACTCAAGGGTTGATATATGTATAATGTTGACACTATTCAGTCTGATATATCGTCCATTGTGTACAGCAAGGCACCTTGATTAACCAAAGGGATGATATATGTATAATGTCAATACTGTTGAGTCTTATATTCGTCTCTTGAGTGCAGCAAGGCACCTCGTCCTAAGGGACGATATATGTATAATGTTGACACTATCGAGTCTTGATGCACGCGAGGATATAGATTTATCGACCACGCCGATATTATTTGGGATAATTGTCCAAAATATAAACCAGTTGAACTCGAAGTTTTACATCTTGATGCATTTCGAACAATATGCGGTATTCCCAGGGGCTCATTTGTTATTTATTTATTTATTTATTGGTGTTTAAAGTCACATATTTCTGCACAATGGCTAATCATGACCATGGCAGTTTTACGGGTGGAGGAAGCCGTAGTAGTCTGAGACAACCACCGAGCAACGGCGAGCAACTGTCAGCTCTCCAACATACTAACTCCACACAGGCAGGGTTAGCATTGGTTGAAGACAAGTGCACCATCGACGTACAATATGCCTTAGTACACAATGCCACCGTGCCCCCACGTGGCCAATGGGGGTGAAGTGTATTGCCCAAGGCCACAACGCGGCTGCCGCAAGTGGGATGGATTCGAACCAACGACCTCTCGGCTTGCAGCCTGCTCCTCTACCTACTGAGTCACCACGCCCCCCCCCCCCCCTCCCCGCAAGGGTACATATAAAGCTTTATAATACACCAAGCATCCTTGCAGATTATCGACCAGCCTCCATCATTATACATATACAGACCCCGCCCCCCACAAACCCATTGCCATTGACACACGTAAAATATGTTAACCCTTTACCCAATGTAACGACCAAAACCGGCCAGCGCTATTCTCAAAAATCGCCAATTAATTTTCATTATTTTTTTCATTTTTTGTCTCAAAATTATAGCTTATGATCCCCTCATTGGAACGAGCTCGACGAGCTCGTTCCAGTGAGGGATCAGAACCTATGTTTTTGAGACAAACAATGAAAAAAATTAGTTATTGAAGAATTTGTTTTGCAAGTGTCGTCTGCTTTTCATGTTAGGTAAAGGATTAAGAGACGAATAATCTCGTAGGTAATAATGAATAATGCGTCAGAGACGAGACTCAATAGAATTAACATTATACATATGAGAGTCCCTCAGATACAGTTCTCGGAAGTAAAGTCTTTTATGCAAGTGTACTTCAGGAGACAAAACGCAAACACTTCCTCCTTGTGCCCAACCTTGGGGTAAGGGGATGAGCAGTTGTCCCGCACTCCTAGTCCTTTAATGTTCTGTTTTACTGGTAAAGTTCATTGCTCATATTTTTTCGGTTATTTTGGGTGACAAAACTTTATTATTCTTGTAGACTATTGCATCATCCTTGGTTTTATATCCGCATACACAAAAAACATCATGAATGGACAGCTCCTGTTTCTATTATTGCAATCTACGCTCATCCATTTGAACACGTAATATGCAACATGTTACCTATAGCATTAGGACCACTGATTATTGGATCAAACTTGATAACAACATGGGTATGGTTGGCTGTTGTCATGGTAATTACATTATGTCACCACAGTGGATACAACATCCCGTTCCTACCAGAAGCATTATTTCACGATTCTCACCATTTAAGGTAAGTGAATTTTTCCTCTAGAAACATCAAAAACATAATTATCACAGGATTCTTCCATACGGCGGTACTATCATTGTCATCGTATGATAAATCTAATGCTAGTACAGCTAGAAATATCAGAGACGTAAATATCACCGACATAAATAATTTTGTACTAGTCTTTTGCATTTTATTATACTTGCAAGTTATTTACACAAGAAGCCATTTATACAGGAGATACCGTCTTTCCCATAGTTTCACCTGTTTCCCATACGGTGTCAGTTTCAGTCTCATATTTCACAGTAGGTTGTACAGTTAAAATTAGAAGTACTGTCACGAACTGTGCACTTTTCTGCGCTTATCTGCGCATAGGAATTGCGCGTAATTGCCATATCGAATGGCATCCAAGGCACGACAGGTTCTGGTTACTCGGGAAACACAGGCAATGTTTATGCCAATGGACCTCCGGGTTACCAGGAGGACCATTGGCTGAAACATTGCCTGTGCACAGACCATATGTACATATTTGATAGCCTTGCTATGGTTATAACGCGTAGAATAACATGTATTTGTGCACATTTCATGACAGGACTTCTAGTTTTAACTGTAGTTGTTTACTTGGAACTGGTGACTTCGCTGGTTTCCAGATTGTCTGTCACATCATTTTTAAAATCTATATAGGAGGTATGTATTTAATATTGTTTAAGGTCACATACTTATGCACAATGGCTAATCGAGACCATGACAGTTTTACGGGTGGAGGGAAGCCGGAGTACCTGGAGAGAACCACCGAACAACTGTCAGCCCCTCAAACTCTGTTCAAACTCCGCCCAAGCAGGGTTACAACGGTTGAAGACATGTGCACCATCGACGTGTGGTGCATCCTAGTACACAGCGCCATTGTGCCCCCGGACAGGGATCGAACTCGGGACCTCTAGCATAGAAGTCCAAGAGTCTACCACTGAGCCACCACGCTCCCGTGTAGGAGGTCATGTTCTACTTGATTACTGAAGTGCTGAAGTTGAAGATAAATGTTAGTCGTTCAGAAAGTTGTTTAGATGTATTTATTCCTCTCTCCTCCTTAACATGTACAACATTATCAGACATTTCACACCATCAACAAAAAAAAATATGCTTATGTCTACATTTTATCATAGTATCAAATTTCCTATCTGTGTGTTCCTTTGTGCTCAGATACAATGGATAACTAAATATGTGACCAGTATAATTAATAAACAGCCAATGAAATATGCTCACTTTGGTACAATGAATGGTTCATTGGGAGCTAATTGTATTGAGTCAAGTTCATGCACAAGATCATCCATTGGTAAGTTAACAAAATGTGCTAATGTTTTTGGTACAGTGGAACCCTGTTAATTGAAGAGGCACTTTGCCAATGGAAATTATTCAGTTAACAGGAGTATTCAATTAACAGGGATTATGTCACTTTCCTGTATTCTAGACATAAACTTGGCATTTATTCTATTATATCTTGTTTGACAGAGCTCTATGAGCTCTGTCAAACAAGATATAATAGATTAAATGCCTGTATTGGATGTAGTGAGGCCAAATAGGTCTATAAACAACGAAAAATTGGGGATAGTCAGAGGACTTTCTCTACAGGTTGCAAGATTTTTTATTCAATTAACAGGAATTTACTCTATAAACTGTATTAAATTGACAGGTCAAATTTGTACTGGAGGTATGGTAAATGGTTTTGTGTTGGGAAATTATTTTCAATTAACAGGGTTATTCAGTTAAGAGATATACAATTAAGTTGGCTCCACTGTATATCAAACTCTGTAATGTTAACCTTATGTAGGACACGTTTCCAAATGACAGTAGCAAGACATTAATTGATTGGTGGAATTATCTATGCCATGAAAATATTTAAGTAATAATCATAGACCACCAGTACCAATACATAAGGGTTTTAATTTGAATCATCCTATTGGCGAAAATACTTTTTAAGGTTTTGGATTCTTACATTTTGGTAAGTTATCAAGTGTTGCAATGGTACACCAGTCATGATATACAGTTAAAACTAGAAGTCCTGTCACAAAATGTGCACAAATATCACATCGATCAGCACGTTAATCTATGCATTATGACCATTGTAAGGCTATCAAATTATGTAGATATGGCCTGTGCACAAGCAATGTTTCAGCCAGTGTTTACCCGGAGGTCCATTGGCAGAAACATTTCCTGGGTTTGCTATTAGTAACCAGGAGAACCTACCGTGCTTTGGATGTCATTCGATCTGGCAATTGCGTGCAATTCCTATGCGCAATTAAGCATAGATAAGCGTACAGTTGTTGACAGGACTTCTTGTTTTAACGATACCATACCCTTTCTTGATGCGTGTCACAAAAGAGAAATCTATGTTCAATTTAAAATCCATGAGAGTGCGGTGGCTCAGTGGTAGACTGTTGGACTTCTATGCTAGAGGTCACAAGTTCGATTCCCGTCTGGGACGACCCACGCTGTGTCCTTGGGCAAGGCACTTTATCCCAGTTGCCTACATGGGGGCACGATGGCGCCGTGTACTAAGGCGTACTGCACGTCGATGGTGCACATGTCTTCACCCACTGTAACCCTTCTTGAGTGGAGCTTGAACAGAGTAAGTATGTTGAGGAGCTGACAGCTGCTCCTTGTTGCTTGACGGTTCTCTCCGGGTACTCTGGCTTCCTCCACCCGTAAAACTGTCACAGTCATGATTAGCCATTGTGCATAAGTATGTGACCTTAAACCCCAATAAATAATAATAATAATAATTTAAAATCCATGGTATATGAAACTCTGCAGTGTTAACCTTATCTCGGACAGGTTTACAAATTTGTCCTTGGGTAAATGACAGTAGCAGGACAGTCCTGAACATTAATTGATTGGGGGAATTAATGGTGTTTCACCCCATGTTAAGAAATACTGTCAGTAAACAACTTGACGTATGTATAGTATGTATGGCTCCTACCAGTGGACAAAAAATATTATTGTCATGTATACATTTATCATGGCCTAGTTCAGATATATATCTAATTCTCTGTCTGTCAAAAATTAATGTATCTGCCTCTAATCTATAGAGTGTTACTAACTTATTTGTTGCTTGAGAAACATTTGTGGTTACGTTTTTCAAAAGAACAAGCGATACTTGAACTCAGAATATCTTGAACTGAAAATTTATTTTTACCAAAGGTTTTATGACTAAAATCATCAAATTATCATAAGCAAACACAGTTGCATTCATTAGCAAATGATAATATTGCCAAAGTTCTTTATTTAAGTCTAATGGTAGTTATGTGCAGTTGTTACTCTTTTCTTGCAGACCTATCAACATCTTGGTGAGCAAGCTAGGTTTAACAACCTGCGGTGATAATTTTTCACCTGCTAAAATATCCATCTGTTCATGAAGAGTGCACATTTAAGTTTCAGCTGTTAGTAACATTAATTCAATTTGAGATAGAACCACCTCAAATTGGTAATAATAATGAGTGAAATGTTCCATTAAGAACAATCGATTTTCATAATCTTGTAATTCATGTTTTACTTGTTCTCGAAAAATAGTTAACAGATGAGAAATTTCATCATTAACTTCCTCATGAGGTAATCTTATTATGGTCAAACTCTGTTTTTGAGCATGATGTACAATAGCCTTATTTCTCATCTAACGGTTCAAATTTTCATTTATGTGAGATTCAGTGACAGTTCCAAATCGGAAGTTTTAACTCTTCTGCTGCAAAATTAAACATCCCACTCTTCTCTCACGAGGATGGTGTGTGACCCCTTAATTTGTGATAATTGTTGAGGTCCTTTTGTACTCACATATATAATTATTTATTATTACCACTTTTGCGGGCGTTCCTAGCACATTAACAATGTTTTACCGGGAGTTGAAACTCGTAATGCTCAACAAGTACAAGTCATGTGACAGGTTGGGCCATTATTGACTATAACAGCCCAACACATCAATAACAATCTGACACGTCTAAATATAGACAATGACATCACATCTCTAAGCCGATCAACAATATTTTTCCCAGATTTCTATTGCGATCGAAATTCAATTCTGATTTTTTTAATTTGTAAACACAATTAACACATTTGTTTCAAGTGTTTCCCTTTGTGTCACGGATAGATAATGTATCAAATATAGGAAGCGATATGCACAAAGTAAGTGATGACATCTTTGATGAATAAACTCCTTGCCTAAAGTTCGCATTTCGAAGATATATTTCATCATCTGACTTCCCAAATTTCGCTGTAGACTGATCAGACGATAGTCATGTTACCCAGTTTGTTTGTCAACAAATCAGACGATAGTGTCGCTGTTTTTTTAATTCTAAAATGTCAAACTTCATTTATTTATCTTATTTCCCATATAATTTAATTGTAATGTACCGGATGTACGAAAGTGGCAATAATAGAAATAACATGACTTTGTCGGGCATTACAGTGTATCACTGGCTCAACATAAATAGTTAACAGCCCTTGAGCTTATTAGCAGCCCTCGACTTCATCATGGGCTGCTAATAAACTCTTGGGCTGTTAATCATTTCTGTTGAGCCGTTAATACACTGTAATGCCCTTCAAAATCATGTTATTGTTATATTAACCTGATTTCTGGGTAGATATCTATATCATAGATTTTAATGCAATATTAAGGGTTTCTTTCTCATTATCATATCATTCAAATACTTCTTCAAAATTATCATTAATTGCTTCATAAAATGATTTGTATAAGACACCTGTCATCCCACCTTGCCCACCATAATTAATAAAAGGAATCAACACATTAATATACATTGTTGTCCAGTTGCTATTGACCATATAAACTTCTTTCATTTTTGAAAATATTACATTGTTTCCGATTATGGTGGTCCCATTTACTGCCACCAGGAATACACTACCAAGTAAGTACCAATTTAACATCATGCTTCTACAATGAGAAAGAAGGTGATTCTTTTGTCAAATATAAAACATCTCAATATTTTAATTCTGGCTTGTGAATATCTGGATTTTGTGCCTAAAATATGGAAGGACCACCATGTTGGTTTGCGATGGTAACCACAGTTCATGTGGGATTCATTCTCTGAACAAATCATAAATTAATATTATTTTGTCACCCACATGCACATCCTTACCTTCCCGCAGAGTGCAACATTGCTTCTATAAATTAAATTATTTAAACTGTGGTATACTCCAAGGTACAATTTCTAGTTTTGTCTTCTCAGAAATTGATTCATCCTTGACATTGCCATATAATGCATTTCTAATATTAGATATTAAATTACTTATTTCCATTCCATTTTTGGAGTTTTCTGATCTAACTGTTTGTTGGTTCAATTCCATCGGCTCATCCAACCTAATGTCTTTTCTAATATTCCCAATAATGTCATAATCAACTTCTTAACTGTTCCATTGAAACACTGTCCTCCTGTGAGTAAGAGTGTTCACGGATTTACCTTTTCTCCCTAACCATAGGGGACAAAGGATTATCCTCCTCAGCCTCACTTTCACTACTACCTTCAGTGGTACAAGCTGATAGTAACTGTTGTGCCACATACCTCTGAGTTTTTTCTACTTATTTCAGGTTGGGACCTCTCACATTTGAGTTGCCAAACTTAGATTTTCCCTCTGATCTTTAATAACTCTACCCATCAACTGATCTTTTTGTCTACAACTCACTGGACCTGTCTTTTCTATAACTTGAAATGGGTATTCCGATTTCTATTTTAATTTCCCCTTTGACCTCCTGTCCCGGTATATGATGCTGGTCTCCAACTCTAAATTTTATGTTTTAAGCTCTCACATTTCCCAATCATTGCTGCTTAGTAACACATTTCTTTTCTCATACTCGTTGTTGGGAAAATACCCTGTACTATACTTGTAATGCAATTTTAGGGGTTCATCACCCACATACAGTACATCTATCATATTGTTGTATTCCTTTCCAGTAATACCCATGTACAGACTTAATATAGTGATCCTTGACTGTACATCTATCGCATTGTTTTATTCCTTTCTGGTAATATCCATATACAGACTTAGTATAGTGGTCCTTGACTATACATCTATCACATTGTTTTATTCCTTTCTGGTAATATCCATGTACAGACTTTAGTATAGTGGTCCTTGACTGTACATCTATCACATTGTTTTATTCCTTTCTGGTAATATCCATGTACAGACTTTAGTATAGTGACCCTTGACTGTACATCTATCACATTGTTTTATTCCTTTCTGGTAATATCCATGTACAGACTTTGGTATAGTGACCCTTGACTGTACATCTATCACATTGTTTTATTTCTTTCCAGTAATATCCATGTACATACTTAGTATAGTGGTCCTTGACTGTACATCTATCACATTGTTTTATTTCTTTCCAGTAATACCCATGTACATACTTAGTATAGTGGTCCTTGACTGTACATCTACCACATTGTTTTATTCCTTTCTGGTAATATCCATGTACATACTTAGTATAGTGACCCTTGACTGTACATCTACCACATTGTTTTATTTCTTTCCAGTAATACCCATGTACAGACTTTAGTATATTGGTCCTTGACTGTACATCTACCACATTGTTTTATTTCTTTCCAGTAATATCCATGTACATACTTAGTATAGTGGTCTTTGACTATACATCTATCACATTGGTTTATTTCTTTCCCGTAATACCCATGTACATACTTAGTATAGTGACCCTTGACTGTACATCTATCACATTGTTTTATTCCTTTCCAGTAATACCCATGTGCATACTTAGTATAGTGGTCCTTGACTGTACATCTATCACATTGTTTTATTCCTTTCCAGTAATACCCATCTACAGACTTTAGTATAGTGACCCTTGACTGTACATCTACCACATTGGTTTATTCCTTTCCAGTAATACCCATGTACAGACTTTAGTATAGTGACCCTTGACTGTACATCTATCACGTTGGTTTATTTCTTTCCAGTAATACCCATGTGCATACTTAGTATAGTGGTCCTTGACTGTACATCTATCACATTGTTTTATTCCTTTCTGGTAATATCCATGTACAGACTTCAGTATAGTGACCCTTGACTGTACATCTATCGCATTGTTTTATTCCTTTCCAGTAATACCCATGTACAGACTTAGTATAGTGACCCTTGACTATACATCTATCACATTGGTTTATTTCTTTCCAGTAATACCCATGTGCATACTTAGTATAGTGGTCCTTGACTGTACATCTATCACATTGTTTTATTCCTTTCCAGTAATACCCATCTACAGACTTTAGTATAGTGACCCTTGACTGTACATCTACCACATTGGTTTATTCCTTTCCAGTAATACCCATGTACAGACTTTAGTATAGTGACCCTTGACTGTACATCTATCACGTTGGTTTATTTCTTTCCAGTAATACCCATGTGCATACTTAGTATAGTGGTCCTTGACTGTACATCTATCACATTGTTTTATTCCTTTCTGGTAATATCCATGTACAGACTTTAGTATAGTGACCCTTGACTGTACATCTATCGCATTGTTTTATTCCTTTCCAGTAATACCCATGTACAGACTTAGTATAGTGACCCTTGACTATACATCTATCACATTGGTTTATTTCTTTCCCGTAATATCCATGTACATACTTAGTATAGTGACCCTTGACTGTACATCTATCACATTGTTTTATTCCTTTCTGGTAATATCCATGTACATACTTAGTATAGTGACCCTTGACTGTACATCTATCACATTGTTTTATTTCTTTCCAGTAATACCCATGTACAGTCTTTGGTATAGTGACCCTTGACTGTACATCTTTCACATTGTTTTATTCCTTTCTGGTAATATCCATGTACAGACTTTAGTATAGTGACCCTTGACTGTACATCTATCGCATTGTTTTATTCCTTTCCAGTAATACCCATGTGCATACTTAATATAGTGGTCCTTGACTGTACATCTATCACATTGTTTTATTCCTTTCTGGTAATATCCATGTACAGACTTGAGTATAGTGACCCTTGACTATATATCTATCACATTGTTTTATTTCTTTCCAGTAATATCCATGTACATACTTAGTATAGTGACCCTTGACTGTACATCTATCACATTGTTTTATTTCTTTCCAGTAATACCCATGTACAGTCTTTGGTATAGTGACCCTTGACTGTACATCTATCACATTGTTTTATTCCTTTCTGGTAATATCTATGTACAGACTTTAGTATAGTGACCCTTGACTGTACATCTATCGCATTGTTTTATTCCTTTCCAGTAATACCCATGTGCATACTTAGTATAGTGGTCCTTGACTGTACATCTATCGCATTGTTTTATTCCTTTCCAGTAATATCCATGTACAGACTTTAGTATAGTGACCCTTGACTGTACATCTATCACATTGTTTTATTCCTTTCCAGTAATACCCATGTACAGTCTTTGGTATAGTGACCCTTGACTGTACATCTATCACCCTGTTTTATTCCTTTCCAGTAATACCCATGTACAATCTTTGGTATTGTGCCCATTTGCTATACATCTATCACATTGTTTTATTCCTTTCCAGTAATACCCATCTACAGACTTTAATATACTGACCCTTGACCATACATCTATAACATTGTTTTATTTCTTTCCGGTATTACCCATGTGTTGACTTTAATATAGTGACCCTTGACTGTATGTTTATAACATTGTCTTTATTCTTTTCTGGTAATACCCATGTATAATCTTTGGTATTGTGATCCTTGACTGTAATCTATCACATTGTTTTATTCCTTTCAGGTAATACCCATGTACAAAGTTTGGTATAGTGATCCTTGACTGTACATCTATCACATTGTTTTATTCCTTTTCAGTAATACCCGTGTACAGACTTTAGTATAGTGACCCTTGTCTGTACATCTATCACATTGTTTTATTCCTTTCCAGTAATTCCCATGTACAGACTTTAGTATAGCAACCATTGGATGTACATCTATCACATTGTTTTATTTCTTTCCAGTGATACCCATGTACAGTCTTTAGTATAGTGACCCTTGACTGTACATCTATAACATTGTTTTTGTTCTTTTATAATGTTACCCTACAATATCTCTTCTAATATCTAGGTCCACAACACCTGTGACAAACAGGTTTAGTATACCTTACCTGTTTCTGATACCTATTACTGAACTGTCTTTAGTTATTGTACTGTCTTACATTATTGGTTTTTGTTGTAATCACATGCACTCTATTTATACTCCACTGCATCTCCACTTCCATGAGCTGAATATCTCTTGAATTCCTAGGGATATTTTCTACATTTTGATCCTACCAATCTCAATAATGATAACTGCCATTTTATGCTGTTCGGTTAGGGACTTGTATTTATGTTTGACTTGGGATTCAAACATGGCTAAGAAAAGAGCTTTCTCAAAAGTTGAAGGCTCCTTCCTAATAAGTTTCAGTTTCATATCACTTTCGTACAGGCCATCATAAAAATAATTTGCCACCATTTTCAATGTTACCAGATTATTTATTTCTACCCCATAAGCATCATTAGCCAAAAAACCCAGACGTTCTGCATAACCCACTAGTCTCATTTTTCTCCTACCTCATGTGACACAAATAATTACTTGCCATACTGTAATACATTACTTCGACCTATCAGAGCTTCAATTCTTTTTGAAGGGTTTCCCAGTTCATTAAAGGCTCCGTTTTGATGGGTCTTAATATGTAGTCGGCTTGTACCAAACCACTAGTCTGGGCAGCCAGAAATTTATTCTTGTCTAGGGTGAATTTCATTGGTATCATAGTATTGCTCCAATGATTTCATCCAAGCCATATAATTTTGTGGATTGACATGATTTTGTAGGGCCTGGGTTTGAGTGGCATTTGCAGTGCATCGCTCTATTTCCTTCAATTATTGTTTTATGCAAATTTTTGATAGCAGTAGTAGTTGAGCTCGATTCCTTATGCATTTTGCCTCCCCCACCTCCCCAAACTCACACACAAAATAGCTAACAAGCGCACAGTTTAACAAAAATACTACAAATACACAGAGGTGGCCCCTTTCCTTCCAACAATGGAAATGGAATGAGCCAGTCATCACACCATCCTGCAAATTTTCTTTACATAACAGATGGTGATGTGTTTTGATGGTATGTTCGTTTGAATAGGAGGTTACCTTATTTACCACAAGCAATCCAATAACTAGCCTAAATCACAAAAAAACACCTCCCAGAAATCTCTGAAAAGGACTTCATTTTGCTTGAATTCTTCCAGGATAGAGGCCTGTCAGTATTAGTTTCTATAGGGTATTAAAAAGTGTTGGAATGTCATTCCATTCAATTGGAGTATCATTGCTGGCTTGAATTCTTAACATGTCCAATCAGATATCCTCAGATAACTATCTTCCTAAAGGTATCCATATGCTGCAATAGAAGATTGTCATAGGTATCGTCAACTACTGGCTTGTACTTATATGAGTTATATGCTTTTGGGGTACATTGTGTACTTGTACATGAGCACATCCAGCATGTAACCACGTGCTATAAGTGATGTTGACGCATTATTTCACATCGTGTATCCTCTGAAACGTATTTCAGATTACAATCCTCTGAAATATATCACCATCACAATGACATAAGCAAGCCTGAAAATAAGCAGACTGTCATCTGCAAAATGAGTTCCCCAGAGGGTGAATTTTGTGATGCTACCCTGCACAGCAGGGTAGCATCACAAAATTTACCCTCTGTGAACCTCAGACTGAATCAAGGTCTCAAGCCAAAACCGAAGGATGTACCTAGAGGATAAATTGGCCCACTGTATTTGATAGCTCAGCAAATTCACCCTCTGGGGCCCCATTTTGCAAATGACATTCAGGGTTGGACATAAGTATCAACAATACTCACATGCCTTTATGTGCTTTTTGTTTTTGTGACATATTGTGCATTTTCATATAAGCACATATCGGCCTTTAAAACATGTTCATGTGCCTCTCTAGTTGTGCTTACTTTGTTACAGGAAGCGTCACATAGGTAGAACAGGTCCAGGAGAATAGAGAGAATAAGGCAATGAATAGGCAGACGCTGAGACAAAGGAAGGTAGTTTCAGTGAATTCTGGTCGTTTTTGGTGATTTTGGGTTGCTGTTGGGTTGTTTGTGGTAATTAGATATACTTCTATTCAAT
This sequence comes from Pictodentalium vernedei, assembly GCA_031216915.1. NCBI lineage: Eukaryota > Metazoa > Mollusca > Scaphopoda > Dentaliida > Dentaliidae > Pictodentalium > Pictodentalium vernedei. The sequence continues at coordinate 8,752,206 of CM062295.1, read as the reverse complement.
CAAACATACCTCCAGAAGACACCTCGTCCTGTTGTAGGCATTTGAGTTACATGGTATCCACATGCTCCAGAGAAACTAAGATGGTTACCTTCAGTAAACAAAATAGACAATAGACTAACCCTAACAACTCGCGTCGTGCATGCACACTGATATCACATATCACTATAGTAATGGTGTTAGACCATATGGAGGTGCGAATATGTGGAGTTTCATGTGAAGATTTTTCTTGTTATAACAGAATACTCTCCCTTTATAAGGAGATGTTCCAGATAATAGCATTATTTTGTCATAATGGGTGAACAGGTAATGTAACTAGAAAATATTTTTTTCTATTTTTCAGACCTACAGAGAATTATGGCATTATCGGTTTGTGTGACTGGTTGCATGGTACTGATTCACAGTCACGGAATGAAGATCAGAAAAGGCTCTGACATCTGAACCACCAGTTACCATGTTATTATCACAAGTTAGATCATATTCTAGAATAACAGTCACAAAGAAAATATGAAAAGACAGATTAATATCAGAGAGATCATGGCTACCTCACACAAATATTATAATAAATATGTTTTGTTGCATACTGAATACAGTTTGACCACTGCAGCAGATTCCATGACGTGGTAGTTGATACTTTAGCTCGGCCTGCAGTTGCCACAAAGATGATTCATCAAATATTTGCTTGTGAAACAAACACATATCATCATGTGAGAACTATCATGTTCAAACTTCTACTGGACCCAGTTCCATTTCCTATTGTCCAACTGAGAACAAAGCTTAAGTAAGAGGACTCTTACTTACAGGAAGTATTTATAATCTCACATCACATGTAATTATGCATGTTGACCATCCATTAGTTACAGATCTCTATGAAGACTGGTATCTATCGACCAATCAACAGGGACGTGCTGGCAAGTGTGTGTGTGAGGGGTGGGGGAGTGTCACCCCCAGTCCTAGCCAAAATTTCCTATAGTTGGAAATTCGGAAGGCAGGTCATGAGTAGTTGGAAATTCCATCTATCTGGATTTTAGAGTTTGTTTGGTGATGCCGATGCCTCCTTTACGTCCCCAAATTTCAACTCGGTTTCAAATCGGCAAAAATTCTAACTGTTACTATATACAGCTACGGTGTATGCAATATCAGGCTTCATAAGTATGCATAATGTCAATCTGTACAAGATTTCTATAGTATGTTAGTTATCATAATAAAAAAAATCCTCGAAGTGCACTTCAAGAAAGTCGCATCATGTGAAATCGTTATCCTGAGTTAATTTCATCATTCACAGTTACAAAATGATAAAACAAGAAAATTGATTATTCCTGCATAAGATTTAATTTAATGTTTGCAGAGTGTGAATTGCACAAAGTTCTGAGCTTGAGCATTAGAGTGCTGGCCCATAACAGCTTCAGATTCCTCACATAATTAGACTGGTGTCCCGAGGCCTTGAGGTTGACCTACAAATTCAAATTGCCAAATTATTAGTTGCCAACATTAATTATTTGATATTCATACCGATTGCTTTCCACTGTGGTAAACCCTGGAAATTTAATACCAAATTCACTCTAATAGTACATTGTCATGTCAATAGGAAATGTTTTATCACCTGTAATAAACAAACTCGTAAAGTAATTCAATATTTCTAATAATAAATTACAGTTGTGATTCGAATAAGTTGATCTGAACCAAATGACTTAGATTTACACTGCAAAAACACCACAGAATGGTGCAGAGTATCAAATACCGTTCTGGTAGTCCTAAACCCTAACAACTAAACAAGACAGGCGTGCTATATAAAGGTCGTGGAGCTATGGATTCAATGATACAGAGCCAAACCGAAACTCAAACAAAATACAAATATGAATTATGCCCATTTTTCTTCTCCAGGTGCCAATACGTTAAAACTTTCAGAATTGTATTTTCTAGAATTGTATTATCTAGTTATGACTTCAAATCGGTTAAAATGAACAATTAGAATTTCAAAAATTTGGCAATTTTAAAATGCTAAAGATGAGATTTACAATCGGTGCAATAGGTAGAGAATACAATTGTAAAAGTTTCATAGCATTGGCTCCTGGAGTGTACACGCTGACTACCTTTGATGTAATGTGGTGTCATAAATGTAATGTAAGTAATAACACCGATGTTCACCTAAACGTAATCCACACCTACATTATAAGACAGATAATCACACCAGTGTTGACCAAAACGCAATCCACACCTACATTATAAGATAGATAATCACACCAATGTTGACCAAAACGCAATCCACAACTACGTTATCAGACAGATAATCACACCAATGTTGACCTAAACGCAATCCACACGTACATTATAAATATATTGTAAGTAATCACACCGATGTTGACCTAAACGCAATCCACACCTTCATTTTTAAGATAATGTAAGTAATCACACTGATGTTGACCTAAATGCAATCCACACCTACGCTATAAGACAGATAATCACACCAATGTTGACCTAAACGCAATCCACACCTGCATTATAAGACAGATAATCACACCAATGTTGACCTAAACGCAATCCACACCTAGATTATAAAGGTAAAGTAAGTAATCACACCAATGTTGACCTAAACGCAATCCACACCTAGATTATAAAGCTAATGTAAGTAATCACACCAATGTTGACCTAAACACAATCCACACCTAGATTATAATGCAAGTAATCACACCAATGTTGACCTAAACGCAGTCCACGCCTAGATTATAATGCACATAATCACACCAATGTTGACCAAAATGCAATCCACACCTACATCATAAAGATAATGTAAGTAATCACACCAATGTTAACCTAAACGCAATCCACACCTAGATTATAATGCAAGTAATCACACCAATGTTGACCTAAACACAATCCACACCTAGATTATAAAGATAATGTAAGTAATCACACCAATGTTAACCTAAACGCAATCCACACCTAGATTATAATGCAAGTAATCACACCAATGTTGACCTAAACGCAATCCACACCTAGATTATAAAGATAATGTAAGTAATCACACCAATGTTAACCTAAACGCAATCCACACCTAGATTATAATGCAAGTAATTACACCAATGTTGACCTAAACGCAATCCACACCTGGATTATAATGCAAGTAATCACACCAATGTTGACCTAAACGCTATCCACACCTAGATTATAATGCAAGTAATCACACCAATGTTGACCTAAACGCTATCCACACCTAGATTATAATGCAAGTAATCACACCAGTTTTGACCTAAACACAATCCACACCTAGATTATAAAGATAATGCAAGTAATCACACCAATGTTGACCTAAACGCTATCCACACCTAGATTATAAAGATAATACAAGTAATCACACCAATGTTGACCTAAACGCTATCCACACCTAGATTATAATGCAAGTAATCACACCAATGTTGACCTAAACGCTATCCACACCTAGATTATACCGATAATGTAAGTAATCACACCAATGTTGACCTAAACGCAATCCACACCTAGATTATAATGCAAGTAATCACACCAATGTTGACCTAAACGCTATCCACACCTAGATTATAATGCAAGTAATCACACCAGTTTTGACCTAAACACAATCCACACCTAGATTATAAAGATAATGCAAGTAATCACACCAGTGTTGACCTAAACACAATCCACACCTAGATTATAATGCAAGTAATCACACCAATGTTGACCTAAACGCTATCCACACCTAGATTATAAAGATAATACAAGTAATCACACCAATGTTGACCTAAACGCTATCCACACCTAGATTATAATGCAAGTAATCACACCAATGTTGACCTAAACGCTATCCACACCTAGATTATACCGATAATGTAAGTAATCACACCAATGTTGACCTAAACGCTATCCACACCTAGATTATAATGCAAGTAATCACACCAGTTTTGACCTAAACACAATCCACACCTACATTATAAAGATAATGCAAGTAATCACACCAATGTTGACCTAAACACAATCCACACCTAGATTATAAAGATAATGCAAGTAATCACACCAATGTTGACCTAAACGCAATCCACATCTAGATTATAAAGGTAATGTAAGTAATCACACCAATGTTGACCTAAACGCAAATTCTGACACCTGAAAATGCGTGAAATATACTATAAAATGACCATCAATTTATCAGGTTTAAAAAGATTGGGATCGTGCTACACATACAGAACTTCAATATAAAAGCTTTGAAGTCCGGGGATTAAAAGTGACTGAGCTGAATGTAGACTTCAACGAAATATGCGGAATCAGAGATAATAAAAAATTCTCACAACTGCAAAATAAGGGTTTGAAAGAAACATATATACCTAGACCATAACCTGATCACAGCCCAAAACAGCACGTCAGACTATTTAACTGTCCAACAATAGAAGGACCTCAAGTTTGAATGTTGACCTAAACGCGAATTCTGACAACAGTGAAAATGACAAAAATTTATTCCCAACAAAATACACACAGAGTGTAAACAGGATAACATTACTTGGATAGGGCCAGAAAATACATTAGTTCACAATAAAAGCTTTGTAGTCATATGATTCAAGATAAGTGAGCTGAGTTTAAACTCTTACAAATGGGATACTGATACAGACATTGATGCACCGAGATCTTTGTAGTAAGTGAGGCAACGAAAGGCTGGAAGTGTGCCTAATACGTTCTCACGAGTTCAAGTAGCTAAAATAGAAACAGAGTGATGTCATCATACACATGTCCTCACTGTTCCAATACCATTGAAAACAGCTATTCAGGTTGCAATCATAACATTTCACTAATTTTCAAAGTTCTTCGAATCTTAAAACATGGAGCTATGCATTCATGATATAGCCCTAGATGGTGATCCGTTATCTTAAGTTTGAAATGAATTTGTGAGATCTTAGGAACAAATAAATGATAACGGTTCAAAGTATATTGGTTTCGTCCGTCCGTCCGTCCGTCCGTTCGTCCGTCCGTCCGTCCGTCTTGCCGCCCGTCCGTCCGTCCGTCCGTCCAGCCTCACCGTCCGTTAGTTTCTGAAGATGAGTCTTCTTCTAGAACCACTTGCCCAATTCCAACCAAACATAGCACAAATTATCTTTGGGGGCTATACTTTCAAAGTAGTTCAAAAGAAGTTGTTAGGCCTGATGGACTGGAGGCAATACCCAGAACGTTTCTCATAGGCGACCAGACAGAACGCTTTAAAATTTGGTATGCTACTTCCTTTTGTGTATAAGATTCCTGTTTATTCGAAGAAAGTTTCACGGTATTATTTGGGGTCGTAACAGGAGGAGCAAAATTCATGACCTCGCCCAAGATTTATATTTATAGTTGGTCACGTTGAACCAAATTTGGTGTGCTGTAAATATTTGGCGACGTGTACGTGATTTATGCCTATGTTTGCACGTCTCCAAGGGAAACACATAAGCTGAAAATAAAAAAAAATCTGACGCACACATTTCACGACCTACCTAAAATTGGTGTTTGGTATTTGGTATAAGGCGTTCACGTGAGTGGTTAAATCCATTAGGCTGAGGAAAACTGGTTTCTTCCGGGGGCTTCCTACGCCCCCACCCTCTCCCATATTGAACACTGTTGGTAATAGAATCCAATGAACAATATTCCTCTCACAAACTACTGAACCATCATTTCTTCATAAACTTCCGTCCATATTGCTATGATATAATATGACAATACGCAAGGCGAAAGAAGGAACCCCATAGTATCCAAGATATTGAAATATTTCATTCCACAACCATTACTCCAAAAACATTTTATGCAATCAAATTCCTGCAATTGTTTAATTTCAGCCAAACATATACGTATTACAGTACTGAATATTTTCCCATAGACGACCATTTTAACATTCAGGCGAAAATAATATGGTCGCATCATTTTAAATTTGGCATTCAAATATTTTTGTCAAGTAGAGCCCTTCAGACAACCTTTTTCTGATCCTTAAACAGGGGGTCATACAACAAATAAGAGAGATAAACTAACAGAAAGAGAATTGCTGATAACATGTACATATTTTTCAGGGAATTCCCAACCAAAACACACCAATAGTCAAATGAAAAGTTCTCAAACCACCCTCTTTGTTCATTTGGGACATTCAACAGTAATGCAAGATGTCAGTAGAATGCTTCAAATGTTTATTGAAACAATATATTTTTCCAAGACTGCTTAGTTTTGGGGATTACATAGTTTCCGAGTGCAACTTTTCGAGGCAGGTAAATCTGATTAAAATATTTACAACAGTTATACCTATGAGCAACTCCAACCCTACCAAAGATACATTTACCTCTTTCATGTGATGAAAGACTAATTTCTGCAATAGAATTCAACTTTTGGCTTATGCCTGGTCAAAAGCATGGGAAATTTGTTCTTTTGAAGAGAAGTGTCCCATCTGTGTCAAATGGGCTTAAAAGCCGGTATTGCCTCCAACAGAATCCCTGCTCTGTTACCTAATGAGTAAGCTGGGAGGGATAAGAATTCACAGCTTTCTTTGAAAACTACCCTAATCCCAAAATAAAACTAAAATCTGCAACAGCACACAATACCCATTGACAAAATCTGTTTTAATAAACCATGCAGCAAGATAAATAGTGCCCATCCCCCATGAAACAACATGTCAGTTTTGTTTCAAAATTGGGGTTGTGCAGGGCTTATAATTTTTCTAAATTTGGGAGAATCCGTCTGGATTCTTGCGAAAATCGTTGCGACAATTCAGACCTGCTATGAGTGATCCAGGATCCCATGAGGCTAGTTTGGTTGAACCCCTGTTGTTTACTGATAACTTATGTCAACACTTACCCAATGCAGCCTTTTTTAAATAAAAAAACAAGAGCCCCCCACCCCCGCCCCCCACCCCCTCCCCCAGGGGCCTTAATCGCTCGCCTGGCAAAGTAGTTCGGAGAAGTATTTTGGGTCACATTCAGTTAGTCAAGGTTCATCGACACTGCATAGGAATGATGTTATGACATTATTCATAACTCCAGTGTCCATGTTAGATGATTATTAGTATAGGTCTTCCTGATTGCTTCCAATTCTGTCAGCTGTAGACAAGTACTGCCAAACTTCCAAGGGTTGTTGTGTCACTGCAGTTTGAAAGGCAAATTTTATGAAAAAACTCCAAGAAAAGGATCTGAACATTAATGAACAACCTTGAACCTAACACGCCCCTGCTCAAATATTAAGCCAGGGATTCGAAATGAACAAACTCAAATCTGATCCCCATCCCCCGCGATACCAAATATGAAAGGATTCTGATGGCAGATCTGAAGACGCAGATTTTAAAGAAATCTCCTCCTATTGTATTAAGTTATATTTCAGCTCCAACAGGGAGCCCAAACATTAATATTGACCCAGGGAACCCGATTTGAAGAAACTTCAATTTGATCCCACTTGAGATGCTGTATACCAAGTATGAAAGCATCGTGAATGGAGGATCTGAGGAAGATTTTTTAAAGAAATCTCCTCATATTGCACTAAGTTAAAATTCGGGCTCCCATAGGGAGTACAAATATTAACCCAGGTACTCCATTTGATATTGATTGTTCTGGAGAAAAACACTTTTAAAGAAATTCCCTCCTCATATTGCACCAAGTTAAAATAATAACCCAGGGACTCGATTTGAACAAACTTGAACGTGACGACCCACCCCCTGCCACCTCCCGCTTCCCGAGATGTTGTATTCAAATTATGAAAGCATTCGATGGTGGATTTGAAGAAGATTGTTAAAAAAGAAATTCCCTCACATTGCACTAAGTTCTTTGGGTTTTTTTTAACTATACTTTATTCTCTTGAAATGGTTCGGTAAACAGTCTATAAGCCTGTATAAATACCTTACTTTTTTGTATTACAAACGATGGTGCATGAAGAAAAGTGGAAATCTGAGTAGAGTCATAGTTTACGCTGGCGTCTCATAAGGTTTGGTATTGAATCTGAACATCTATGACATTACTTCAATAATTCCATGTGCAAGTGGATATTAAACAAGCTATGTTTGGGAACAAAAAAAATATCAATATGGGGGGAAATGAAAAATAATAATAATTATAATAATAATAATTGTAATGGGCAATTGAACTCAACAGTCTTGGAAGATATGTTGAACATGGAATTTTCAGCGAAATCGTCCTGTTTTTATAATAAAGTTCTGTGTAGCTATGAAGATATTCCTATTTTCTATATCTGACAAAATGGAACTGCCAGATAAAAGTACTTCCGTGTGGTTTTTTTTGGACACGTTAGAAGAAAATACTCGGAATCTTCATAATTGAATCCACATGAGCATCTTGGGTCGCTGACTAAAAATCGTTCAAACATATGACCTTTAGGTCACTACACCATTGTCTAAGTTTGAGGGCAGAATCTGGCCATTCCTCCTACCGGCATAGTAGTGCTTCGGAACCGCTATGTTGTTCCTTTTTAAATATCGCTTTAGGAGTTCTGTTGATTCACAGGATCCAACATTTGGGTCCAAAGCATTCCAAAGCTTTACCGCAGATGTCAGGAATGAGTCTGTAAAAACGAAGTGCGACATTGTATTTCCAGAAGATTACATGAAGAACGCAGCGGGTACGTCGTTATTTCAGACACTTGGCGGGGAATCATAGACCTTAGGTATAAGGGTGCATTTCCGGTTATAATTGTGTGCATTGTGGTGATTTTGTGCCTTTTTCTGCGTTCTTTTAGAGTTATGAATCCAGTTTCTGAATATAAACGATCATGGCTTGTGCCGTCTATTGTACGCAGAGCATCAAGCTGTAGACTTTCTAATACAATTAACTTGTTCTCTGGACAGTTATCCCAGATGATATCAGCATAGTCAAAGAGTGGAAGAATAAAACTGATATACATTGTTTCCAAAGCTAATCTGGAAAGTCTGTATTTCAAGCTACGAAAACAGTTTATCATGGGACTGTCTTTACCGATTATTGAATCTACATGAGTATTCCATGTTCATGAAAAATGAAATTTCCGACCAAGATGTTTATGAGTTTCAGCATCGTTCACAGGAGTGTCTATAAAATAGATAGTTGGCTTTGGAAGGGGATTATACTTCCTTGTGAAGCCAAGCGCCACTGTTTCCTCTGGGTAAAAATTAACCTTCCACGTTTTCGCCCAGAAACCAATACGCTCAAGATCTGTATTTAAAAGATTTGAGGCCTGGGTTGCATCTTCAACAATTAAAAATATGGATGTGTCGTCTGCATATAGTCTAATATTGGACTGAATATTGTCCACTATATCATTTATGTAAATGTTGAATAAAAGGGGCCCAAGAACAGATCCCTGGGGGACACCAGCAAATATGTGGTTTGGTTGTGAGCTGCTACCATTAATTTAGTTTATGTATTAGTCCGTCATGCCAGATTCTGTCAAATGCTTTACTCATGTCGCAGAAGAATACAAACCTAACTTCTTTACCTTCATCAAGGGAGGATTTTATGAAATTGTCAACGTATATTAGTTGATTAACTGTACTATCCCCCGGCTTGAAGCCTGACTGCAGGTCGGTGGGCGATTATCTTCTGTGAGAAATTCATAAACATGGTTGAAAACTATTTTTTCAAGAACTTTACTTATGCAACATGTCAAGAGACTGGCGGATAGTTTTCTTTATTTTTGGATGATAATTTCTTATGAATTGGTATGACATTTACTACTTTCCATTTTTGTGGGAATATTCCAGTCGATAAAGATATGTTAAACAGCCGAGAAAGTGGGTATGATAACTCGATTGAGAAACGTTTTAAGATCGTGTTACTAATTTTGTCCGGGCCACAAGCCTTGGACGTGTCCAGTTTAGACAATAATGATTCAACCTCTGAAGGACTAGTTTCAACACTGTCGACAGACCCATCCCATACGAATAATGCTTGGTAATTCCCCATCACTAGGTACGGTGCACTGTCTAGCGAAATAATCATTAAATATAGTGCAATGTCAGTCGGGGCACTTATAACTTCCCCGCTTTCTAGCAGTGGGTGGAAAATATCACTTGTATTTGATTGTTGTCTCGAAAAATACTTCACACTTTTCCACCACTGCTTAGAAGAAGGGTTCTTGGTAGATACAAAGGTCTCTAACTTGAGGTCGTAGTTTCTTTTTGCTTCCCTCGCACATGTTATAGTATTATTTCTTATTCGTCTAAACTTCTGTCAGTGTTCTAGGTTATTTGTTCGTTTGGCTTTGCCGTGAGCCCTATTACGATATCGGATTTGCCTTCGTATAGCACCAGTCATCCATGGCTTGTCATTCGGGCGCACTAATATAGACTTTGATGGAGTAAAGTTTTTTGACTGATTCTATGATATAAGTAGTAATATTTTCGATAATTGCATCAACACTCCCCGCTATAAAAAAAACTCGTCCCAGTTTGAAGCAGAAAATGTCTCCACATGTAAAATTTTGGGATGGGTTGTTGGTATACAATTAACATTGAAATCCCCGACTATGATGCACTTGATTGTCAAATCTTTTCGTGCTTCAGATATTGATTCGTCAATAAGATCCCAGTAAACGTTACGGGTTGACGGTGGTCGATAGAACACCCCCAATAAAATCTTTTGATTTGCATTTCTTATTTCAGTCCACGTTGCCTCTAATCCAGGACGTTCTAGATCGCATTTGCGTTCACATATTAAACCAAATTAAAGATAGATTATAATTCCACCGCCAGTGCCATCTTCTCTATCTTTCCGAACTGGCGGATGTTGATAACCAGGAAATCTCAAACTATCTGAATTCACGTTTTCACTTACATGTAACATAGATTCTGTAATGTCAATAATATCAAGGTCGCCAAGTTCTGCTTGAATTAAGTCAATCTTATTTCGAATGCCTCTGACATTTATATGTACTATCGACATATTGCTGTTTGGGTCAGCCGGGTTTCGCTCCACATCTCCGCTGCTTAACACCAGTTAATAAATCATTAATCCTAATCCAGATTGCCCCAACACCAAATATATCATTTTAGAGTAATAGGTATGTGTGTTCATACGTGGTACAGACTCAATAAATTTTCAAAAAAATGTCCAAAGTTATGTTGGACGACCCCTTATGTCCAAACCACCTAAAATGAGTAAGCGAAACGGTTGAAAAGAGATGAATTGATCGAACATATGATTCTCGGTGGTTCGAATACTGTAACGAAACAGAATAAACAATCTGACGATAGGAAACAAGTGGAAAAACTCCCGTGAAAATGAAACAATACGAAACAAAGAAAACAAATGGAAAACCTCCCATCGCTGTGGATTTGAAAAACCAGAAAAAACCATTACAACAGAAAAAGGAAAGCTCCCGTCGCTCCTGCGGATTTGGAAACGAAACAATCTGAAGCAAAGAATAACAAAAAAGCTTCCGTGCAAGCCGAAGAAAAACAGAAAAAACATACCTTGTACAGAATTCAGCATAGTGTACCCTTCCATGGGGTAGACATCATACCGTGAACATAATTGACTGTAGTGTACCCATCCACGAGGCAGACTACGTATAGTGCAGAGAATTCACCACAGTGTATCGAGGGGCGTAAATCCTGAGGTGGGGGGGGGGGGGGGGGTGGGTGGTCATGTTACACCCCCCAAAATATTCAGATCTTCTGTTCAGAGTGCAGCGAGTAGGGCAGGCCGAATGCAACTACTGCCCTGCCAAGGAATTATTTGCAAGAATGTTGCCCTTTCTAACAGAATAGATCTGAACAGCTAGGACACGCTAGGCTCCTGATATATCATGGTCTTGTACAACTTCTATCTCAGTTCATATACCCTGCTGCTCGTGCAAAAGGAGGCCATGGTATCCTTGTAAATTCAACAATTCTACTTAGAAATTGGAATATATTCATTTATATTCCTGTGTGGAGTGCCCTGCCCTATAAGCAACCTCATATCCGTATGGGTGTATGGTGATATATATGCAGGGCAATATGGGCTGACAGTAGGGTAGAATGATGATACACACCCAATATTTTACGGTAGTTGCAGGCCTGAGTGTACCCTTCACGAGGTAGGCCTTATACTATGTACAGAGTTCACCACAGGGTACCTTCCACTGGACAGACATACCGTGTACAGAATTCACCACAGTGTGCCCTTCTACGGAAACGGACAGCATACCGTGTACAGAGTTCACCGCAGTGTACCCTTCCACGAGGGCAGACATTATATGGTGTACAGAGTTCACAATAGTGTACCCTTCCATGAGGGCAGACACTATACCGTGTACAGAGTTCACCGCAGTGTACCCTTTCACGAGGGCAGACATTATACGGTGTACAGAGTTCACCATAGTGTACCCTTCCACGAGGGCAGACATTATACCGTGTACAGAGTTCACCATAGTGTACCCTTCCACGAGGGCAGACATTAGACGGCGTACAGAGTTCACCATAGTGTGCCCTTTTACGGAAACGGACAGCATACCGTGTACAGAGTTCACCGCAGTCTACCCTTTCACGAGGGCAGACATTATATGGTGTACAGAGTTCACCGCAGTGTACCCTTTCACGAGGGCAGACATTATACGGTGTACAGAGTTCACCATAGTGTACCCTTTCACGAGGGCAGACATTATACGGTGTACAGAGTTCACCATAGTGTACCCTTCCACGAGGGCAGACATTATACGGTGTACAGAGTTCACCATAGAGTACCCTTCCAGGAGGGCAGACATTATATGGTGTACAGAGTTCACCATAGTGTACCCTTCCACGAGGGCAGACATTATACACTGTACAGAGTTCACCATAGAGTACCCTTCCACGAGGGCAGACATTATACCGTGTACAGAGTTCACCATAGTGTACCCTTCTACGAGGGCAGACATTATACCGTGTACAGAGTTCACCATAGAGTACCCTTCCCCGAGGGCAGACATTATACGGCGTACAGAGTTCACCATAGTGTACCCTTCCACGAGGGCAGACATCATACGGCGTACAGGGTTTACCATAGTGTACCCTTCCACGTGGGCAGACATTATATGGTGTACAGAGTTCACCATAGTGTACCCTTCCACAAGGGCAGACAATATACAGTGTACAGAGTTCACCGCAGTGTACCCTTCCATGAGGACAGACATTATTCGGTGTACAGAGTTCACCATAGTGTACCCTTTCACGAGGGCAGACATTATACCGTGTACAGAGTTCACCATAGTGTACACTTTCCCAAGGGCAGACATTATACCGTGTACAGAGTTCACTATAGAGTACCCTTCCACGAGAGCAGCAATTATACGGTGTACAGAGTTCACCATAGTGTGCCCTTTCCCGAGGGCAGACATTATACTGTGAACAGAGTTCACCATAGAGTACCCTTCCACGAGGGCAGACATTATACAGTATACAGAGTTCAACATAGTGCGCCCTTCCACGACGGCAGACATTATACGGTATACAGGGTTCACCACAGTGTCCCCTTCCCCGAGGGCAGACATTATATGGTGTACAGAGTTCACCATAGTGTACCCTTTCACGAGGGCAGACATTATACCGTGTACAGGGTTCACCATAATGTACCGTTCCACGAGGGCAGACATTATACCGTGTACAGAGTTCACCATAGTGTGCCCTTCTACGGAAACGGACACCATACCGTGCGCAGAGTTTACCGCAGTGTACCGTTCCACGAGGGAAGACATTATACGGTGTACAGAGTTCACCATAGTGTGCCCTTCCACGAGGGCAGACATTATACGGTGTACAGAGTTCACCATAGTGTACCCTTCCACGAGGGCAGACATTATACCGTGTACAGAGTTCACCATAGTGTACCCTTCCACGAGGGCAGACATTATACGGCGTACAGAGTTCACCATAGTGTGCCCTTCTACGGAAACGGACAGCATACCGTGTACAGAGTTCACCGCAGTCTACCCTTTCACGAGGGCAGACATTATATGGTGTACAGAGTTCACCGCAGTGTACCCTTTCACGAGGGCAGACATTATACGGTGTACAGAGTTCACCATAGTGTACCCTTTCACGAGGGCAGACATTATACGGTGTACAGAGTTCACCATAGTGTACCCTTCCACGAGGGCAGACATTATACGGTGTACAGAGTTCACCATAGAGTACCCTTCCAGGAGGGCAGACATTATATGGTGTACAGAGTTCACCATAGTGTACCCTTCCACGAGGGCAGACATTATACCCTGTACAGAGTTCACCATAGAGTACCCTTCCACGAGGGCAGACATTATACCGTGTACAGAGTTCACCATAGTGTACCCTTCTACGAGGGCAGACATTATACCGTGTACAGAGTTCACCATAGAGTACCCTTCCCCGAGGGCAGACATTATACGGCGTACAGAGTTCACCATAGTGTACCCTTCCACGAGGGCAGACATTATATGGCGTACAGGGTTTACCATAGTGTACGCTTCCACGTGGGCAGACATTATATGGTGTACAGAGTTCACCATAGTGTACCCTTCCACGAGGGCAGACAATATACAGTGTACAGAGTTCACCGCAGTGTACCCTTCCATGAGGACAGACATTATACGGTGTACAGAGTTCACCATAGTGTACCCTTTCACGAGGGCAGACATTATACCGTGTACAGAGTTCACCATAGTGTACACTTCCCCAAGGGCAGACATTATACCGTGTACAGAGTTCACTATAGAGTACCCTTCCACGAGAGCAGCAATTATACGGTGTACAGAGTTCACCATAGTGTGCCCTTTCCCGAGGGCAGACATTATACTGTGTACAGAGTTCACCATAGAGTACCCTTCCACGAGGGCAGACATTATACGGTGTACAGAGTTCACCATGGTGTACCCTTCCACGAGGGCAGACATTATACGGTGTACAGAGTTCACCATAGAGTACCCTTCCAGGAGGGCAGACATTATATGCTGTACAGAGTTCACCATAGTGTACCCTTCCACGAGGGCAGACATTATACCCTGTACAGAGTTCACCATAGAGTACCCTTCCACGAGGGCAGACATTATACCGTGTACAGATTTCACCATAGTGTACCCTTCTACGAGGGCAGACATTATACCGTGTACAGAGTTCACCATAGAGTACCCTTCCCCGAGGGCAGACATTATACGGCGTACAGAGTTCACCATAGTGTACCCTTCCACGAGGGCAGACATTATATGGCGTACAGGGTTTACCATAGTGTACGCTTCCACGTGGGCAGACATTATATGGTGTACAGAGTTCACCATAGTGTACCCTTCCACGAGGGCAGACAATATACAGTGTACAGAGTTCACCGCAGTGTACCCTTCCATGAGGACAGACATTATACGGTGTACAGAGTTCACCATAGTGTACCCTTTCACGAGGGCAGACATTATACCGTGTACAGAGTTCACCATAGTGTACACTTCCCCAAGGGCAGACATTATACCGTGTACAGAGTTCACTATAGAGTACCCTTCCACGAGAGCAGCAATTATACGGTGTACAGAGTTCACCATAGTGTGCCCTTTCCCGAGGGCAGACATTATACTGTGTACAGAGTTCACCATAGAGTACCCTTCCACGAGGGCAGACATTATACGGTATACAGAGTTCAACATAGTGTGCCCTTCCACGAGGGCAGACATTATACGGTATACAGGGTTCACCACAGTGTCCCCTTCCCCGAGGGCAGACATTATATGGTGTACAGAGTTCACCATAGTGTACCCTTTCACGAGGGCAGACATTATACCGTGTACAGGGTTCACCATAATATACCGTTCCACGAGGGCAGACATTATACCGTGTACAGAGTTCACCATAGTGTGCCCTTCTACGGAAACGGACACCATACCGTGCGCAGAGTTTACCGCAGTGTACCCTTCCACGAGGGCAGACATTATACGGTGTACAGAGTTCACCATAGAGTACCCTTCCAGGAGGGCAGACATTATATGGTGTACAGAGTTCACCATAGTGTACCCTTCCACGAGGGCAGACATTATACACTGTACAGAGTTCACCATAGAGTACCCTTCCACGAGGGCAGACATTATACCGTGTACAGAGTTCACCATAGTGTACCCTTCTACGAGGGCAGACATTATACCGTGCACAGAGTTCACCATAGAGTACCCTTCCCCGAGGGCAGACATTATACGGCGTACAGAGTTCACCATAGTGTACCCTTCCACGAGGGCAGACATCATACGGCGTACAGGGTTTACCATAGTGTACCCTTCCACGTGGGCAGACATTATATGGTGTACAGAGTTCACCATAGTGTACCCTTCCACAAGGGCAGACAATATACAGTGTACAGAGTTCACCGCAGTGTACCCTTCCATGAGGACAGACATTATACGGTGTACAGAGTTCACCATAGTGTACCCTTTCACGAGGGCAGACATTATACCGTGTACAGAGTTCACCATAGTGTACACTTTCCCAAGGGCAGACATTATACCGTGTACAGAGTTCACTATAGAGTACCCTTCCACGAGAGCAGCAATTATACGGTGTGCAGAGTTCACCATAGTGTGCCCTTTCCCGAGGGCAGACATTATACTGTGAACAGAGTTCACCATAGAGTACCCTTCCACGAGGGCAGACATTATACAGTATACAGAGTTCAACATAGTGCGCCCTTCCACGACGGCAGACATTATACGGTATACAGGGTTCACCACAGTGTCCCCTTCCCCGAGGGCAGACATTATATGGTGTACAGAGTTCACCATAGTGTACCCTTTCACGAGGGCAGACATTATACCGTGTACAGGGTTCACCATAATGTACCGTTCCACGAGGGCAGACATTATACCGTGTACAGAGTTCACCATAGTGTGCCCTTCTACGGAAACGGACACCATACCGTGCGCAGAGTTTACCGCAGTGTACCGTTCCACGAGGGAAGACATTATACGGTGTACAGAGTTCACCATAGTGTGCCCTTCCACGAGGGCAGACATTATACGGTGTACAGAGTTCACCATAGTGTACCCTTCCACGAGGGCAGACATTATACCGTGTACAGAGTTCACCATAGTGTACCCTTCCACGAGGGCAGACATTATACGGCGTACAGAGTTCACCATAGTGTGCCCTTCTACGGAAACGGACAGCATACCGTGTACAGAGTTCACCGCAGTCTACCCTTTCACGAGGGCAGACATTATATGGTGTACAGAGTTCACCGCAGTGTACCCTTTCACGAGGGCAGACATTATACGGTGTACAGAGTTCACCATAGTGTACCCTTTCACGAGGGCAGACATTATACGGTGTACAGAGTTCACCATAGTGTACCCTTCCACGAGGGCAGACATTATACGGTGTACAGAGTTCACCATAGAGTACCCTTCCAGGAGGGCAGACATTATATGGTGTACAGAGTTCACCATAGTGTACCCTTCCACGAGGGCAGACATTATACCCTGTACAGAGTTCACCATAGAGTACCCTTCCACGAGGGCAGACATTATACCGTGTACAGAGTTCACCATAGTGTACCCTTCTACGAGGGCAGACATTATACCGTGTACAGAGTTCACCATAGAGTACCCTTCCCCGAGGGCAGACATTATACGGCGTACAGAGTTCACCATAGTGTACCCTTCCACGAGGGCAGACATTATATGGCGTACAGGGTTTACCATAGTGTACGCTTCCACGTGGGCAGACATTATATGGTGTACAGAGTTCACCATAGTGTACCCTTCCACGAGGGCAGACAATATACAGTGTACAGAGTTCACCGCAGTGTACCCTTCCATGAGGACAGACATTATACGGTGTACAGAGTTCACCATAGTGTACCCTTTCACGAGGGCAGACATTATACCGTGTACAGAGTTCACCATAGTGTACACTTCCCCAAGGGCAGACATTATACCGTGTACAGAGTTCACTATAGAGTACCCTTCCACGAGAGCAGCAATTATACGGTGTACAGAGTTCACCATAGTGTGCCCTTTCCCGAGGGCAGACATTATACTGTGTACAGAGTTCTCCATAGAGTACCCTTCCACGAGGGCAGACATTATACGGTGTACAGAGTTCACCATGGTGTACCCTTCCACGAGGGCAGACATTATACGGTGTACAGAGTTCACCATAGAGTACCCTTCCAGGAGGGCAGACATTATATGGTGTACAGAGTTCACCATAGTGTACCCTTCCACGAGGGCAGACATTATACCCTGTACAGAGTTCACCATAGAGTACCCTTCCACGAGGGCAGACATTATACCGTGTACAGATTTCACCATAGTGTACCCTTCTACGAGGGCAGACATTATACCGTGTACAGAGTTCACCATAGAGTACCCTTCCCCGAGGGCAGACATTATACGGCGTACAGAGTTCACCATAGTGTACCCTTCCACGAGGGCAGACATTATATGGCGTACAGGGTTTACCATAGTGTACGCTTCCACGTGGGCAGACATTATATGGTGTACAGAGTTCACCATAGTGTACCCTTCCACGAGGGCAGACAATATACAGTGTACAGAGTTCACCGCAGTGTACCCTTCCATGAGGACAGACATTATACGGTGTACAGAGTTCACCATAGTGTACCCTTTCACGAGGGCAGACATTATACCGTGTACAGAGTTCACCATAGTGTACACTTCCCCAAGGGCAGACATTATACCGTGTACAGAGTTCACTATAGAGTACCCTTCCACGAGAGCAGCAATTATACGGTGTACAGAGTTCACCATAGTGTGCCCTTTCCCGAGGGCAGACATTATACTGTGTACAGAGTTCACCATAGAGTACCCTTCCACGAGGGCAGACATTATACGGTATACAGAGTTCAACGTAGTGTGCCCTTCCACGAGGGCAGACATTATACGGTATACAGGGTTCACCACAGTGTCCCCTTCCCCGAGGGCAGACATTATATGGTGTACAGAGTTCACCATAGTGTACCCTTTCACGAGGGCAGACATTATACCGTGTACAGGGTTCACCATAATATACCGTTCCACGAGGGCAGACATTATACCGTGTACAGAGTTCACCATAGTGTGCCCTTCTACGGAAACGGACACCATACCGTGCGCAGAGTTTACCGCAGTGTACCGTTCCACGAGGGAAGACATTATACGGTGTACAGAGTTCACCATAGTGTGCCCTTCCACGAGGGCAGACATTATACGGTGTACAGAGTTCACCATAGTGTACCCTTCCATGAGGGCAGACAATATACGGTGTACAGAGTTCACCATAGAGTACCCTTCCCCGAGGGCAGACATTATACGGTGTACAGAGTTCACCATAGTGTACCCTTTCACGAGGGCAGACATTATACCGTGTACAGGGTTTACCATAGTGTACCCTTCCACGAGGGCAGACATTATACGGTGTACAGAGTTCCCCATAAAGTACCCTTCCACGAGGGCAGACATTATATGGTGTACAGAGTTCAACATAGAGTACTCTTTCACGAGGGCAGACATTATACGGTGTACAGAGTTCACCATAGAGTACCCTTCTACGAGGGCAGACATTATACCGTGTACAGAGTTCACGATAGCGTACCCTTCCACGAGGGCAGACATTATACGGTGTACAGAGTTCACCATAGAGTACCCTTCCACGAGGGCAGACATTATATGGTGTACAGAGTTCACCATAGAGAACCCTTCCACGAGGGCAGACATTATACGGTGTACAGAGTTCACCATAGAGTACCCTTTCACGAGGGGAGACATTATACCGTGTACAGAGTTCACCATAGAGTACCCTTCCACGAGGGCAGACATTATACGGTGTACAGAGTTCACCATATAGTACCCTTTCACGAGGGCAGACATGATACGGTGTACAGAGTTCACCATAGTGTACCCTTCCACGAGGGCAGACATTATACGGTGTATAGAGTTCACCATAGTGTACCCTTCCACGAGGACAGACATTATACCATGTACAGAGTTCACCATAGTGCACCCTTCCACGAGGGCAGACATTATACGGTGTACAGAGTTCACCATAGTGTACCCTTCCCCGAGGGCAGACATTATACCGTGTACAGAGTTCACCATAGTGTACCCTTCCACGAGGGCAGACATTATACGGTGTACAGAGTTCACCATAGTGTACCCTTTCACGAGGGCAAACATTATACCGTGTACAGAGTTCACCATAGTGTACCCTTCTACGAGGACAGACATTATACCGTGTACAGAGTTCACCATAGTGTATCCTTCTACGAGGACAGACATTATACGGTGTACAGAGTTCACCATAGAGTACCCTTCTACGAGGACAGACATTATACCGTGTACAGAGTTCACCATAGTGTACCCTTCTACGAGTGCAGGCATTATACCGTGTACAGAGTTCACCATAGTGTACCCTTCTACGAGGACAGACATTATACGGTGTACAGAGTTCATCATAGAGTACCCTTCTACGAGGACAGACATTATACCGTGTACAGAGATCACCATAGTGTACCCTTCTACGAGTGCAGACATTATACCGTGTACAGAGTTCACCATAGAGTACCCTTCTAGGAGGGCAGACATTATACGGTGTACAGAGTTCTCCATAGTGTACCCTTCCCCGAGGGCAGACATTATACAGTGTACAGAGTTCACCATAGTGTACCCTTCCCCGAGGGCGGATATTATACCATGTACAGAGTTCACCATAGTGTACCCTTCTACGAGGGCAGACATTATATGGTATACAGAGTTCACCATAGTGTACCCTTCCCTGACGGCAGACATTATACTGTGTACAGAGTTCACCATAGAGTACCCTTCCCCGAGGACAGACATTATATGGTATACAGAGTTCAGTACCCTTCCAGGAGGGCAGACATTATACGGTATACAGAGTTCACCATAGTCTACCCTTCCCCGAGGGCAGACATTATATTGTGTACAGAGTTCACCATAGAGTACCCTTCCACGAGATCAGACATTATACGGTGTACAGGGTTCACCATAATGTACCCTTCCACGAGGTCAGACATTATACGGCGTACAGAGTTCACCACAGTGTACCCTTCCCCGAGGGCAGACATTATACGGTGTACATGCTTCACCATAGTGTACCCTTCCACGAGGGCAGACATTATACGATGTACAGAGTTCACCGCAGTGTACCCTTCCCCGAGGGCAGACATTATACGGCGTACAGAGTTCACCATAGTGTTCCCTTCCACGAGGGCAGACATTATACGATGTACAGGGTTCACCATAGAGTACCCTTCCCCGAGGGCAGACATTATACGGCGTACAGAGTTCACCATAGTGTACCCTTCCACGAGGGAAGACATTATACGGTGTACAGGGTTCACCATAGAGTACCCTTCCCCGAGGGCAGACATTATGCGGCGTACAGAGTTCACCATAGTGTACCCTTCCACGAGGGCAGACATTGTATGGTGTACAGGGTTCACCATAGAGTACCCTTCCCCGAGGGCAGACATTATACGGTGTACACAGTTCACCATAGTGTGCCCTTCCCGGAGGGCAGACATTATACAGTGTACGGAGTTCACCATAGTGTACCCTTCTATGAGGGCAGACATTATACGGTATACAGAGTTCACCGTAGTGTGCCCTTCCACGAGGGCAGACATTATACCATGTACAAAGTTCACCACAGTGTACCCTTACCCGAGGGCAGACATTATATGGTGTGCAGAGTTCACCACAGTGTACCCTTCCACGAAGGCAGACATTATACGGTGTACAGAATTCACCACAGTGTACCCCCTCCACGAGGACAGACATTATACCGTGTACAGAATTCACCACAGTGTACCCTTCCACGAGGGAAGACATTATACGGTGTACAGAGTTCACCATAGTGTGCCCTTCCACGAGGGCAAACATTATACCGTGTACAGAGTTCACCATAGAGTACCCTTCCACGAGGGCAGACATTATACGGTGTACAGAGTTCACCATAGAGTACCATTCCACGAGGGCAGACATTATATGGTGTGCAGAGTTCACCACAGTGTACCCTTCCACGAAGGCAGACATTATACTGTGTACAGAATTCACCACAGTGTACCCCCTCCACGAGGACAGACATTATACCGTGTACAGAATTCACCACAGTGTACCCTTCCACGAGGGCAGACATTATACCGTGTACAGAATTCAGCACAGTGTACCCTTCCACGGGTGCAGACATTATACCGTGTACAGAATTCATCACAGTGTGCCCCTCCACGAGGTGCATGCCATGCACAGCATTCACCACAGTGTACCCTTTCACAGGGGCAGACATGATACTGTGTACAAAATTCACCACAGTGTACTGTTCCACAGGGGCAGACATTATACCGTGTACAGAACTTACCACAATGTACCCTTCCACGAGGGCAGACAGCATACCGTCGATAGAATTCACCACAGCGTACCCTTTGTTGGAGAGAGACAGCGTACATTGTACAGAATTCACCACAGTATACCTTTCCTCGGGACAGACGGCATACAGTGTACAGAATTCACCAGAGTGTACGTTTGTACGAGGGCAGACAGCCGTCTGTGTACAGAATATATCACAGTGTACCTTTTCACTGAGCATTGGTTTCCTCGAGGGCGCGGTGGCTCAGTAGATAGAGGTGCAGACTGCAAGCCGGGAGGTCCTCGGTTCGAATCCCACCTGCGTCAACCGCGTTGTGTCCTTTGGGCAAGACACTTCATCCCCATTCCCCATGTGGGGGCACGGTGACGTCGTGTACTAAGGCGTACTGCACGTCGATGGTGCATTTGTCGTCAACCAATGCTAACCCTGCTTGTGTGGAGTATGTTGGGGAGCTGACAGTTGCTCGCCGTTGGTCGGTGGTTCTCTCCGGGTACTCCGGCTTCCTCCACCCGTAAAACTGTCATGGTCATGATTAGCCATTGTGCAAAAATATGTGACCTTAAACACCAATAAATAATTAAATAAATTGGTTTCCTCATAATATTGTTGCCATCAAATGAGCGGCGTCATTTTAATAATAACGACATACTATTATGTAAACAACTGACACAACAAACACTTGATATCACGACAGTCCTCAAAATATCACATGACAAGGTCAAAGTGCGAACCTCTTACTTGAAATGTGGTAAACATTA
Organism: Pictodentalium vernedei; assembly: GCA_031216915.1. Lineage (NCBI taxonomy): Eukaryota > Metazoa > Mollusca > Scaphopoda > Dentaliida > Dentaliidae > Pictodentalium > Pictodentalium vernedei. The sequence goes on along the minus strand of CM062295.1, from coordinate 8,729,163 downwards.
ATAACAGAGCGAACATGTGACTTGAAATGTGGTAAACAGTAATAACAGAGAAGATGATTCTAGCTCGGGAACACGACTTTTCGGAATTAATTATCTTTGTTACGGGTATGTAAAATATTTGAATATCAAATAGTATTATTCCAGGAAATAGCTTTTCATTATCGTAGAGAAAACGTCGCTGTCCATATGTATGTAAAGATACAGACAGAGCCGCGGAGTCGAAATTCGGGCCCAGGGTTAATTCTGTGAAGGGTCACCTTTCGAAAGTTTAGGGATACTGGTGCAGATGCCGAATTGCTTGGAGTGAGAATTCTCGAATTGATAACACCGTATCTGGCGCATATGTATACATATAACAGTATATTAACCCTTTACCCCAAAACAGCCAGAACTGTTCACAAAAAATGTTGTTTGATTTTCATAATTTTTTCATTTTTGTTTGTCTCAAAAACATATCATATGACCCCTCATTGTAACGAGCTCGTTGAGTTCGTTCCAGTGAGAGATCATAAGCTATGTTTTTTAAAGCAGGAAATGAAAGAAATAGATATTTAATAATTTTGTTTGCAAGTGTCGTCTGCTTTTCATGTTAAGTAAAGGGGTAACAGATTGAGTGCCACGGCGCACTCCAATTCCTTCTTTACATAAGTGGAAACTAGTATTCCAATACGATGGGCAACTTATTTTGCTGATTCTCGCTCGGAGATCGGGGGGGGGGGGGCACAGGATTCAAAACTTTGGGAGACCCAGGCCCGACACAAGAATCCGGACTAACCCCAGGTCCCCAAAGTTCCGGGCCCTGTGGTTACTATCCCGGACTCCCCAGCCCTGTCAACCCTGAATGTATATCTGGAAAAAAAAACAAAATATGCTTATAGGAAGAGTAACTTTGTCGAAGTAACTTTTGAACTTTACAACTTACCCGAATTTTACTGGTTGAAAGCACGTATTGGAGCGCGCTGGCCCAGTAGTTAAGTCATCCTCGGCTCGAACCCCACCAGGGGTTACTATGTTACTGCTTCCAGCTAGTGCTAATCTTGCTTGTACTGAGTTAGTACGTTGGAGAATCTGACAGTTGCTCTCCTGGTACACCAGCTTCCTCCACCCGTAAATCTGTCTGAAACGAGGTTACCTGGCTGTCGAAAGTGTCGTTAAACCCCAATAAAAAAGGCGCATACAAGAGACTTTTCTACCCTCATCTTAGTGAAGTCATACCACGGACCATTTTAAGTGTCATGTGCGTTGTCATGATTGCGCGTACATGTGGTGAGGACTCAGAGTGTGTTTGATTCAACGGGAGTATGTCGGAGTAACAGAAACGGCCCTCAACTTCCAAAATTTACTGAAACGGACCTTTCCAGGCCCTCTTCTTTGATGATTATCTACATTCGCCGAACGCACAAAGTACTAAAGGTCCATCAAAATGTACCTTTGATTTGATAAAAGAATTTTTTTTCTAGTGTCTCAATTTCTTCTAGATTCCCCGTTTTTACCTTTCACGACCTATTGTAAACTCTATTCTCTCTGTTCGACCTCAGCCCTCTAAATATTCCAAACTACTCCTAACTATCTCTGATGATGTTATTTAATGAATCAATCATGTGTAACATTCATGTTCAATCCGGCCCTATTATTCTAAAGAAGTGGACAGCGTAAGTCACCTTCAAACGAACCGGCAGGATTTAGCCACGCTGTAATAGATAGGTCGTATAATTCCTGCCAAAACTAGTTTGACGAGCTCTGTCAATGTAACTACTCAACGAGGCTATAGCATCCTTACATCATCCCCTAAATCGAGCCAATAAATTAACTAGTCAACAAGGCTACATCATCATTACATCATCCCATAAATCGAGCCAATAAATTAACTAGTCAACAAGGCTGTATCATCCTTGCATCATCCCCTAAATCCAGCCAATGAATTATCTAGTCAACAAGGCTATATCATCCTTACATCATCCCATAAATCGAGTCAATAAATTAACTAGTCAATAAGGCTACATCATCATTACATCATCCCATAAATCGAGTTAATAAATTACCTAGTCAACAAGGCTTTATCATCCTTGCATCATCCCCTAAGTCAAATAATTAAATTAACTAGTCAACAAGGCAGTATCATCCTTACATCATCCCCTAAATCGAGTCAATAAATTAACTAGTCAACAAGGCAGTATCATCCTTACATCATCCCCTAAATCGAGCCAACCAATTAACTAGTCAACAAGGCTGTATCATCCAGGCATCATCCCCTAAATCGAACCAATCAATTAACTTGTCAACAAGGCTGTATCATCCTTGCATCATCCCCTAAGTCAAATCAATAAATTACCTAGTCAACGAGGCTGCACCATCCTTGCATCATCCACTGAATCCAGTCAATAAATTAACTAGTCAACAAGGCAGTATCATCCTTACACCATCCCTAAATCGAGTCAGTAAATTAACTAGTCAACAAGGCTATATCATCCTTACATCACCCCCTGAACCAAGTCAATAAATTAACTAGTCAACAAGGCTACATCATCCTTAGAAGTAGTATGTCAGGGGCTTTTGAGGTGAAGGTTGCCGGATCTCATTGCCGGATCTTATGTGACGTCATAGTCACGTGACGTAGTGGCGCCATGTTGTGTTGTCATGGTAACCCGCGTGAGCGGCCATGTTGTGACGTCATCTCCATAGTGATACGTGGTGTGAGTGCGCATGCGCAGCGCGTGTTGTTAGGGTGATACGTGTTTCCGTCGTCCATTTTGTATACAGGAGGCCGCCATCTTGGTTTCTATGGTAGCACGTGATTGCTATTTTACCCAATTTTTCTGTAATAGGACGGGGTATGTTCGGAGGGTGTGTTCCTTTGTAGAAGAGTAAATCTAATTACCACAAACAGTCAACAAGGCAGTATCATCCTTACATCATCCCTAAATCGAGTCAATAAATTAACTAGTCAACAAGGCAGTATCATACTTACATCATCCCTAAATCGAGTCAGTAAATTAACTAGTCAACAAGGCTATATCATCCCCTAAATCGAGCCAATAAATTAACTAGTCAACAAGGCTGTATCATTCTTACATCATCAAGCCCCAAATCGAGTCAATAAATTAACTAGTCAACAACGCTGTGTCATCCTTACCTTATCTCCTAAGTCAAGTCAATAAATTACCTAGTCAACAAGGCTGTATCATCCTTGCATCATCCCCTGAATCGAGTCAATAAATTAACTAGTCAACAAGGCTGTATCATCCTTACATTATCAAGCCCTAAATCGAGCCACTAAATTAACTAGTCAACAACGCTGTATCATCCTTGCATCATCCCGTAAATCAAGTCAATAAATTACCTAGTCAACAAGGCTGTATCATCCTTGCATCATCCCCTGAATAGAGTCAATAAATTAACTAGTCAACAAGGCTGTATCATCCTTACATTATCCCCTCAATCGAGTCAATAAATTAACTAGTCAACAAGGCTATATCATCCGTACATCATCCCTAAATCGAGTCAGTAAATTAACTAGTCAACAAGGCTATATCATCCTTACATTATCCCCTCAATCGAGTCAGCAAATGAACTAGTCAACAAGGCTATATCATCCTTACATCACCCCTAAATCGAGTCAATAAATTAGCTAGTCAACAAGGCTATATCATCCTTTCATCATCCCATAAATCGAGCCAATAAATTAACTAGTCAACAAGGCTGTATCATCCTTAGATCATCTCCTAAATCGAGTCGATAAATTAACTAGTCAACAAGGCTATATATATCATCCTTGCATCAACCCCTAAATCGAGTCAATAAATTAACTAGTCACCAAGGCTATATCATCCTTACATCATCCCCTAAATCGAGTCAATAAATTAACTAGTCAAAAAGGCAGTATCATCCTTACATCATCCCCTAAATCGAGCCAACCAATTAACTAGGCAACAAGGCTGTATCATTCTTGCATCATCTCCTGATTCGAGCCAATCAATTACCTTGTCAACAAGGCTGTATCATCCTTGCATCATCCCCGAAGTCAACACAATAAATTACCTAGTCAACGAGGCTGTACCATCCTTGCATCATCCACTAAATCCAGTCAATAAATTAACTAGTCAACGAGGCAGTATCATTCTTACATCATCCCTAAATCGAGTCAGTAAATTAACTAGTCAACAAGGCTATATCATCCTTACATCACCCCCTGAACCAAGTCAATAAATTAACTAGTCAACAAGGCTATATCATCCTTAGATCATCAGGCCCTAAATAGAGTCAATAAATTGACTAGTCAACAAGGCAGTATCATCCTTACATCATCCCTAAATCGAGTCAGTAAATAAACTAGTCAACAAGGCTGTATCATCCTTACATCATCAAGCCCTAAATCGAGTCAATAAATTAACTAGTCAACAACGCTGTATCATCCGTACATTATCTCCTAAGTCAAGTCAATAAATTACCAACTCAACAAGGCTGTACCATCCTTGCATCATCCCCTGAATCGAGTCAATACATTAACTAGTCAACAAGGCTGTATCATCCTTACATTATCAAGCCCAAAATCGAGCCACTAAATTAACTAGTCAACAACGCTGTATCATCCTTGCATCATCCCGTAAATCAAGTCAATAAATTACCTAGTCAAGGCTGTATCATCCTTGCATCATCCCCTGGATCGAGTCAATAAATTAACTAGTCAACAAGGCTGGATCATCCTTACGTTATCAAGCCCTAAATCGAGCCACTAAATTAACTAGTCAACAAGGCTGAATCATCCTTGCATCATCCCCTGAATCGAGTCAATAAATTAACTAGTCAACAAGGCTGTATCATCCTTACGTTATCAAGCCCTAAATCGAGCCACTAAATTAACAAGTCAACGAAGCTATATCATCCTTGCGTCATCCCCTAAATCGAGTAAATAAATTAACTAGTCAACAGGGCTATATCATCCGTACATCATCCCTAAATCGAGGCAGCAAATTAACTAGTCAACAAGGCTATATCATCCTTACAACATCCCCTAAATCGAGTCAGCAAACTAACTAGTCAACAAGGATATATCATCCTTACATCACCCCTAAATCGAGTCAATAAATTAACTAGTCAACAAGGCTATATCATCCTTGCATCATCACATAAATCGAGCCAATAAATTAACTAGTCAGCAAGGCTCTATCATCCTTAGATCATCTCCTAAATCGAGTGAATAAATTAACTAGTCAACAAGGCTATATCATCCTTGCATCATCCCCTAAATCGAGTCAATAAATTAACTAGTTTACAAGGCTATATCATCCTCACATCATCCCCTAAATCGAGTCAATAAATTAACTAGTCAACAAGGCTGTACCATCCTTAGATCATCCCCTAAATCGAGTCAATAAATTAACTAGTCAACAAGGCTATATCATCCTCGCATCATCTCCTAAATCGAGTCAATAAATTAACTAGTCAACATGGCTGTATCATCCTTACATCGTCCTAAAAATCTAGTCGGTAAATTAACTAATCAACAAGGCTATATCATCCTTACATCATCCACTAAATCGAGTCAATAAATTAACAAGTCAACAAGGCTTATCGTCCTTACATCATCCCCTAAATAGAGTCAGTAAATTAACTTGTCAACAAGGCTGTATCATCCTTACATCATCCTCTAAACCAAGTCAGTAAATTAACTAGTCAACAAGGCTATATCATCCTTACATCACCCCCTAAACCAAGTCTATAAATTAACTAGTCAACAAGGCTATATCATCCTTAGATCATCAAGTTCTAAATCGAGTCAATAAATTAACTAGTCAACAAGGCAGTATCATCCTTACCTCATTCCAAAATCGAGTCAATAAATTAACTAGTCAACAAGGCTATATCATCCTTGCATCATCCCCCTAAATCGAGTCAATAAATTAACTAGTCAACATGGCTGTATCATCCTTACATCGTCCTCTAAATCGAGTCAGTAAATTAACTAGTCAACAAGTCTAGATCATCCTTATATCATCCACTAAAACGAGTCAATAAATTAACAAGTCAACAAGGCTATATCATCCTTACATCATCCCCTAAATCGTGTCAATAAATTAACTAGTCAACAAGGCTGTATCATCCTTCGATCATCCCCTAAATCGAGTCAATAAACTAAGTAGTCAACAAAGCTATATCATCCTTACATCATCCCCTAGATGGAGTCACTAAATTAAGTAGTCAACAAGGCTGTATCATCCTTACATCATCCCATAAATAGAGCCAATAAATTAACTATTCAACAAGGCTATATCATCCTTACATCATCAAGCCCTAAATCAAGTCAATAAATTACCTAGTCAACAATGCTATATCATCTTTACATCATCCCAACATGGCTGTATCATCCTTACATCGTCCTCTAAATCGAGTCAATAAATTAACTAGTCAACATGGCTGTATCATCCTTACATCGTCCTCTAAATCGAGTCAGTAAATTAACTAGTCAACAAGGCTGTATCATCCTTACATCACCCACTAAATCGTGTCAATAAATTAACTAGTCAACTAGGCTGTATCATCCTTACATCATCCCCTAAATAGAATCAGTAAATTAACTTGTCAACAAGGCTGTATCATCCATACATGATCCTCTAAACCAAGTCAGTAAATTAACTAATCAACAAGGCTTTATCGTCCTTACATCACACCCTACACCAAGTCAATAAATTGACTAGTCAACAAGGCTGTATCATCCGTACATCATCCCTAAATCGAGTCAGCAAATTAACTAGTCAACAAGGCTATATCATCCTTACATTATCCCTAAATCGAGTCAATAAATTAACTAGTCAACAAGACTGTATCATCCTTAGATCGACCCCTAAATCGAGCCAATAAATTAACTAGTCAACAAGACCGTATCATCCTTACATCATCCCCTAAATCGAGCCAATAAATTAACTAGTCAACAAGGCTATATCATCCTTACATCATCCCATAAATGGAGCCAATAAATTAACTTGTCAACAAGGCTATGTCATCCTTACATCATCCCCTAAATCGAGTCAATAAATTAACTAGTCAATAAGGCTATATCATCCTAACATCATCCCATAAATCGGGTCAATAAATTAACTAGTCAACAAGGCTATATCATCCTTACATCATCCCATAAATGGAGTCAATAAATTAACTAGTCGACAAGGCTATATCATCCATACATCATCCGTAAATCGAGTCAGTAAATTAACTAGTCAACAAGGCTAAATCATCCTTACATCATCTCTAAATCGAGTCAATAAATTAACTAGTCAACAAGACTGTATCTTCCTTACATCATCAAGCCCTAAAATGAGTCAGTAAATTAACTAGTCAACAAGGCTATATCATCCTTACATCATCCCATAAATCGAGCCAATAAATTAACTATTCAACAAGGCTGTATCATCCTTAGATCATCCACTAAATCGAGTCAATAAATTAACTGGTCAACAATGCTATATCATCCTAACATCATCCCCTAAATCGAGCCAATAAATTAAGTAGTCAACAAGGCTATATCATCCTTACATCGTCCCCTAAATCGAGCCAATAAATCAACTAGTCAACAAGGCTATATCATCCTTACATCATCCCATAAGTCGAGTCAATAAATTAAATAGTCAACAAGGTTATATTATCCTAACATCATCCCCTAAATCGACCAAATAAATTAACTAGTCAACAAGGCTGTATCAACCTTACATCATCCCATAAATCGAGCCAATAAATTAACTAGTAAACAATGCTATATCATCCTTACATCATCCCTAAATCGGGTCAATAAATTAACTAGCCAACAAGACTGCATCATCGTAACATCATCAAGCCCTAAATCGAGTCTCTAAATTAACTAGTCAACAAGGCTATATCATCCTTACATCATCCTATAAATCAAGACCTAAACCGAGCAAATAAACTAGACAACAAGGCTATATCGTCCTTATATCTTCCCCTAAATCGAGCAAATAAATTAACTAGTCAACAAGGCTATATCATCCTTGCATCATCCCCTAAATCGAGTCAATAAATTTACTAGTCAGCATGGCTGTATCATCCTTAGATCATCAAGCCCTAAATCGAGTCAATAAATTAACTAGTCAACAAGGCTATATCATCCCTACATCATCCCCTAAATCGTGCCAATAAATTAACTAGTCAACAAGGCTGTATCGTCCTTACATCATCCCCTAAATCGAGTCAGTAAATTAACTAGTCAACAAGGCTATATCATCGAGTCAATAAATTAACTAGTCAACAAGGCTGTACCATCCTTACATTATCAAGCCCTAAATCGAGTCAGTAAATTAACCAGTCAACAAGGTTATATCATCCTTACATCATCCCCTAAATCGAGTCAATAAATTAACTAGTCAACAAGGCTATATCATCCTTACATCATCCCTAAATCGAGTCAGTAAATTCACTAGTCAACAAGGCTATATCATCCTTACATCATCCCTAAATCGAGTCAGTAAATTAACTAGTCAACAAGGCTATATCATCCTTACATCATCCCTAAATCGAGTCAGTAAATTAACTAGTCAACAAGGCTATATCATCCTTACATCATCCCCTAAATCGAGTCAATACATTAACTAGTCAACAAGGCTATACCATCCTTACATCATCCCTAAATCGAGTCAGTAAATTAACTAGTCAACAAGGCTATATCATCCTTACATCATCCCCTAAATCGAGTAAAAAAATTAACTAGTCAACAAGGCTATATCATCCTTGCATCATTCCCTTAAATCGAGTCAATAAATTAGCTAATCACTATGGCTGTATCATCCTTACATCGTCCTCTAAATCGAGTCAGTAAATTAACTAGTCAACAAGGCTATATCATCCTTACATCATCCCCTAAATCGAGTCAATAAATTAACTAGTCAACAAGGCTGTATCATCCTTACATCATCATCCCGTAAATAGAGTCAATAAATTAACTAGTCAACAAGGCTATATCATCCTTAGATCATCAAGCCCTAAATCGAGTCAATAAATTAAATAGTCAACAAGGCTGTATCATCCTTACATCATCCCTAAATCGAGTCAATAAATTAACTAGTCAACGAGGCTGTATCATCCTTACATCGACCCTCAATCGAGTCAATAAATTAACTAGTCAACAAGGCTGTATCGTCCTTACGTCATCCCCTAAATCGAGTTAATAAATTAATTAGTCAACAAGGCTGAATCATCCTTACATCATCATCTCCTAAATGGAATCAATGATTTAACTAGTCAACAAGACTGTATCATCCTTACTTCATCATTCCCTAAAATGAGTCAATAAATTAACCAGTCAACAAGGCTGTATCATCCTTACATCATCATCCCCTAAATAGAGTCAATAAATTAACTAGTCAACAAGGATGTATCATCCTTAGATCATCCCCCAAATCGAGTCAACAAATTAACTAGTCAACAAGGCTTTATCATTTTTGCATCATCCCCTAAATCGAGTCAATACATAAACTAGTCAACAAGGCTCTATCATTCTTACATCATCCCCTAAATCGAGTCAATAAATTAACTAGTCAACAAGGCTGTATCATCCTTGCATCATCCCATAAATCGAGCCAATAAATTAACTAGTCAACAAGGCTGTATCATCCTTGCATCATCCCCTGAATTGAGTCGATAAATTAACTAGTCAACAAGGCTATATCATCCTTACATCATCCCATAATCCGAGCCAATAAATTAACTAGTCAACAAGGCTATATCATCCTTACATCATCCCCTAAATAAAGTCAGTGAATTAACTAGTCAACAAGGCTGTATCATCCTTACATCATCAAGCTCTTAATCGAGTCAATAAATTAACTAGTCAACAAGACTGTATCATCGTTACATCACCATCCCCTAAAAAGAGTCAATAAATTAACTAGTCAACAAGGCTGTATCATCCTTAGATCATCCCCTAAATCGAGTCAACAAATTAACTAGTCAACAAGGCTGTATCATCCTTGCATCATCCCCTAAGTCGAGGCAATAAATTAACTAGTCAACAAGGCTGTATCATCCTTGCATCATTCCCCTAAATCGAGTCAATTAATTAACTAGTCAACAAGGCTGCATCATCCTTACATCATCCCCTAAATCGAGCCAATAAATTAACTAGTCAACAAGGCTGTATCATCCTTACATCATCGCATAAATCAAGCAATAAATGAACTAGTCAACAAGGCTATATCATCCTTACATCATCCCATAAATTGAGCCAATAAATTAACTAGTCACCAGGGCTATATCATCCTTGCACCATCCCCTAAATAAGGTCAGTGAATTAACTAGTCAACAAGGCTGTACCATCCTTACATCATCAAGCCCTAAATCGAGTCAATAAATTAACTAGTCAACAAGGCTATATCATCAATACATCATCCCCTAAATCAAGTCAATTAATTAACTAGTCAACATGGCTGTATCATCCTTACATCATCCCCTAAATCCATCCAATAAAGTAACTAGTAAACAAGTCTGTATCATCCTTGCATCGTCCCCTAATTCTAGCCAATGAATTAACTAGTCAACAAGGCTGTATCATCCTTACATCATCCCCTAAATCGAGTCAGTAAATTAACTAGTCAACAAGGCTGTATCATCCTTACATCATCCCCTAAATCGAGTCAATAAATTAACTAGTCAACAAGGCTATATCATCCTTACATCATCCTCTAAATAAAGTCAGTAAATTAACTAGTGAACAAGGCTATATCATCCTTACATCATCCCCTAAATCGAGCCAATAAATTAACTAGTAAACAAGGCTGTATCATCCTTACATCATCCCCTACATGAAGTCAGTCAATTAGCTAGTCAATAAGGCTATATCATCCTGACATCATCCACTAAATAAAGTCAGTGAATTAATTAGTCGACAAGGCTGTATCATCCTTACATCATCAAGCCCTAAATCGAGCCACTAAATTAATTTAATAGAATACAATACAGGAAAATGACTAAATTCCTGTCAATTTAATAGAACACAATACAGGAAAATGACTAAATTCCTGTTAATTTAACAGAATGTAGGAAAATGATTAAATTCATGTTAATTTAATAGAATACTATTTCGGAAAATGACTAAGTTGATGTTAATTTAATAGAACACAATACAGGAAAATGACTAAATTCCTGTTAATTTAACAGAATGTAGGAAAATGATTAAATTCATGTTAATTTAAGAGAATACTATTTCGGAAAATGACTAAGTTCATGTTAATTTAATAGAATACAATACTGGAAAATGACTAAATTCCTGTTAATTTAATAGAATACAATACAAGAAAATAACTAAATTCTTGTTAATTTAATAGAATACAATACAAGAAAATAATTAAATTCCTGTTAATTTAATAGCATGCAATATAGGAAAATGAGTAAATTCATGTTAATTTAATAGAATACAATGCAGGAAAATGACTAAATTCACGTTAATGTAATAGAATACAATATACGAAAATGACTATGTTCCTGCTAATGTAATAGAATATAAGAAAATAACTAAATTCCTGTTAATTTAATGGAATACAATAATGGAAAATGAGTAAATTCCTGTTAATTTAATAGAATATAGGAATGTGACTAAATTTCTGTTAATTTAATAGAATAAAAGAAAATGACTATATTCCTGTAAATTTAAAACAAAACAATACAGGAAAATGACTAAATTCCTTAAAATTTAAAATAATACAATACAGGAAAATGACTGAATTCCGGTTAATTTAATAGAATACAATATAGGAAAATGACTAAATTCCTGTTCATTTAATAGAATACAATACGGGAAAATGACTAAATTCCTGTTAATTTAATAGAATACGCTATAGGAAAATGACTAAATTCCAGTTAATTTAATAGAATACATTACAGGAAAATAACTAAATTCCTGTAAATTTAATGGAATACAATGCAGGAAAATGACTAAATTCCTGTTAATTAAAGGGAATACAATGGAGGAAAATGACTAAATTCCTGTTAATTTAATGGAATATATTGCAGGAAAATGACTAAATTCCTGTTAGTTTAATAGAATACAATACAGGAAAATGACTCAATTCCTGTTAATTTAATAAAATACAAGAAAATGACTAAATTCCTGTTAATTTAATAGAATACAAGAAAATGACTGATTTCCTGTTAATTTAATAGAATACAATACAGGAAAATGACTAAATTCCTGTTAATTTATTAGAATATAGGAATGTGACTAAATTCCTGTTAATTTAATAGAATACAAGAAAATGACTAAATTCCTGTTAATTTAATAAAATACAAAAAAATGACTAGATTCCAGTTAATTTAATAGAATACAAGAAAATGACTACATTCCTGTTAATTTAATAGAATACAATACAGGAAAATGACTAAATTCCTGTTAATTAAATAGAACACAAGAAAATGACTAAATTCCTGTTAATTTAATAGAATACAATACAAGAAAATGACTAAATTCCTGTTAATTTAATAGAATACAAGAAAATGACTAATTTTTTGTTAATTTCGTAGAATACAGTACAGGAAAATGACTAAATTCCTGTTAATTTAATAGAATACACGAAGATGACTAAATTCCTGTTAATTTAATAGAATACAATACAGGAAAATGACTAAATTCCTGTTAATTTAATAGAATATAGGAATGTGACTAAATTCCTGTTAATTTAATAGAATACAATACTGGAAAATAACTAAATTCCTGTTAATTTAATAGAATACAAGAAAATGACTAAGTTCCTGTTAATTTAATAGAATACAAGAAAATGACTACATTTCTGTTAATTTAATAGAATATAATACAGGAAAATGACTAAATTCCTGTTAATTTAATAGAATACAATACAATAAAATGACTAAATTCCTGTTAATTTAATAAAATACAAGAAAATGACTAAATTCCTGTTAATTTAATAGAATACAAGAAATGACTACATTCCTGTTAATTTAATAGAATACAATACAAGAAAATGACTAAATTCCTGTTAATTTAATAAAATACAAGAAAATGACTAAATTCCTGTTAATTTAATAGAATACAAGAAAATGACTAAATTCCTGTTAATTTAATAGAATACGATACAGGGAAGTGACTAAATTCCTGTTAATGTAATAGAATACAATACAAGAAAATGACTACATTCCTGTTAATTTAATAGAATACAATACAGGGAAGTGACTAAATTCCTGTTAATTTAATAGAATACAATACAAGAAAATGACTACATTCCTGTTAATTTAATAGAATACAATACAGGAAAATGGCTAAATTCCTGTTAATTTAATAGAATACAAGAAAATGACTAAATTTTTGTTAATTTCGTAGAATACAGTACAGGAAAATGACTAAATTCCTGTTAATTTAATAGAATACAAGAAAATGACTAAATTTTTGTTAATTTCGTAGAATACAGTACAGGAAAATGACTAAATTCCTGTTAATTAAATAGAATACGATACAGGGAAGTGACTAAATCCCTGTTAATTTAATAGAATACAATACAAGAAAATGACTAAATTTCTGTTAATTTAATAGAATACAAGAAAATGACTAAATTCCTGTTTCTTTAATAGGATATAAGAATGTGACTAAATTCCAGTTAATTTAATAGAATAAAAGAAAATGACTAAATTCCTGTTTCTTTAATAGGATATAAGAATGTGACTAAATTCCAGTTAATTTAATAGAATAAAAGAAAATGACTAAATTCCTTTTAAGATGATAGAATTCAGGAAAATGACTAAATTTCTGTTAATTTAATAGAATTCAGGAAAGTTACTGAATTCCTGTTGATTAAAAGAATCCAGGAAATTTACTGGATTCCTGTTAATTTAACAGAAAAGAAGACATTTACTGGATTCCTGTTAATTTACTTGCATACAAGACATTTACTGGATTCCTGTTGATTTACTTGCATACAAGACATTTACTGGATTCCTGTTAATTTAATAGAATTTAATGTTCCTGTTAATTGAATATTTTTCGCAGGCAATCAATGGATTTCACCTGTAATATGTATTTACTTTGTTAGTTAATATCTCATATGACTTTAATATTCACCCGCCAATTTGTATCTTTATTGCACAATGGAAGAAGGTTATATAAGCTGTATCTGGAGACAGAAATTATTAAAGGTATCACGGTACTAAATACAACATTTGTGTGAAAAAACATATGATCGCATCATTTAAATTTGGGCATTCAAATATTTATTCGGACAACTTTCTCAGTCCTCAAAACAGGATCATTCAACAAACAAGAGTGAAAAATTGACAGAAAGGAAAGTGCCAGTCACAGGTATCTTTTTTTCTTGTAATTTCCAAACTTCTCTCAAATTTGCCCCTACTTTTCTCTGCAATATTCAGAATGATACAAAATTCCAGTACAATGCTTCAAATGGGTTTTACATCAATATTTTTCCTCAAGACTACTTAGTTTCAGAGACTGCATAATTTCCGAGAGTAACTTTACAAGGCGGGTAACTCTAATAGAAATATTTAGGACAGGGATACCTAAAGGCTCGGTTATTTAATAACTTCTTTTCCATGTATTGTTTGTCATTAGATATGTAATGTAAAGAAACTGAGGTCCAACATGAGGTGTCAATGGCTGTCGAAGTGTCCTTTAAAAACAATAAATAAATAAATAAATAAATAAATAAGAAACTGAGGTTCCTCATGAGGTGGCACTGCCTGTCGAAGTGTCCTTTAACCACAATAAATAAATAAATAAATAAATAAATAAATAAATAAATAAATAAATAAATAAATTTAGGGTCACTTAACACTCCATAAATCTAAGCATGTCAGTTTTATTTGTTGATCGTGGTGAATGACTTCCAGAGTAAAATCTGTTTACGTTCATAAGACATCTTGGTTTTGGTTCCTGCCTTTCAGGTTTGAACCTGATTATTGCCATCCTATTTTTCGGAGTTGGGGGTATGTTTCTGATCACCGACCTGACAGGGAAACCAAAGTGGATTCTGAAATATAAGGTGCAGAAAGAAAAGAACAAACCGGTAAGCAATGTACACAATAGCTATTATCATAAAATACCAGCATCATTGTTTCCAGAAACGAGCAAACTGGTAAGTAATGTGCTCAACACAAATACCGACATCATGGGGACCAGAACGCACAAACGGGTAAGTAATGTGCACAACACAAATACCGACATCATGGAGCCCAGATACGAAGAAACTGGTAAGTAATGTGCTCAACACAAATACCGACATCATGGAGCCCAGATACGAAGAAACTGGTAAGTAATGTGCTCAACACAAATACCGACATCATGAGGTCCAGATACGCACAAACGGGTAAGTAATGTGCACAACACAAATACCGACACCATGAGGTCCAGATAAGAACAAACTGGTAATTAATGTGTACAACACAAATACCGACATCATGGGGTCCAGATAAGAACAAACTGGTAAGTGATGTGCACAACACAAATACCGACATCATGGGGTCGAGATACGCACAAACGGGTAAGTAATGTGCACAACACAAATACCGACATCATGGAGCCCAGATACGAAGAAACTGGTAAGGAATGTGCACAACACAAATTCCGACATCATGGGGTCCAGATACGGACAAACTGGTAAGTGATGTGCACAACACAAATACCGACATCATGGGGTCCAGATACAAACAAACTGGTACGTAATGTGCGCAACATAAATACCGACATCATGGAGTCCAGATAAGAACAAACTGGTAATTAATGTGCACAAAACAAATACCGACATCATGGGGTCCAGATAAGAACAAACGGGTAAGTAATGTGCACAACACAAATACCGACATCATGGAGTCCAGATACGGACAAACTGGTAAGTGATGTGCACAACACAAATACCGACATCATGAGGTCCAGATAGGAACAAACGGGTAAGTAATGTGCACAACACAAATACCGACACCATGGAGTCCAGATAGGAACAAACTGGTAAGTGATGTACACAACACAAATACCGACATCATTGGGTCCAGATAGGAACAAACTGGTAAGTAATGTGCACAACACAAATACCGATATCATGGAGTCCAGATATGAACAAACTGGTACGTAATGTGCACAACACAAATACCGACACCATGGAGTCCAGATAGGAACAAACTGGTAAGTGATGTGCACAACACAAATACCGACATCATGGGGTCCGGATAGGAACAAACTGGTAAGTAATGTGCACAACACAAATACCGACACCATGGAGTCCAGATATGAACAAACTGGTACGTAATGTGCACAACACAAATACCGACATCATGGGGTCCAGATACAAACAAACTGGTAAGTAATGTACACAACACAAATACCGACATCATTGGGTCCAGATAGGAACAAACTGGTAAGTATTGTGCACAACACAAATACCGACATCATGGGGTCCAGATACGAACAAATTGGTACGTAATGTGCACAACACAAATACCGATATCATGGTGTCCAGATAGGAACAAACTGGTACGTAATGTGCACAACACAAATACCGACATCATTGGGTCCAGATAGGAACAAACTGGTAAGTACTGTGCACAACACAAATACCGACATCATGGGGTCCAGATACGAACAAACTGGTACGTAATGTGCACAACACAAATACCGATATCATGGTGTCCAGATAGGAACAAACTGGTACGTAATGTGCACAACACAAATACCAACATCATTGGGTCCAGATAGGAACAACCTGGTAAGTGATGTACACAACACAAATACCGACATCATGGGGTCCAGATACGAACAAACTGGTACGTAATGTGCACAACATAAATACCGACATCATGGAGTCCAGGTAAGAACAAACTGGTAATTAATGTGTACAACACAAATACCGACATCATGGGGTCCAGATAAGAACAAACTGGTAATTAATGTGCACAACACAAATACTCATATTATGGTGTCAAGACAAGAACAACCAATAAGGAGAGCCCCACAATAGTTATTGCTAACATACCGGAATCATGGGTCAAGATAAAAACAAACCAGTAAGGAATGTACACAATATTTACTATAGTATAATATCAGCATCATGGTGTCCAGATAAGAACAAACCGGTCAGGAATGTACACTATAGTTACTATAGTAGAATACCGACATCATGGTGTCCAGATAAGAACAAACCAGTAAGGAATGAACACTATAGTTACTATTATAGTATACCGGCATCATGGGTCCAGGTAATAACAAACCCGTAACGAATGTACACTATAGTTACTATAGTAGAATAAACGACATCATGGGGTCCAGATAGGAACAAACCGGTGAGGAATGTACACTATATTTACTATAGTAGAATACCGTCATCATGGTGTACAGATAAGAACAAACCGGTAAGGAATGTACAGTATAGTTACTATAGTAGAATACCGACATCATAGGGTCCAGATAAGAACAAACCGGTAAGGAATGTACACTATAGTTACTATAGTAGAATACTGGCATCATGGGGTCCAGATAAGAACAAACCGGTAAGGAATGTACACTATAGTTACTGTAGAAGAATACCGGCATCATGGGGTCCAGATAAGAACAAACCGGTAAGGTATGTACACTGTAGCTACAATAGTAGAATATCGGCATCAGGGGGTCCAGATCAGAACAAACCAGTAATGAATGTACACTATAGTTCCTATAGTAGATACCGAAATCATGGTATCTAGATAGGAACAAACCGGTAAGGAATGTACACTATAGTTACTATAGTAGAATACCGGCATCATGGGGTCCAGATAAGACCAAACCAGTAAGGAATGTACACTATAGTTACTAGAGTAGAATACCGGCATCATGGGGTCCATGTAAGAACAATCCAGAAAGGAATGTACACTATAGTTACTATAGTAGAATACCGGCATCATGGGGTCCATGTAAGAAGAAACCGGTAAGGAATGTACACTATAGTTACTATAGTAGAATACCGGCATCATGGGGTCCAGATAAGACCAAACCGGTAAGGAATGTACAATATAGTTACTATAGTAGAATACCGGCATCATGGGGTCCAAGTAAGAGCAAGCCGGTAAGGAATGTACACTATAGTTACTGTAGTAGAATACCGACATCATGGGGTCCAGATAAGAAGAAACCTGTAAAGGATATACACTATAGTTTCTATAGTAGAATATCGGCATCGTGGGGTCCATGTAAGAACAAACCGGAAAGGAATGTACACTATAGTTACTATAGTAGAATACCGGCATCATGGGGTCCATGTAAGAAGAAACCGGTAAGGAATGTACACTATAGTTACTATAGTAGAATACCGGCATCATGGGGTCCAGATAAGAACAAACCGGTAAGAAATGTACAATATAGTTACTATAGTAGAATACCGGCATCATGGGGTCCAAGTAAGAACAAACCAGTAAGGAGTGTACACTATAGTTACTGTAGTAGAATACCGACATCATGGGGTCCAGGTAAGAACAAACCGGTAAGGATTGTACACTATAGTTACTATAGTAGAATACCGGCATCATGGTGTCCAGATAAGAACAAACCGGTAAGGAATGTACATTATAGTTACTATGGTAGAATACCGGCATCATGGTGTCCAGATAAGAACAAACTGGTAAGGAATGTGCACTATAGTTACTGTAGTAGAATACCGACATCATGGGGTCCAGATAAGAAGAAACCTGTAAAGGATATGCGCTATAGTTTCTATAGTAGAATACCGACATCATGGGGTCCTTGTAAGAACACACCGGTAAGGAATGTACACTCTAGTTACTATAGTAGAATACCGGCATCATGGGGTCAAGGTAAGAACAAACCAGTAGAATACCGACATCATGGGGTTCAGGTAAGAACAAACCAGTAGAATACCGACATCATTGGGTCCAGAGAAGAAACCAGTAAGGTATGTACACTATAGTTACTTATAGTAGAATACCGACATCATGGGGTCCAGATAGGAACAAACGAGTAAGGAATGTACACTACTGTTACTATAGTAGAATACCGGCATCATGGGGTCCAGGTAAGAACAAACCAGTAGAATACCGACATCATGGGGTCCAGGTAAGAACAAACCAGTAAGGTATGTACACTATAGTTACTTATAGTAGAATACCGACATCATGGGGTCCAGGTAAGAACAAACCAGTAAGGAATGTACACTATAGTTACTATAGTAGAATACCGGCGTCATGGGGTCCAGGTAAGAACAAACCAGTAGAATACCGACATCATGGGGTCCAGGTAAGAACAAACCAGTAGAATACCGACGTCATTGGGTCCAGGTAAGAACAAACCACTAGAATACCGACATCATGGGGTCCAGGTAAGAACAAACGAGTAAGGAATGTACGCTATAGTTACTATAGTAGAATACCGACATCATGGGGTCCCGGTAAGAACAAACCAGTAAGGAATGAACACTATAGTTACTATTGTAGTATACCGGCATCATGGGTCCAGGTAATAACAAACCGGTAACGAATGTACACTATAGTTACTATAGTAGAATACCGACATCCTGGGGTCCAGGTAAGAACAAACCAGAAGAATACCGACATCATGGGGTCCAGGTAAGAACAAGCCAATAGAGTACCGTCATCATGGGGTCCAGGTAAGAACAAACCAGTAGAATACCGACATCATGGGGTCCAGGTAAGAACAAACCAGTAAGGAATGTACACTATAGTTACTATAGTAGAATACCGACATCATGGGGTCCAGGTAAGAACAAATCAGTAAGGAATGTACACTATAGTTACTATAGTAGTATACCGGTACCACCGGGTCCAGGTAAGAACAAACCAGTAGGGGATGTACACTATAGTTACTAAGGTAGAATACCGGCATCATGGGGTCCAGGTAATAACAAACCAGTAACGAATGTACACTATAGTTACTATAGTAGAATACCGACATCATGGGGTCCAGTGTAAGTGTAAGTGTAAGGTATGTACACTATAGTTACTTATAGTAGAATGCCGACATCATGGGGTCCAGGTAAGAACAAACCAGTAAGGAATGTACACTATAGTTACTATAGTAGAATACCGGCATCATGGGGTCCAGGTAAGAACAAACCAGTAGAATACCGACATCATGGGGTCCAGGTAAGAACAAACCAGTAGAATACCGACGTCATGGGGTCCAGGTAAGAACAAACCACTAGAATACCGACATCATGGGGTCCAGGTAAGAACAAACCAGAAAGGAATGTACACTATAGTTTCTGTAGTAGAATACCGGCATCATGGGGTCCCGGTAAGAACAAACCAGTAAGGAATGTACACTACAGTTACTGTGTATGTACACTATAGTTACTTATAGTAGAATACCTGACATCATGGGGTCCAGGTAAGAACAAACCAGTAAGGAATGTACACTATAGTTTCTGTAGTAGAATACCGACATCATGGGGTCCAGGTAAGAACAAACCAGTAAGGAATGTACACTACAGTTACTATAGTAGAATACCGACATCATGGGGTCCAGGTAAGAACAAACCTGTAAGGAATGAACACTATAGTTACTATAGTAGAATATCGACATCATGGGGTCCAAGTAAGAATAAACCGGTAGGGAATGTACTCTATAGTTACTATAGTAGATTACCGGCATCATGGAGTACAAGTAAGAAAAAACTGGTAAGGAGTGTACACTGTAGTTACTGTAGTAGAATAAACGACATCGTGGGTCCGGATAAGAACAAACCAGTGAGGTATGTACACTATAGTTACTATAGTAGAATACCCGCATCATGGGGTCCAGGTAAGAACAAGCCAATAAGGAATATACGCTATAGTTACTTTAGTAGTATACCGGCATCATGGGGTCCAGGTAAGAACAAACCCGTAGGGGATGTACACTATAGTTACTATAGTAGAATACTGATATCATGGGGTCCAGGTAATAACAAACCGGTAACGAATGTACACTGTAGTTACTATAGTAGAATACCGACATCATGGGGTCAAGGTGAGAACAAACCAGTAGAATACCGACATCATGGGGTCCAGGTAAGAACGAACCAGTAAGGAACGTACACTATAGTTACTATAGTGGAATACCGACATCATGGTGTCTAGATAGGAACAGACCGGTAAGGAATGTACACAATAGTTACTATAGTAGAATACCGGCATCGTGGGGCCCAGACAACAACAAACCAGTAAGGGTTGTACACTATAGTTACTATAGTAGAATACCGGTATCATGGGGTCCAGGTAGGAACAAACGGTAAAGAATGTACACTATAGTTACTATAGTGGAATACCGACATCATGGGGTCCAGATAAGAACAAACCGGTAAGGAATGTACACTATAGGTACTACAGTAGAATACCGACATCATGGGGCCCAGACAACAACAAACCAGTAAGGGTTGTACACTATAGTTACTATAGTAGAATACCGGCATCATGGGGTCCAGGTAGGAACAAACGGTAAAGAATGTACACTATAGTTACTATATTAGAATAACGGCACCATGGGATCCAGATAAGAACAAACCAGTAAGGAATATACACCATAGTTACTGTAGTGGAATATCGGCATCATGGTGTCCAGATAAGAACAAACCAGTAAGGAATGTACACTATAGTTACTATAGAAGAATACCGGCATCATGGTGTCCAGATAAGAACAAACCGGTAAGGAATGTACACAACTGTTACTATAGTAGAATTTCCACATCATGGGGTCCAGATAAGCACAAACCGGTAAGGAATGTACACTGTAGCTACTGTAGTAGAATACCGGCATCCTGGGGTCCAGGTAAGAACAAACCACGTAGGAATGTGCATTATAGTTACTTTTGAAGAATACCGGCATCATGGGGTCCAGTTAAGAACAAACCAGTACGGAATGTACACTATAGTTGCTATAGTAGAATACCGGCATCATGGTGTCTAGATAAGAACAAACCAGTAAGGAATGTACACTATAGTTACTATAGTGGAATACCGACATCGTAGGGTCCAGATACGAACAAACCAGTAAATAATGTGCACTATATTTACTATAGTAGAATACCGAGATCATGGGGTCAAGATAAGGACAAACCAGTAATGAATGCACACTATAGTTACTATAGTAGAATATCGACATCATGGGGTACAGATAATAACAAACCAGTAAGGAATGTACACTATAGCTACTGTAGTAGAATATCGACATAATGGGATCCAGATAAGAACAAACCGGTAAGGAATGTACGCTATAGTTACTATAGTAGAATACTGGCATCATGGGGTCCAGGTAAGAACAAACCAGTAATGAATGTACACTATAGTTACTATAGTAGAATACCGGCATCATGGGACCCAGATAAGAACAAACCAGTAAGGAATCTACACTATAGTTACTATAGAAGAATACCGGCGTCATGGGGTCCAGATAAGAACAAACCGGTAAGGAATGCACACTACGCTTTCTATGGTAGAATACCGTTAACATCGTTTCCAGATAAAAACAAACCGACGAAAAATGCACACAATAGTTCGGCATCGTACCGTACCGGGAAGTACAAAACAGATACTCTCATAAAATACCGCCTTCATGGGGTACCGATAAGAACAAATATTTACAACATATTTTAGTTCTGACTGACAAAAAGAAGTTCCAAGACTGCAAAATTTACAGCATTTAATCAGTTTGCGTGCTCGTTTATCACCATGTGATTTGGCGAAGTGAAAGCTCTTATGCCGTGACTATAGAAACAGCGTAATTCGTTTAACACCGTGTTATTTGGCGAAGTGAAAGCTCTTATGCCGTGACTATGGAAACAGCGTAATTCGTTTAACACCGTGTTATTTGGAGAGGTGAAAGCTCCTATGTCGTGACTATAGAAACAGCGTAATTCGTTTAACACCATGTTATTTGGAGAAGTGAAAGCTCTTATGCCGTGACTATAGAAACAGCGTAATTCGTTTAACACCGTGTTATTTGGCGAAGTGAAAGCTCTTATGCCGTGACTATAGAGACAGCGTAACTCGTTTAAAATTATGTTATTTGGAGAAGTGCCGTGAAAGCTCTTATGCCATGACAACTGACACAGCAAAATTCATTTAACACCACGCCATTTGGAGAAGTGAAGGCTCTTATGTCATGACTATAGACACAGCGTTACTCGTTTAACACCATGTCATTTAGAGAAATGAAAGCTCTTATTCCGTGATATTAGACACAGCTCGTTTAACACCATGTCATTTGGATAAGTTAAAGCTCTTATGACATGACTACAGAAACATCGTAACTCGTTTAGCAACATGTCATTTGGAGACGTGAAAGCTCTTATGCCATGACTATAGACACAGCGTAACGCGTTTATCAGCATGTCATTTGGAGAAGTTAAAGCTCTTATGCCGTGGCTATAGACACTTCATAACTCGTTTAACAGCATGTCATTTGGAGAAATGAAAGCTCTTATGCCGTGACTATAGACAAAGCGTAACTCGTTTAACACCATGTCATTTGGAGAAGTGAAAGCTCTTATGTCGTGCCCACCGAAACAGCATAACTCGTTTGGCACCATGTCATTTGAAGAAGTGAAATGTCCTATGCCATGACTATAGACACAGCGTAACGCGTTTAACAACATGTTTTTTGGAGATGTGAAAGCTCTTATGCCTTGACAATGGTCAAAGCGTAACACGTTTATCAGCATGTCATTCTGTGATGTGAAGTCTCTTGTGTAGTGACTATAGTCACAGCGTAACTCGTTTAACACCATGTCATTTGGAGAAGTGAAAGGTCTTATGCCGCGACTACGGACACATGGGAACTCGTTTAACACCCAGTCTTTTGGGGAAGTGAAAGCTCTTATGCCGTGACTATAGACACTTCGTAACTCGATTAAGACCATGTCATTTTGAAAAGTGAAAACTCTTATACCGTGACTATAGAAACAGCGTAACTCGTTTAACACCATGTCATTTGGAAATGTGAAAGCTCTTATGCCGTGACCATAGACACTTTGTAAAACTCATTTAACACCATGTCATTTGGAGAAAGGAAAGCTCTTATGCCGTGACTATAGACACAGCGTAACTCGTTTAACACCATGTCATTTGGAGAAGAGTAACCTCTTAATTCGTGACTATTGACACAGCGTAACTAGTTTAATACAATGTCATTTGGAGAAGTTAAGGCTCTTATGCCTTGAACACAGAAACAGCGTAACTCGTTTAACACCATGTCATTTGGAGAAGTGAAGGCTCTTATGCCGTGACTATAGACACAGCGTAACTCGTTTAACACCATGTCATTTGGAGAAGTTAAAGCTCTTATGTCGGGACTACAGACACAGGTTTAACACCATGTCATTTGGAGAAGTTAAAACTCTTATGCCGTGACTACATAAACAGCGTAACTCGTTTAACACCATGTCATTTGGAGATGTGAAATCTCTTTTGCCATGACTATTGACACCGCGTAACGCGTTTAACAGCATGTCATTTGGAGAAGTGAAACATCTTACGTCGTGACTATGGACACAGCGTAACTCGTTTATGAGCATGTCATTTGGAGATGTAAAGGCTCTTGTTCCATGTCTATAGACACAGCATAGCTCGTTTAACACCATGTCATTTGGAGAAGTGGCAGCTCCCATGCCGCGACTACGGACACAGGGGAATTCGTTTAATACTTCGTATCTCGATTAACAGCATGTCATTTGGAGAAGTGAAAACTCTTATACCGTGACTATAGACACTGCGTAATTCGTTTAACAGCATGTCATTTGGAGAAGTGAAAACTCTTATACCGTGACTATAGACACTGCGTAACTCGATTAAGACCATGTCATTTGGAGAAGTGAAAGCTCTTATACCTTGACTATGGACACAGCGTAACTCACTAAATACTATGTCATTTGAAGATGTGAAATCATTTGGAGAAGTGAAAGCTCTTATGCCGTGACTATAGACACAGCGTAAGTCATTTAATACCATGTCATTTGAAGATGTGAAATCTCTTATGCCGTGACCATAGATACTTTGTAACTCCTTTAACACCATGTCATTTGGAGAAATGAAAGCTCTTATGCCGTGACTATAGACACAGCGTAACTCATTTAATAGCATGTCATTTGGAGAAGTGAAAGCTCTTATGCCGTGACTATAGACACAGCGTAACTCGTTTAACACCATGTCATTTGGAGAAGTGTAAGCTCTTAATCTGTGACTATAGACACAACGTAACTCGTTTGAACTCCATGTCATTTGGAGAAGTGAAAGCTCTTGTGCCGTGGCATTAGACACAGCGTAACTCGTTTAACACCATGTCATTTGGAGACGTTAATGCTCTTATGTCATGACTACAGATACAGGTTTAACACCATGTCATTTGGAGAAGTTGACGCTCTTATGCCGTGACTACATAAACAGCGTGACTTATTTAACACCATGTCATTTGGAGATGTGAAATATCTTTTTCCATGAGTATTGACACAGCGTAACGCGTTTAACAGCGTGTCATTTGGAGAAGCGAAAGCTCTTATGCCGTGACTATGGACACAGCGTAACTCGCTTATCAGCATGTCATTTGGAGATGTGAAGTCCCTTGTTCCGTGACTATAGACACAGCGTAGCTCGGTTAACACCATGTCATTTGGAGAAGTGAAAGCTCTTATGCCGCGACTACGGACACAGGGGAATTCGTTTAATACCGTGTTATTTGGAGAAGTGAAAGCTCTTGTGCCGCTACTGCTTGCATGGCGTCATATGTCAAAGGATGGGAGGAGTTAGCGTGTCGATGGACTTTTTGCTTTATTGGGGGGAGTAGATTTATTTGCGACATATTCTCGCTGATGTTCCAGCAAGCTAATTGTGTAGAGAGAAGTGGTTGTTATCGATGAAGACAATGACTAAATCTGCAAGGAGCATTGACCAACACTAATGTATATCACATTGTAGGTTGGTCTTAACAGAGTGAAATCTATCATACCAACCGTAATGAACAAATATTATATTATTCATTGGAGGGTGGTCTTAACAGAGTGAAATCTATCATACCAACCATAATGAACAAATATTATATTATTCATTGCAGGTTATTATTTACAGTGAAATCTATCATACCAACCATAATGAACAAATATTATATTATTCATTGTAGGTTGATGTTAAGTGAGTGAAATCTATCATGCAAACCGTAATGAACAAATAGTATATTATTTATTGTAGGTTGTCGTTAACAGAGTGAAATCTATCATACCAACCGTAATGAACAGATATTATATTATTCATTGTAGGTTGATGTTGAGTGAGTGAAATCTATCATGCAAACAGTAATGAACAAATATTATATTATTCATTGTAGGTTGATGTTAACTGGGTGAAATCTATCATACCAACTGTAATGAACAAATATTATATTCTTCACTGTAGGTTGATGTTAACAGAGTGAAATCTATCATACCAACCGTAATGAACAAATATTATATTCTTCACTGTAGGTTGATGCTAACAGAGTGAAATCTATCATACCAACCGTAATGGGAAACTGGCTTCTCAACTCAACCATTATCATTCCACTGTTCTACTTGCTGATGAAAGGGAGGGGATGTGACATGTCATTATGCATGCCTAATTATTTTGACTTCATAACCTGTCTGATCATATCTGTTGTAGCAGAAGAAATTGGATTTTACTACACCCATAGGTTAGTAAACATTATCCGTTATTGCAATATAGAGAGTCTGATGACACCATAGGTAGTAGGTTACACTCGGCACATCGATTTGGTATGTCTGGTGTCATCATAGGTCAGTAGTTAATTCTCGGCACAACGATATGGTATGTATGTCGTCATAATTGGTGAGTAGGAAATACTCGGAAAATCGATATGGTATGTCTGGTGTCACCATAGGTCAGGAGTTAACACTCGGCACAACGATATGAAATGTATGTCGTCATAATTGGTGAGTAGGTAATACTCGGAAAATCGATATGGTATG
The DNA here is from genome assembly GCA_031216915.1 of Pictodentalium vernedei. NCBI lineage: Eukaryota > Metazoa > Mollusca > Scaphopoda > Dentaliida > Dentaliidae > Pictodentalium > Pictodentalium vernedei. The sequence goes on along the minus strand of CM062295.1, from coordinate 8,702,218 downwards.
TCTGGTGTCATCATAGGTCAGTAGTTAACACTCGGCACAACGATATGGAATGTATGTCGTCATAATTGGTGAGTAGGTAATACTCGGAAAATCGATATGGTATGTCTGGTGTCATCATAGGTCAATAGTTAACACTCGGCACAACGATATGGAATGTATGTCGTCATAAGTGGTGAGTAGGTAATACTCGGAAAATCGATATGGTATGTGTGTCATCATAGGTCAGTAGTTAACACTCGGCACAACGATATGAAATGTCTGTCGTCATAATTGGTGAGTAGGTAATACTCGGAAAATCGAAATGGTATGTGTGTCGTCATAGGTCAGTAGATAACACTCGGCACAACGATATGGAATGTATGTCACCATAATTGGTGAGTAGGTAATACTCGGAAAATCGATATGGAATGTCTGTAGTCATAGGTCAGTAGTTAACACTCGGCACAACGATATGGTATGCTTATTTCAAAATAGGCGATTAGGTAATATTCTGCATATTGATATGGTATGTCTAATGTCATCATAGGGCAGTAATTAATACTCGGCTTATCGATATATCGATCTGGTATGTGTGATGTCATCATAGATCAGTAGGTAATACTCGACACATCGATATTGTATATCGCCTGATGTTATCATAGGTCAGTAGGTAATAGACACATCGATATTGTATGTCGCCTGATGTAATCATAGATCAGTAGGTAATACTCGGCACATCGATCCGGGATGTCTGATGTCATCATACAGTTAAAACTAGAAGTCCTGTCATGAAATGCGCACAAATAGCACGTCGACCTGCGCGTTAATCAACGCGTTATGACCATAGTTAGGCTATCAAATTTTGTACATATGGCCTGTGCACAAGGAATGTTTCAGCCAATAGACCTCCGGGTAACCCGGAGGTCCATTGGCAGAAACATTGCCTGTGTTTGCTATGAATAACCAGGAGAACCTGTCGTGCTTTGGATGAGATTCGATATGGCAATTGCGCGCAATCCCTACGAGCAATTAAATCTAGATAAGCGCACAGTTCGTGACAGGACTTCTACTTTTAACTGTAGGTAAGTAGGTAATACTCGGCAAATCGATATTGTATATCGCCTGATGTCATCATAGGTAAGTAGGTAATAATCGGCGCATCGATATGGTATGTCCAGTCATCATACGTGAGTAGGTAATACCCAGCACATCGATGTGGTATGTCCAGTCATCATACTTGAGTAGGTGATACCCAGCGCATCGATGTGGTATGTCCGTGCGATCATAGGTGAGTAGGTAATACTCGGCACACATATATGGTATGTCTGATAACATCACAGGTTAGTAGGTAATACTCGGCACATTGGTATATCCATATGGTATATCTATGTCATCATAGGTCAGTAGTTAAAACATTGATATGGGATGTCTATGCCATCATTGGTAGGTAGGTATTAGTCGGCACATTGATATACCATTATAGGATATCTGTCATCGCAAGTCGGTAAGTAATGATCGGGACATTGATATATCGATATGGGATGTCTGTCATCATAGGTCGATAAGTAATGGTCGGCACATTAATATATCGATATGGGATGTCTGTCATCATAGGTCGATAGGTATTAACTCGGTATATCGATATGCGATGTCTATGCCATCATTGGTAGGTAGGTATTAGTCGGCACATTGATATACCATTATAGGATATCTGTCATCGTAAGTCGGTAAGTAATGATCGGGACATTGATATATCGATATGGGATGTCTGTCATCATAGGTCGATAAGTAATGGTTGGCACATTAATATATCGATATGGGATGTCTATGTCGTCATAGCTCAGTAGGTAATACTCAGCATACCGATATGGGATGCCGTTACATCATAAATCAGCGGGTATTACATCATCCACTTTTTATATTGTATTACATCATCCCCTTTTTATATTACCTTGCATGGGATATTATATCATCAATGGTTTTATATTATTTTACATAGAGTATTTTCCCATCAATTGGTTTATGTTATGTTACAGAGGTTATTATATCATCCATGGTTTTATATTATGTTACAGAGGGTACTACATCATCCAATGTTTTATATTATCTTACACAGGGTATTACATCACCCATTGGATTGTATTACCTCACACAGGGTAATACATCACCCATTGGTTTGTATTATCTTACACAGGGTATTACATCATCCATTGGTTTATAATATCTTACACAGGATATTACATCATCCATTGTTTTGTATTATCTTACACAGGGTTTTACATCACTTATTGGTTTGTATTATCTCACACATGGTATTACATCATCCATTGGTTTGGATTATCTCACATAGGGTATTACACCATCCATTGGTTTGTATTATCCTGAACATGGTATTATATCATCCATTGTTTTGTATTATCTCACATAGGGTATTATACCATCCATTGGTTTGTATTATCCTACACAGGGTATTATATCATCCATTGTTTTGTATTATCTTACACAGAGTATTACATCATCCATTGGTTTATATCTTACACAGGATATTACATCAGCCATTGGTTGGTATCATCTTACACAGGATATTACATCAGCCATTGATTTGTATTATCCTACACAGGGTATTACATCATCCATTGCTTTGTATTATCTTACACAGGGTATTACATCAACCATTGGTTTGTATTATCTTAAACAGGGTATTACATCATCCATTGGTTTATAATATCTTACACAGAGTATTACATCATCCATTGGTTTGTATTATCTTACACAGAGTATTACATCATTCATTGGTTTATATTATCTTATACAGGGTTTTATATTATGTTACAGAGGGTATTACATCATCCAATGTTTTATATTATCTTGGGAGCGCGGTGGCTCAGTAGGTAGAGGTGCAGGCTGCAAGCCGAGAGGTCCTCGGTTCGAATCCCAGCTGCGGCAACCGCGTTGTGTCCTTGGGCAAGACACTTCATCTCCATTGCCCGCGTCGGGGCACGATGACGCCGTGTACTAAGGCGTTCTGCACGTCGATGGTACGCATGTCTTCAACCAATCTAACCCTGCCTGTGCTGCAGTGCGGAGTTACGATGTTGGGGAGCTGGCAGCTGCTCTTCGTTGCTCGGTGGTTCTCTCCGAATACTCCGGCTTCCTCCACCCGTAAAACTGTCACGATCATGGTTAGCCATTGTGCATAATTATGTGACCTTAAACATCAATAAATAAATTATATTATCTTACATAGGGTATTACATCATCCAATGTTTTATATTATCTTACATTGGGTATTACATCATCCATTGCTTTGTATTATCTGACACAGGGTATTACATCATACATAGGTATATATTATCTTACAGAGGGTACTACATCATCCAATGTTTTATATTATCTTATATTGGGTATTACATCATCCATTGGAGTGTATTATCTGACACAGGGTATTACATCATCCATTGGTTTGTATTATCTGACACAGGGTATTACATCATCCATTGGTTTGTAATATCTCACACAGGGTATTACATCATCCATTGGAGTGTATTATCTCACACAGGGTATTACATCATCCATTGGTTTGTATTATCTTACACAGGGTATTACATCATTCATTGGTTTGTATTATCTCACGCAGGGTATTACATCACCCATTGGTTTTTATTATCTCACACAGGATATTACATCATCCTTTGTTTTGTATTATCTTACACAGGGTATTACATCATTCATTGGTTTGTATTATCTCACGCAGGGTATTACATCACCCATTGGTTTTTATTATCTCACACAGGATATTACATCATCCATTGTTTTGTATTATCTTACACAGGGTATTACATCATTCATTGGTTTGTATTATCTCACACAGGGTATTACATCACCCATTGGTTTTTATTATCTCACACATGTTATTACATCACCCATTGTTTTGTATTATCTAACACAGGGTATTACATCATCCATTGGTTTATAATATCTTACACAGGATATTACATCACCCATTGGTTTGTATCATCTTACACAGGGTATTACATCATCCACTGGTTTGTATTATCCTACACAGGGTATTACATCATTCATTGGTTTGTATTATCCTACACAGGGTATTACATCATCCATTGGTTTGTATTATCTTACACAGGGTATTACATCATCCATTGGTTTATAATATCTTACACAGGGTATTACATCATCCATTGGTTTATAATATCTTACACAGGATATTACATCACCCATTGGTTTGTATCATCTTACACAGGGTATTACATCATCCACTGGTTTGTATTATCCTACACAGGGTATTACATCATTCATTGGTTTGTATTATCCTACACAGGGTATTACATCATTCATTGGTTTGTATTATCCTACACAGGGTATTACATCATCCATTGGTTTATATTATCTTATACAGTGTATTACATCATCCACTCGTATATATTATCCTACACTGGGTATTACATCATCCAATGGTTTATAATATCTTACACAGGGTATTACATCACCCATTAGTTTGTATTATCTTACACGGGGTATTACATCACCCATTGGTTTGTATTATCTGACACGGGATATTACATCATCCATTGGTTTATAATATCTTACGCAGGGTATTACATCATCCATTGGTTTGTATTATCTTACACAGGGTATTACATCACTCATTGGTTTGTAATATCTCACACAGGGTATTACATCATCCATTGGTTTGTATTAACCTACACAGGGTATAACATCATCCATTGGTTTGTATTATCCTACACAGGGTATTACATCATCCACTGGTTTATAATATCTTACACAGGGTATTACATCACCACTTGGTTTGTATTATCTTACACAGGGTATTACATCATCCATTGGTTTGTATTATCTTACACAGGGTATTACATCATCCATTGGTTTATAATATCTTACACAGGGTATTACGTCACCCATTGGTTTGTGTTATCTTACACAGGGTATTACATCATCCATTGGTTTGTATTATCTCACACAGGGTATTACATCATCCATTGGTTTGTATTATCTTACACAGGGTATTACATCATCCATTGGTTTATAATATCTTACACAGGGTATTACGTCACCCATTGGTTTGTATTATCTTACAAAGGGTATTACATCATGCATTGGAGTGTATTATCTCACATAGGGTAATACATCATCCATTGGTTTGTGTAATCTTACACAGGGTATTACATCATCCATTGATTTGTATGATCTCATACATGATATTACATCATCCACTGGTTTGTATTATCCAAAACAGGGTATTACATCATCCATTGGTTTGTATTATCCTACACAGGGTATTACACCATCCATCAGTTTGTATTATCCTACACAAGGTATTACATAATCCATTGGTTTGTATTATCCTACACAGGGTATTACATCATCCATTGGTTTGTATTATCCTACACGGGGTGTTACATCATCCAATGGTTTGTTTTATCCTACACAGGGTATTGCATCATCCATTGGTTTGTATTATCTCATACATGGTATTACATCATCCATTGGTTTGTATTATCTCCTACATGGTATTACATCATCCATTGGTTTGTATTATCCTACACATGGGTATTACATCATCCATTGGTTTGTATTATCCTACACAGGGTATTACATCATCCAATGGTTTGTATCATCTTACACAGCGTATTACATCATCCATTGGTTTGTATTATCCTACACAGGGCATTACATCACCCATTGGTTTATATTATCCTACACAGGGTATTACATCATCCATTGGTTTGTATTATCCTACACAGGGTATTACATCATCCAATGGTTTGTATCATCTTACACAGGGTATTACATCATCCATTGGTTTGTATTATCCTACACAAGGTATTACATCACCCATTGGTTTGTATCATCTTACACAGGGTATTACATCATCCATTGGTTTGTATTATCCTACACAGGGTATTACATTATTCATTGGTTTGTATTATCCTACACAGGGCATTACATCACCCATTGGTTTGTATCATCTTACACATGGTATTACATCATCCATTGGATTGTATTATCCTACACAGGGTATTACATCATCCATTGGTTTGTATTATCCTACACAGGGCATTACATCACCCATTGGTTTGTATCATCTTACACAGGGTATTACATCATCCATTGGTTTGTATTATCCTACACAGGGCATTACATCACCCATTGGTTTGTATCATCTTACACAGGGTATTACATCATCCATTGGTTTGTATTATCCTACACAGGGTATTACATCATTCATTGGTTTGTATTATCCTACACAGGGTATTACATCATCCATTGGTTTGTGTTATCCTACACAGGGTATTACATCATTCATTGGTTTGTATTATCCTACACAGGGTATTACACCATCCATTGGTTTGTATTATCTTACACGGGGTATTACATCTTCCATTGGTTTGTATTATCTTACACGGGGTATTACATCATCCATTGCTTTGTAATATCTCGCACAGGGTATTGCGTCATCCATTGGTTTATATTATCTTACACAGGGTATTACATCATCCATTTGTTTATATTATCTTATACAGGGTATTACATCACCCATTGGTTTACAATATCCTACACAGGGTATTACATCACCCATTGGTTTGTATTATCTTACAGAGGGTATTACATCATCCATTGGTTTATAATATCTTACACAGGGTATTACATCATCCATTGGTTTGTATTATCTTACACAGGGTATTACATCATCCATTGGTTTATATTATCCTACACAGGGTATTACATCATCCATTGGTTTGTATTATCTTACACATGGTATTATATCATCCATTGGTTTGTATTAGCTTACACAGGTTATTACATCATCCATTGGTCTATAAAATCTTACACAGGGTATTACATCATCCATTGGTTTGTATTATCTTACACAGGGTATTACATCACCTTTTGGTTTGCATTATCCTACACAGGGTATTACATCATCCATTGGTTTGTATTACCTACACAGAGTATTGCACCATCCATTTGTTTGGATTATCCTGCACAGGGTATTACATCATCCATTGGTTTGTATTATCTCATATATGGTATTACATCATCCATTGGTTTGTATTATCTTACACAGGGTATTACATCATGCATTGGTTTGTATTATCTCACACAGGGTATTATACCATCCATTGGTTTGTATTATCTCACATAGGGTATTACACTATCCATTGGTTTGTATTATCCTACACATGGTATTATATCATCCATTGTTTTGGATTATCTCACATAGGGGTATTATACCATCCATTGGTTTGTATTATCCTACACAGGGTATTATATCATCCATTGTTTTGTATTATCTTACACAGGTTATTACATCATCCATTGGTTTATATCTTACACAGGATATTACATCAGCCATTGGTTTGTGTCATCTTACACATGGTATTACATCATCCATTGGTTTGTGTTATCTTACACAGAGTATTACATCATCCATTGGTTTATAATATCTTACACAGGGTATTACATCATCCATTGGTTTGTGTTATCTTACACAGGGTATTACATCATCCATTGGTTTATAATATCTTACACAGAGTATTACATCACCTATTGGATTGTATTATCTTACACAGAGTATTACATCATTCATTGGTTTATATTATCTTATACAGGGTTTTATATTATGTTACAGAGGGTATTACATCATCCAATGTTTTATATTATCTTGGGAGCGCGGTGGCTCAGTAGGTAGAGGTGCAGGCTGCAAGCCGAGAGGTCCTCGTTCGAATCCCTCCTGCGGCAACTGCGTTGTGTCCTTGGGCAAGACACTTCATCTCCATTGCCCGCGTGGGGGCACGATGACGCCGTGTACTAAGGCGTACTGCACGTCGATGGTACGCATGTCTTCAACCAATCTAACCCTGCCTGTGCTGCAGTGCGGAGTTACGATGTTGGGGAGCTGGCAGCTGCTTGTCGTTGCTCAGTGGTTCTCTCCGGGTACTCCGGCTTCCTCCACCCGTAAAACTGTCACGGTCATGGTTAGCCATTGTGCATAAATATGTGACCTTAAACATCAATAAATAAATTATATTATCTTACATTGGGTATTACATCATCCAATGTTTTATATTATCTTACATTGGGTATTACATCATCCATTGCTTTGTATTATCTGACACAGGGTATTACATCATACATAGGTATATATTATCTTACAGAGGGTACTACATCATCCAATGTTTTATATTATCTTATATTTGGTATTACATCATCCATTGGAGTGTATTATCTCATACAGGGTATTACATCATCCATTGGTTTGTATTATCTCACACAGGGTATTACATCATCCATTGGTTTGTATTATCTCACACAGGGTATTACATCACCCATTGTTTTGTATTATCTTACACAGGGTATTACATCATCCATTGGTTTATAATATCTTACACAGGATATTACATCACCCATTGGTTTGTATCATCTTACACAGGGTATTACATCATCCATTTGTTTGTATTATCCTACACAGGGTATTACATCATTCATTGGTTTGTATTATCCTACACAGGGTATTACATCATCCATTGGTTTGTATTATCCTACACAGGGTATTACATCATTCATTGGTTTGTATTATCCTACACAGGGTATTACATCATCCATTGGTTTATAATGTCTTACACAGAGTATTACATCATCCATTGGTTTATATTATCTTATACAGGGTATTGCATCATCCACTCGTTTGTATTATCTTACACAGGGTATTACGTCATCCATTGGTTTATATTATCTTACACAGGGTATTAAATCATCCATTGGTTTATAATATCTTACACAGGGTATTACATCACCCATTGGTTTGTATTATCCTGCACGGGGTATTACATCACCCATTGGTTTGTATTATCTTACACGGGGTATTACATCATCCATTGGTTTATAATATCTTACACAGGGTATTACATCATCCATTGGTTTGTATTATCTTACACAGGGTATTACATCACTCATTGGTTTGTAATATCTCACAGGGTATTACATCATCCATTGGTTTGTATTATCTCACATAGGGTATTACACCATCCATTGGTTTGTATTATCCTGCACAGGGTATTACATCATCCATTGGTTTGTATTATCCTACACAGGGTATTACACCATCCATTGGTTTGTATTATCCTACACAGGGTATTACATCATCCATTGGTTTATAATATCTTACACAGGGTATTACATCAACACTTGGTTTGTATTATCTTACACAGGGTATTACATCATCCATTGGTTTGTATTATCTTTCACAGGGTATTACACCATCCATTGGTTTATATTATCTTTCACAGGGTATTACACCATCCATTGGTTTATAATATCTTACACATGGTATTATATCATCCATTGGTTTGTATTATCTTACACAGGGTATTACCTCATCCATTGGTTTATAATATCTTACACAGGGTATTACATCATCCATTGGTTTGTATTATCTTACACAGGGTATTACATCACCCTTTGGTTTGTATTATCTTACACAGGGTATTACATCATCCATTGGTTTGTATTATCTCACATCGGGTAATACATCATCCATTGGTTTGTATTATCTTACACGGGGTATTACATCATCCATTGGTTTGTATTATCTCATGCATGGTATTACATCATCCATTGGTTTGTATTATCTCCTACATGGTATTACATCATCCATTCGTTTGTGTTATCCTACACAGGGTATTACATCATTCATTGGTTTGTATTATCCTACACAGGGTATTACACCATCCATTGGTTTGTATTATCTTACACGGGGTATTACATCTTCCATTGGTTTGCATTATCTTACACGGGGTATTACATCATCCATTGCTTTGTAATATATCGCACAGGGTATTGCGTCATCCATTGGTTTGTATTATCTCACACAGGGTATTACATCACCCATTGCTTCATATTATCCTACACAGGGTATTACATAACCCGCTGGTTTGTATTATCTGACACGGGATATTACATCAACCATTGATTTGTATTATCCTACACAGGGTATTTCATCATCCATTGGTTTGTAGTATCCTACACATGGTATTACATCATCCATTTCTTTGTACTATCTCACACAGGGTATTACATCATCCATTGCTTTGTATTATCTAACACGGGTTATTACATCATTCATTGGTTTGTATTATCTTACACAGGGTATTACATCATCCATTGGTTTATATTATCTTACACGGGGTATTACATCATCCATTAGTTTATATTATCTTATACAGGGTATTACATCATCCATTGGTTTACAATATCCTACACAGGGTATTACATCACCCATTGGTTTGTATTATCTTACAGAGGGTCTTACATCATCCATTGGTTTATAATATCTTACACAGGGTATTACATCACCACTTGGTTTGTATTATCTTACACAGGGTATTACATCATCCATTGGTTTGTATTATCTTTCACAGGGTATTACACCATCCATTGGTTTATATTATCTTTCACAGGGTATTACACCATCCATTGGTTTATAATATCTTACACATAGTATTATATCATCCATTGGTTTGTATTATCTTACACAGGGTATTACCTCATCCATTGGTTTATAATATCTTACACAGGGTATTACATCATCCATTGGTTTGTATTATCTTACACAGGGTATTACATCACCCTTTGGTTTGTATTATCTTACACATGGTATTACATCATCCATTGGTTTGTATTATCTCACATAGGGTAATACATCATCCATTGGTTTGTATTATCTTACACGGGGTATTACATGATCCATTGATTTGTATTATCTCATACATGATATTACATCATCCACTGGTTTGTATTGTCCTAAACAGGGCATTACATCATCCATTGGTTTGTATTATCCTACACAGGTTATTACACCATCCATCAGTTTGTATTATCCTACACAGGGTATTACATAATCCATCGGTTTGTATTATCCTACACAGGGTATTACATCATCCGTTGGTTTGTATTATCCTACATGGGGTATTACATCATCCAATGGTTTGTTTTATCCTACACAGGGTATTACATCATCCATTGGTTTGTATTATCTCATACATGGTATTACATCATCCATTGGTTTATATTATCTCATACATGGTATTACATCATCCATTCGTTTGTATTATCCTACACAGGGTATTACATCATCCATTGGTTTGTGTTATCCTACACAGGGTATTACATCATTCATTGGTTTGTATTATCCCACACAGGGTATTACATCATCCATTGGTTTATATTATCCTACACATGGGTATTACATCATCCATTGGTTTGTATTATCTTACACAGTGTATAACACCATCCATTGGTTTGTATTATTTTACACAGGGTATTACATCATCCATTGGTTTGTATTATTTTACACAGGGTATTACATCTTCCATTGGTTTGTATTATCTTACACAGGGTATTACATCATCCATTGCTTTGTAATATCTCGCACAGGGTATTGCATCATCCATTGGTTCGTATTATCTGGCACAGGGTATTACATCACCCATTGCTTCATATTATCCTACACAGGGTATTACATAACCCGCTGGTTTGTATTATCTGACACGGGATATTACATCATCCATTGGTTTGTATTATCCTACACAGGGTATTACATCATCCATTGGTTTGTAGTATCCTACACATGGTATTACATCATCCATTTCTTTGTACTATCTCACACAGGGCATTACATCATCCATTGCTTTGTATTATTTTACACAGGTTATTACATCATTCATTGGTTTGTATTATCTTACACAGGGTATTACATCATCCATTGGTTTATATTATCTTACACAGGGTATTACATCATCCATTAGTTTATATTATCTTATACAGGGTATTACATCATCCATTGGTTTACAATATCCTACACAGGGTATTACATCACCCATTGGTTTGTATTATCTTACAGAGGGTATTACACCATCCATTGGTTTGTATTATCTCATACATGGTATTACATCATCCATTGGTTTGTATCATCTTACACAGGGTATTACATCATCCATTGGTTTGTATTATCCTACACAGGGTATTACATCATCCATTGGTTTGTATTATCCTACACAGGATATTACATCATTCATTGGTTTGTATTGTCCTACACAGGGTATTACATCATCCATTGGTTTGTATTATCTCATATATGGTGTTACATCATCCATTGGTTTGTATTATCTTACACAGGGTATTACATCATCCATTGGTTTGGTTTATCTCACACAGGGTATTATACCATCCATTGGTTTGTATTATCTTACACGGGGTATTACATCATCCATTGGTTTGTATTATCTCATACATGGTATTACATCATCCATTGGTTTGTATCATCTTACACAGGGTATTACATCATCCATTGCTTTGTAATATCTCACATAGGGTATTACATCATCCATTGGTTTGTATTATCTGACACAGGGTATTACATCACCCATTGCTTTTTATTATCCTACACAGGGTATTACATAACCCGCTGATTTGTATTATCTGTCATGGAATATTACATCAACCATTGATTTTGTATTATCCTACACAGGGTATTTCATCATCCATTGGTTTGTAGTATCCTACACATGGTATTACATCATTCATTGCTTTGTACTACCTCACACAGGGTATTACATCATCCATTGCTTTGTATTATCTACCACGGGTTATTACATCATTCATTGGTTTGTATTATCCTTCATAGGGTATTACATCATCCATTGGTTTGTATTATCTCACACATGGTATTACATCATCCATTGGTTTGTATTATCCTTCATAGGGTATTACATCATCCATTGGTTTGTATTATCTTACACAGGGTATTACATCATCCATTGGTTTGTATTATCCTTCACAGGGTATTACATCATCCATTGGTTTGTATTATCTTACACAGGGTATTACATAACCCGCTGGTTTGTATTATCTGACGCGGGATATTACAGCAGTCATTGATTTGTATTATCCTACACAGGTTATTACATCATCCATTGGTTTGTATTATCCTTCACAGGGTATTACATCATCCATTGCTTTGTACTATCTCACACAGGGTATTACATCATCCATTGCTTTGTACTATCTTACACAGGGTATTACATCATCCATTGCTTTGTATTATCCTACACCGGGTACTACATAACCCAGCTGGTTTTTATTATCTGACACAGGATATTACATCATCCATTGTTTTGTATAATCTTACACAAAGTGTTACATCGTCCATTGTTTTGCATTATCTTACACAAGGTATTACATCATCCATTATTTATGGTATCTTACACAACTATTGCATCATCCTTGGTATGATACGGTCTTCCACAAGGTATTGCATCATTAATTGTTTTATATTTTCTTACCCAGTGTATTACATCATCCATTGTTTTATATTATCCTACACAAAGTATTACATCACCTATTGTTTTATATTATCTTACACGGATGTTGAATCAACCATTGTATCATATGGTCTTACATAGGGTATTTATCATTAATTGTTTTATATTATCTTACACAAAATATTACATCATCCATAACTTTATAGTATCTTACACCGGTTTTGCATCATCCATGGTATGATATGATCTTACACAAAGTATTACATCATCCATAGTTTTATATTTTCTAACACAGATATTGCATCATCCATGGTTTTATATGACCTTATGCAGGGTATTGCATCATTAATTGTTTTATACTATCTTACAAGGAGTATTACATCATCCATTGTTTTATATTATCTTGTACAGGGCATTACATCATCCATGGTTTTATAAGAAGATACACAAGAAGCACCACGAATGGAATGCTCCTATAAGCATTGTTGCTATCTATGCTCATCCTGTAGAGTTCCTAATATCCAACATCTGTCCTTTGGCACTTGGACCTCTTATTTACAGAGGTGATATTGTGACTACATTGACGTGGTTTGGAATTGCTTTCTTCTTCACCTTATGTCACCACAGTGGTTATCACATTCCGTTTTTACCATCGCCATTGTTCCATGATTACCATCACGCTAAGTAAGTTCTCTCTTACATTCTCATAACAGTAACCAATTTATATCGACCATGATTATCATAACGGTAACAGCAATTTATATCTGTTATAATTATCATAATGCTAATCAGTTTATATTTGCCATAATTGTCATAACGCTAATCAATATGTAAAAACCTGCTATAATTATCATAACGCTAATCAATTTATATCTGTCATAATTATCAAAATGCTAATCAATTTATAAAACTCTGCTATAATTATCATAACGATAATCAATTTATATCTGTCACATTTATCAAAATGCTAATCAATTTATAAAAATCTGCTATAATTATCATAACACTAATCTGTTTATATCTGTCGTAATTATCGCCACACTAATCAAATTATATCTATCATAATTATCGCCACGCTAATCAATATATATCTACCATAATTATCATAGAGCTAATTAATTTATATCTGTCATGATTTTCATAATGCTAATCAAATTATATCTCTTATAATTATCATAATGCTAATCAATTTATATCTGTGATAATTATCGCCATGCTAATCAATATATATCTACCACGATTATCATAGCACTAATCAATTTATATTTGTCCTGATTATCATAACGCTAATCAATTTATATCTGTCATGATTATCATAATCAATATATATCTGCCATAATTATAATAACGCTAATCAATTTATATCCACCATAATTATCATAACGCTAATCAATTTATATCTGTCATGATTATCATAACGATAATCAATATATATCTGCCATAATTATCATAACGCTAACCAATTTATATCTGCCATAATTATCATAACGTTAATCAATGTGTATCTGTTATAATTAATGATTATCATAACGATAATCAATTTATATCTATCCTAATTATTGCCATGCTAACCAATATATATCTGGCATAATTATCGTGCTGCTAATTAAGTCATGGTTATCATAATGCTAATAAATTTATATCTGCCATATATTATCATAACACTAATCAATTTATATCTGTCATGATTATCATAACGCTAATCAATTAATATCTGCCATGTATTATCATAACACTAATCAATTTATATCTGCCATGATTACCATAACGCTAATCAATTTACATCTGCCATAATTATTATCACGTTAATAAATATATAACTGCCATAATTATCATAACGCTAAGCAATTTATATCTACCATAATCATGATAACGCTAATCAATTTATATCTGCCATATATCATCATAACACTAATCAATTTATATCTGTCATGATTATCACAACGCTAATCAATTTACATCTGCCATAATTATTGTCACGCTAATCAATATATAACTGCCATAATTATCATAACACTAATCAATTTTTATCTGCCATAATTATCATAACACTAATCAATTTATATCTGTCATGATTATCATAACGCTAATCAATTTATATCTGTCATATATTATCATAACACTAATCAATTTATATCTGTCATGATTATCATAACGCTAATCAATTTCCATCTGTCATAATTATTGTCACGCTAATAAATATATAACTGTCATGATTATCATAATGCTGATCAATTTATACCTTCCATAATCATCATAAAACTAATCAATTTACATCTGCCATAATTATTGCCACGCTAATCAATTTATATCTGTCATGATTATCATAATGCTGATCAATTTATATCTGCCATAATTATCATAACGCTAATCAATTTATATCTGCCATAATTATTGCCACGCTAATCAATTTATATCTGTCATGATTATCATAATGCTGTTCAATTTATATCTGCCATAATTATCATAACGCTAATCAATTTATATCTGCCATAATTATTGCCACGCTAATCAATTTATATCTGTTGTGATTATCATAATGCTGATCAATTTATATCTGCCATAATTATCATAATGCTAATCAATTTATATCTGCCATAATTATTGCCACGCTAATCAATTTATATCTGTCATGATTATTGCCATGCTAATCAATTTATACATGTCATCGTTACCATAATGCTAATCAATATATATCTTCCATAATTATCGTAATGCTAATCAATTTATATCTGCCATGATTATCATAACGCGAAGCAATTTATATATTCCATAATTATTGTCACACTAATCACTATATATCTGCCACAATTATCAAAATGCTAATGAATTTATATCTGCCATAGTTATCATATAGCTGAGCAATTTATATCTGCCATAATTATCATAATGCTAATCAATTTATATCTGCCACAATTATAATAACTCTAAGCAATTATATCTGCCAAAATTATCATAATGCTAATGAATTTATATCTGCCATAGTTATCATAATGCTAAGACATTATGTCTGCCATAATTACCATAACGCTAATTAATTTATATCTATCACGATTTTCATTATGCTGAATGAATTTATATCTGTCATGATTATTGCCACGCTAATCGATATATATCTGCCATAATTATCATGGTCTAATCCAATTATATATGTCATGACTATAATATAGCTAATCAATTTATGTCTGTCATAATTATCGCCACGATAATTTAATTATCGCTAATCAATTTATATCTGCCATAATTATCATAACACTAATCAATTTATATCTGCCATAATTATAATAACGCTAATCAATTTATATCTGCCACAATTAAAATGATGCTAATCAATTTATAAAAAAAAAACTGCTATAATTATCATAATGCTAATCGGTTTATAAAAAAACCTGTGATAATTATCATAATGCTAATCAATTTATATATGTCATGATTATCATAACGCTAATCAATTGACATCTGCCATAATGATTGCCTCGCTAATCAATATATATCTGACATAATTATCATAATGCTAATCAATTGACATCTACCATAATGATTGCCTCGCTAATCAATATATATCTGACATAATTATCATAATGCTAATCAATTTATATCTGCCATAATTATCGCCATGCTAACCAATATGTATCTCCATATTTATCATAACGCTAAACAATTTATATCTGCCATAATTATCATAACACTAATCAATTTATATCTGCCATAATTATCATAACGCTAATCAATTTATATCTGTCATAATTATCAGAACACTAATCGATTTTTATCTGCCATAATTATCATAATGCTAATCAATTTATTTCTGCCATAATTATCATAATACTAAGCAATTAATATCTGTCATAATTATCATACTGCTAATCAATTTATATCTACCATAATCATCATAACGCTAATAAATTTATATCTGCCATATATTATCATAACTCTAAGCAATTTATATTTGTCATAATTATCATGACGCTAATCAATTTATATCTGCCATAATTATCATACCGCTAATCAATTTATATTTCCCATAATTATCATAATACTGAGCAATTTATATCTGTCATAATTATCATAACACTAATCAATTTATATCTGCCATAATGTTCATAACGCTAATCAATTTATATCTGCCACGATTATCATAATACTAAGCACTTTATATCTGCCATAATTATCATAATGCTAACCAATTTATATCTACCATAATCATCATAACGCTAAGCAATTTATATCTGACATAATTATCATAATGCTAATCAATTTATATCTGCCATAATTATCATACCGCTAATTACTTTATATCTGCCATAATTATCCTAACTCTAAGCAATTTATATCTGCCATAATTATCATACCGCTAATTACTTTATATCTGCCATAATTATCCTAACTCTAATCAATTTATATCTGCCATAATTATCATACCGCTAATTACTTTATATCTGCCATAATTATCCTAACTCTAAGCAATTTATATCTGCCATATTTATCATAACACTAATCAATTTGTATCTGCCATGATTATTATGATGCTAATCAATTTATATCTGCCAATATTATCATAACACTAATCAATTTGTATCTGGCATAATTATCATGACGCTAATCAATTTACATCTGCCATGATTATCATAAAACTAAGCAATTTATATCTGCTATAATTATCATAACGCTAAGCAATTTATATCTACCATAATCATGATAACGCTAATCTGTTTATATCTGCCATATATTATCATAACACTAATCAATTTATATTTGTCATAATTATCATAACGCTAATCAATATATATCTTCCATAATTGGCATAACGCTTAGCAATTTATATCTGCCATAATTATCATAACGCTAATCGATTTAAATCTGCCATAATCATTATAACGCTAATCAGTTTATATCTGCCATATATTATCATAACACTAATCAATTTATATTTGTCATCATTATCATAATGCTAATCAATATATATCTTCCATAATTGGCATAACGCTTAGCAATTTATATCTGCCATAATTATCATAACACTAATCAATTTATATCTGTCATAATTATTGCCACGCTAATCAATTTATATCTGTCATAATTATCATAATGCTAATCAATTTATATCTTCATATTTTTTAAAATGCTAATCAATTTATAAAAAATCTGCTATAATGCTAATTAATTTAAATCTGGCATAATTATCGTCACGCTAATCAATATATATCTCCGTATTTGTCATAACGCTAATCAATTTATATCTGCCATAATTATCATAACGCTAATCAGTTTATATCTGTCATAATTATTGCCACACTAATCAATTTATATCTGTCATAATTATCGCCATGCTAATCAATATATATCTACCATAATTATCATAGCGCTAATCAATTTATATCGGCCATAGTTATCATAACGATAATCAATTTATATCTGCAATGATTATCATAATGCTAATCAATATGAATCTGCCATAATTATCATAACACTAAGCAATATATATATTCCGTAATTATCATAATGCTAGTCAATTTATATCTACCATAATTATCATAACGCTAAGCAATATATATTCCATATTTAATTTATCGTCACCCTAATCACTGTATATCTGCCATAATTATCATAATGCTAATCAATTTATATCCGGCATAATTATCATAATGCTAAGCAATTTATATTCGGCATAATTATCATAACGCTAAGCAATTATATCTTCCATAATTATCGTCACACTATGTAAGTTATACATGATAAGCAATCAGTGGGAAGAAACCGAAAACTTCATTTCACCTTTAATATTTCAGATTCAATCAGAACTATGGTGTGCTTGGTTTTTTAGACTGGTTACATGGTACAGACGTAGAATTTCGTAAAAACACCAGTCGAAGATAAACTATCTCAGAAGCTACTCAAGGAGCTCGTGTGATGCTCAACTTCTTTCAAACAAGACATGTGCAGGCTGTGTATTAACCTGTGGCGTTCTACTGCTTTCAAACAAGACATGTGTTCTAGTTCATGAGATGACAATCAAGGAATGCACAGTGCACATATTTTAACCATTGTAAAGCGTAAGATTTCTGGGCGGATTTCTTTAATGTTAACTTTAACCCTTTACCCAACGTAAAGGCCACAACCGGCCAGCGCTATTCTCAAAAATCGCCAATTAATTTTCAAAATATTTTCATTTTTTGTCTCAAAAACATAGGTTATGACCCCTCGTTGGAACGAGCTCGTCGAGCTCGTTCCAACGAGGGGTCATAACCTATGTTTTTGAGACAAAAAATGAAAAAAAATAGTTATTCAAGAATTTTTTTTGCAAGTGTCGTCTGCTTTTCATGTTAGGTAAAGGGTTAAGAGTAAACATGCAATTATGTCAGAGTTAAATTGCTAAATTATATTTAGATTGATATGGTTTTATTTCAAGGCCATAAGCTATTTTTAGGTTTTCATTGACGATTTTCTCTGTATGGTTTCTATACTTTTATCACTCTGATAACTAGAAATTTATTTAGGACACATCATGATGGTTAATGAACACTAAACAACTCTATTTTAATTTCCATTCAATTATGATTCACTTTATTTTCCCCGGCGCCTTGTGATTCGTACACATTTATCCCCTTTTTCCGGCTACTGTAATGCGGTTACGACAAAGATCGGTATAATGAAATTGAACTGGCGTGTACAGATATCTACGGTAACGGTGACACAGGCCAGTAGTATGTCATATACCCAGTCATCCCTTTTAGCAGGATCTCATGCAGGATTTCATTTGAGCCATAGTCACACAACCCGGTGGCGCCATGTTGGGTTGTTGTGGTAACACGCGTGAGCGACCATGTTGTGACGTCATTACCATAGTGATACGTGGCCTCAGTGCGCATGCGCAGTGAGTGTTATTAAGTTTTCACATGTGTCCGCCGTCAATTTTGTATACTAGAGGCAACCATCTTGGTTTCTATTGTAGCACGGCGTTGCGATGTGACTCAAAACCGTCTAATAGGACGGGGTATGTTCGAGGATGTGTTCGATTTTATGGAGGTGTATCTAATTACCCAAATAGATCAAACATGCAATCCAAATCACCCAAAACTGCCTAAAACACTTTATTTAGTTTAAACAATATTTATTTCCAATTATCAGAGAAAAGGACATACAAACATGAATTAAACACTTTATTTGCTACGGTTTTTTCTTAGAATCCTCATTTTTTCAAGTAATAGACGCTTTCCTTTGTATAAGTGTAATCTAATTACTCAGAATCTTCGTTTACTTCGTAGAATTACCCGAATAGACCCGACAAGCTTCACTAGTTCGGATGTCTTTGGAATCCTCTGCGCTGCCTACCCTGGTTTATTCTATAGCTTATTCTTTCCATTCCTTGGCCTGTCTTTTCTGTGTTATGACTTGCCCGCCGTCCCTATAAAGTATTCTGACTTACCTGGATGTGTCTGTGTGCTAGTGCACAATGTGTACACATCACATGTAACACAAAGGCACATGCAAAATGTGCCGATATGTGCTTACGTGCTAGTGCAAATTGTGCGCTCAACACATACTGCTCTACGACTCACCTAAGCATTTGAGAATACCTGTGACATGGGTCCTAAACGGCTCCTAACTCCTGTATGACCCCTAGCTCCTATACAGTCCCTGGCTCCTATATAGCTCCTAGTAGTCCTTCCATTGCCCTCCACCAAGACTTAAGCTATCTATCCTATGATCAGCCTCTATTGTAATCACCATTACTGCGAGCAGACTGCAATCCAAGAGGTCCTCGGTTCGAAACCCACCTGCGGCTACCGCGTTGGGTCCTTGGGCAAGACACTTCATCCCAATTGCCCACGTGGGGGCACGGTAGCGAAGGGTACTAACGCGTAGTGCACGTCGATGTTGCACCTGTCTTCAACCAATGCTAACCCTGCTTGTGTGGAGTTAGTATGTTGGGGAGTCTGACAATTGCTCGCCGTTGCTCGGTGGTTCTCTCCGGGTACTCCGGCTTCCTCTATCCGTAAAACTGTTCGACACGAGCTGTCGGAAGTGTCGTTAAACCCCAATAAATAAAGAAAGAAAGAAAGAAAGAAAGAAAGAAAGAAAGAAAGAAAGAAAGAAAGAAAGAAAGAAAGAAAATAAATAAATAAATACATCACCATTACTATAGTCTTCTACCAGCCTTTCACCCTTGTGGTACCATTAGAGGTTTGCTAGCCATGTCTGACCCTGTTCAATCTCTGCCTCATGCCAAGTCGTTAGTGAGTCCATTCAGAACGCGCCTAAATTGAAAACGGCCTCAACCTATGCAGTTGCTTGAATGTTTAATGGGTTAAATCAGATCGCCCCTTTATCAAAAATTGTGTCTGCCTAGTACAGTTGCTTGGTATATAGTGCATGCTAGTGTACCTTACCTATAAGAAACCTCTGTTGATCTACACCGAGATGTGATTATGTGATAGTGCAGAATATGCCACAATGTGTACACATTACATGCGGCACAAAGGCACATGATGAATGTGCTGATATGTGCTTGTGTATTAGTGCACATTCTGCGCACAACACATGCTGCACATGGGCACATACGATGAAAAATGGATACTAGAAGTATAGTCAGAATGGGATTCCACAATGTGCTTACAGTACGTGGAGAGTGGATTATAACTAAATCATCCGTGGGGTGGAGTTGTCACCCAAGCTGTAATTTTCAAATTGTGTGCATATCGACAAAAAAAACGCAAGCAGCGTTTCAGCCAATGGACCTCCGGGTTTAACCCGGAGGTCCATTGGCTGAAACTGTGCTTGCACTGGTTATGCTTTGCAACAAATTTGCAATTATTGCTTGAGTGGAATCTCCGCTCTGTGGGTGATTTAGTGATAATACTCTCTCCTCGTACTGTATGTGCTATTACATAATGTATCACAATGTTTACACATTGCATTTATCATATAGGCACATGCTGGGTGTGCCGATATGCGCTTGTGTGCCCATGTACAATGTGCGCATCTCACATGCCGCACACAGACACATACGGGTATTCGGCACTTCTGTTGGTTAATTGATAAAAAAACATCATATATATAACATTCCATTCATTTTTATTCCGTTCAACTTTTCTTCTCTCTTCTTCCTGCATCATGAGATAATCATCTCATCACATACTTGTTTTCCGATGGAACCTCTTCCTTTTGTTTGACTGCATTTATTTCTGATAAAACACGTTTTCTCGTTGAACGCTGGTAGCTTGGCTTTGTTGATTGCATTGCTTGCTGGTATTCGGTTGGCATCTTTCTTCAAGGTAGCAACACCATTCTTGGGTTGAGCTGTCTTTGGCATTTCTTTCGTCTCTTGTCTTCAGGCTGCTTCGCAGTTTGGGAGGTAACTCGGTAACTCCATTCTTGTTTAGATCTTGGGCCATCCTTGAATCTTCATTCTTCTTCGGTTCGTTCTTGATGGGAACTGCCTTTGGCATCCCTTTCGTTAACTTGTCTTCATGCTGTTTCGTAGTTTGAGTTGAAAAGTCATTGTTGTCTGTGCCTTCTGGAACTTCAGTTTTCTTCGGTTCGTTCTTGGTGAGAGCAGCCTTTGGCATCGCTTTCATTCTCTTGGTTGTTCTGGTAGCTTCACTCTTGTTTGACTCTGCATTTAGCGCGCATGCGCGCGTATTATTTGGAACAATAATTGACATAGTCCACGGTGATGACTCAGGAAGATTCTATTGACTGGAGAAAAAATGGACGTCTGCAAAAATCTGAAACGAATATTTGTAATTCTCCTTTATTTGGTTTTGCTTTACTTTCATTTCTGTACATTGTTCTTAACCCTTTACCTTACGCAGACGATATCAAAATTTATTATTTTAAATATCATTTTTTTAATTTCTTCAAAAAATTTCAACAAAACCATATCATGTGACCCCTCGTTGGAACGAGCTCATCGAGCTCGTTCCGACGAGGGGTCACATGATATGGTTTTGTTGAAATTTTTTGAAAAATAATATTTTTTCAACTGCAGAATTTGCATATTACGCGGGCGGATGCGGGCGATTCGTTGGGTAAAGGGTTAACCTATAGAAGCAAAGCAATTCGTAATACATATGTGTGCTTTTATGCCGTAAAGTGTTTTTGCAACAGTGAAACGAAATTAATCCGACCCGAAAGTCCGGCCTAATTTTTTTTTTTTTTTTTTTTTTTTTTTTTTGGCAGGTGACATTCAATAGTCGGTCGTGCTAAAATAAGACCGCGGGGAGAAAATGAGACCACAAGAGACCACACGCAAAGTACAGGAGTTAGAATCCCCAAATGAACTCTATCTGTTAGATGGGGTATATCAAATATATATCCAAAATTTGGCACCGATATTTTTAACTTTAACCCCTAAAATTTCACTTTTAATGTATAGCGCGATATGCGACTTGCGATCTCACTTATCCGCAATTAAGGACAAAGAGACCACAAGTGAACTACTGGTCCTAAAAACACCAAATGAAAGTTGTTTGGTGCTTTTGGGTATATTCAATGTATATCCCAACTTTGATATCGCTATTTCATTTTTAACCCTTTAATATTCCACATTCAATGAATAGCGCGACTTCCGTTTTGCTTTCTCAATTTTCGCAAGCAGTGGTAAAGAGACCCGCAAGTATACTACTAATCTTAAAAAAACATCAAATAAACGCGAAATATACGCAATATCATATATAAAATTTATTCCAAAGTTGCTAGTAATATCTTGATTTTAACCCCTTACTATTTTATGTTTAAAGTCTGATAGAAAATCACATTTGAGGTTTCATTTGCTACCAGGCACAGAGACACAGATTATGCTGAAACAGTCCCTGAAATGAGCCAATTAAGTGGATTTGAATTTGTTATTAGGTGTGAATAACAATTAAAATTCCTCCCATCCTTTATCGCTGCTTTTAGAAGAATATTTTGAAGATTTCGAGCTTGACTTGAAATATATAGCTTATAATTTATAGACACTCCTCATCTTTTACCTGAGTATAAGATCGGCAACTATACTAGCGGAAAAAAGAAATGCAAGTTTTTTTCTGTGGTAAATATTTCAAATGTGTTAATGGGATGATTATCTCATTGTTTGAATTTTGATGTCTTCATTACAGATTAAATTTTGACGAATTTTATTGTCTTAACCATTCACCTAACATGGAAAGCAGACGACACTTGCAAAAAAAAATTTCTTGAATAACTAATTTTTTTTTCATTTTTTGTCTCAAAAACATAATAGGTTATGACCTCTCGCTGGAACGAGCTCAACGAGCTCGTTCCAACGAGGAGTCATAATCTATGTTTTTGAGACAAAAATTGAAAAAATAATGAAAATTAATCGGCGATTTTTGAGAATAGCGGTGGCAGGTTTTTGCCGTTACGTTGGGTAAAGGGTTAACACATATGGCGATTGTATGGATAACGTTCAAACGTGCGTATCCTACGCCATTTCCTGATCAAAATCAATAGAATGTGTGCCCACCCCGGGCTTCAGTCGCTGCTCTAACTCCCCTTACCATTGACCGCATTAAGTTGTTCATGGCCCTCTGTGGGGCGTTATTCCACTCCAGAAGAAGGGCCCGCGTGAGTTGAGCTACGTTGTTTGGGACTTTGACGCGCTCCCTGCCCCCCCCCCCCCCCCCCCCCCCCTGTCCAGCTCGTCCCACAGATGTTCGGGACAAATTTAGACTGTATGGTAGCAAATTGAGAAGTGGGACATTGTTTTGGGTGATGAAGTCACGACAAACCCTGCACCGTGGGACCTCGCATTATCCTGCTGCAACCTAAGGTTACGCGCATGGATAAGTGGAAGGACGTGAGACATGAGGACCTGATTCCGATATCTGAAGGCTGTAAGATTGCCCTGGGTTACCACGAGAGGTGTTTTTACACCATGAGAAATCCCCCACCTCCAAAAAAACATAACATACGATACTCCGAATCTGTCGTTTTCTTTAACGCTCGACGTCGATAGCAACGTTGTCATCCATTCTACTTATAAAGCTCGAACCGATACTCGTCGGTGAATAACGCACGTCTCCAGTGGGCCAAGTGAAACCGATTTGGCGCATGTGCCCGCAGCCATTGTAACCGACGTTGACGTCGCCGCCGCTTGGATGTAAGTCACGGACGAAGTAGGGACGTCGCGGCGCGGCCTTAAATTGAACTCCCGCAACCGATTCCTAACTGTTCTTATTTACACTCGGCGACCATGAGTGCTTACAGCATGACTCGCCGTCTCCGTCGCCGTCTGAAATCGTTTAGACGTATGCCGCTATCTTGACGTGGCGACGTAACGCGCAGACGGTCAGCTAATCTTCCTGTGGCTCGGAGACGCCCAACTAAATGAGCTATCGTTGACTAATGGACCCCAAATTGCAGGGCGATGAGACGTTGCGATTGGCCCTGTAAAATTAAAGCAAAAGCCATACTCCTATCAATTTCGGATATTCGCAGCATTTTTCTTTTCACACGAGTTGAAATGAAATGTTGTACAATCGACGCGTACTGTTAAAAAAAACTTCGATAGTAGTAGTGTAGGTACCCGATCGTGCCTTATTACCCGGACTTTTGCCGGTGCAACTAGTGTTAAATTCCCATAGGAACCGGACTTTTGCCGGTGCAACTTTTGCCGGTGCAAAATGTCGGCACCATACATCTAGATCTGGTAAATGGTGTACCTACTGTATATATAGTATGCTATGGCATGTATAGTGATTTTTGTACGCAAGGGGCTATAGGTATATATTATGGGTAAGTGACTGAAAGATGATGGGAAAATTGGGTTTTCTTGAAAGTTTTTCCCGCGAAACGGTTGACGTTGCTATTGACGTCGTGACGTCATGATACGCGCGCGACGTCATAGAGATTTGACCACTGTTATTGTCCAGTATACAATCTGAGATAACATTATTCGGGCCAGTGGATGTCGGACTTCTTGTAGGGGGGGGGGGGGTGATATGGTAGTAGTGGTATATATCCATGTTGGTATACTATTAGCTCTTGGGTCTGCATATTATGCTATGTTTGTTATAGCTAGGTCAAGCAGTATTGTGGGCATGGGGGTCATGTATGGTCGGCCAGTGCGGTATTGCAAGATAGTCCTTGGTGGTTTAATTTGGACTGTATAGGATGAATGGTCTGTTGGCCTATTACCCCCTTAGTACTATTAACCTAACGAATCCTTTGTATTATCGTATGGCTGGTATTGGTAGTTTAGCGTTAGGTCAGGCAATATTATAATCGTGTGTTTAGAAGTGGGATATAGGATGCATTGTATATACCACTGAAGGTCCCATGTTAGTCATCTGTGTTATTAACCAACCGATTGCTTTGTATTATTCTATGATTGGTATAGGTAGTACGTTATAGCAGGTCAAGTGGTATTGTGTGGTGGGGGTAATGCCTGGCAGTATAGAACGGCAGTATAGTATGGACGATATATACCTCTGTGGGCCCCTACAGGGACCATGTTAGCCTTTAGTGCTATTAATCCACCTGATGCTGCATTTTATCCTATGACTGGTATAGGTAGTATGCAATGCTAGGCATGGGGGTATTGTGGGTAGGGGTACTGCCTGGTAGTTTAGAACGGTACTATAGTATGGCGGTATATACACCTATAGGCCCCTGTTAGTGCTTGGTACTATTAACCAATCGATTGCTTTGTTTTATTATATGGCTGGTATATGTAGAACGTTATGGTATACCTAGTGATTTTGTGGGGGTGGGGGTAATGCTTGGTAGTTCAGAACGGTAGTATAGCATAGGCTGTACATATCCCTGTAGGTTTCTTGCTGGCTGTTGGTACTACTGATCCACCAGGTGCTTCAAATTATTGAGCGGTATTCTGGGGTGGGGTCAATGCCTGGTAATACAGAACGGCAGCAGAGTATAGTTGGTATATTTCCCTGTAGGTCCCATCCTAACCGTTGATAGTATTAACCTACCAAATGCTTTGTATCATCCTGTTACTGGTAAGGTGGTACGTAATACCAGTAGTTCCTACCCTATTCCGAGTACTCTTGTTGTTTCATTTATCTAGATCATTTATATAAATTATAATTAACCAATTAGATTGCTTGATTTCCCATAATCTGTATGCAGAATTATCTCCCTTCTGTATAATAAAAGCCTATATCCGATGGCAATATCCCCGGCACCCCAATTTCGGCACCCCTTTTTTGAAAAACATATGGCCTTCGGCACCCCTTTTTCTGAAATGAGGATAAGAGTCGTAGTAAATTATATCTCATTGAGGGATTTTTGCTACGACTCTTATCCTCATTTCAGAAAAAAGGGATTCTCCAGTAGGTATCCTCGATAGGTATCCTCAAATAATACAATATCAGGCCATAGGTATCCTCAAATTCTGAAATGAGGATAACAGTCGTAGTAAAAATCCCTCAATGAGGGATTTTCAATGGTCCTCGTAACCTCAAAATTCAATGAGGCTATGAGGGATAATAAATGAGGGGGTTCGCCAAATCCGTTTCGGCGATTTCAGACAGTTTTTGGTGATTTGGGGAAATTGTCGGGTCTATTTGGGTAATTAGATTGACTCTTATAAAAGGAACACGCCTATTATTGGAGAAAAGGGTGATTCGTGGGCTCTTCGTACCAAATAGCTCCTGTAGTTTTGGGCGGCTTTTGGTGATTTGGGGAAATTGTCGGGTTGTTTGTGGTAATTAGATTTACTCCTATTCAAAATATACTCCTTTCCTTTAAGAAACCTTTCCGGCTAATAGCAATCGCATGCTACCATAGAAACCAAGATGGCGGCTTCAAGTATACAAAATGGACGACGGAATCACGAGTCGCCCTAACAACACACACTGCACATACGCACTGACACCACGTATCACAATGGTAATAACGACACAATATGGCCATTCACGCGTGCTATCATGACAACACAACATGGCGCCACTGGATCACGTGACATGATGTCACATTCGAGGTCCCCCTGAAGGGGTACGAAAAGTTCGAACTATACTATTAACATGTCTTCACTCGACGATGGTCAGATCAGAAATGATCAAACACCCCTTTTTATACCTTTCTCTACAGAAGTACCCGGATGAAGAAGTTCAACAAGTATCTAAACGGTATCCTCAAAAGGCATCCTCCAAAAGTACATCACCATGTTATAAATATCATCAAATGCCCATATGCGCATACGTGCGGCATATGATATGCGCACTTTGTTCATAAGCACACAGGCACATATCGACACATCCAGCGTGTGTCTATGTGCCGCATGCGATGTGTACACATTGTGATACATTGTTTACTAGCACATAATCATATTCCACCAAACATCAGTCCCACGTTCCGTGGAATCCCATTTTGACTATACTTCTAGAATCCCCTTTTCATCATATGTGCACACCTGCAGCATATGTTGTGAGCAGAGCAAGCACATATCAGCACATTCATCACGTACCTATGTGTTGTATGTAATGTGTACACATTGTGGCACATTCTGCACTATCACACAATCACATCTCTGTATAGATAAACAGAGGTTTCTTATAAGTAAGGTACCCAACTATACACAATATATGTCAAGGAACAAAGGAACGATCTGAGTGAACTCATTAAAGACTTGGCATGGGGCAGAAATTGTAACAGGGTCAAGCATAGCTAGCAAGCCTGTGGTATCACAAGTCAACAGTAATTGTTCAAGTCTGAAAGGGTGGCAGAAGACTATAGTAATGGTGATTACAATAGAGGCAGATCATAGGATAAATAGTTTCATTCATAGTGGAGGGCAATGACAGGACTACTAGGAGCCACATGGGCGCTATGTAGCAGTTAGGAGCTGTATAGGAGCTAGGGGCCATATAGGAGTTAGGCGCCTATAGGGGTTTTGTCGCAGGTATTATCAAATACCGAGATGAGTCGTTGTGCGAACATTGTGCGCTAGCACACAAGCACCTATCGGCACATTCTGCATGTGGCTATGTGCAACATGTAATGTAATGTGTACACATTGTGCACTAGCACACAAACACATCTAAGGAAGCCAGAGTACTGTGTACGGAGGCCGAGGAAGGCATAACATAGACAGGTCAGGCCAAGGAATAGAGAGAATAAGCTATAAAATAGACCGGGGTAGACAGAGCAGGGGATTCCGAAATAATTCAAACCAGTAAAACTTGTCGGGTCTATTTGGGTAATTCTACGCCGTATGGATGATTAGAATTACTTTTATACAAAGGAACCTGTCTATTACTTGGCAAAAAGGGGGGATTTTGACAGCGTTTGGTGATTTGGAATGAATGCCGGGTTTATATGGGTAATTAGATACATTCCCATTTAATCGAACACACCCTACGAGCATCCCCCGTCCTGTTAGAGGGATTTGTGCTGCATGCGATGTGTACACATTGTGACACATTGTGTACTAGCACACAAGCACATTACACCAAACATCAGTTTACATTCCGTGGAATCCCTTTCCGACCATGCCTATAGAATCCCTTTTTTCATCGTATATGTTTATGTGCTGCACATGTTGTGTGCACATTGTGTACTAACACAGGTATATGTCGACACATCCAGCATATGCCTATGTACAGTATTTGATGTGTACACAGTGTTACACATTCCGTACTAGCATATAAGCACATCTCGGTACGATCAATATTCAGTTTCTTGTATGTAAGACACCCTAACTTGCACTAAGTCTAGGTATTGATTAGATTGATATGGGCTTAGATGAATAGGGCGATCTGATTGAAACAATCAGGATTAAGTGACTTACCCGACCGCTGGTCAGGACCGAACTATCGCACCGTGCCGGGATTAAGTGTAAAACTCACCGCTGGTCAGGACTAACCTTTTAGTCAACAGTGTCGCCCTGCCCCCACGTGGACAATCGGGGTTATGTGTCTTGCCCAACCGCTGGTCCAGACTAACATTTTTGTCAACAGTGCCGCTGTGCCTCCACGTGGACAATCGGGATCAATTGTCTTACCCAGCCGCTGGTTCGGACAAACATTTTAGTCAACAGTGCCGCCGTGCCTTCGCGTGGACAATCGGGATTAAGTGTCTTGCCAAACAGCTGGTCAGGACAAACATTTTAGTCAACAGTGCCGCCGTGCCTCCACGTGGACAATCGAGATTAAGTGTCTTGCCAAACAGCTGGCCAGAACTAACATTTTAGTCAACAGTGCCGCCATGCCTCCACGTGGACAATCGGGATTAAGTGTCTTGCCAAACAGCTGGCCAGGACTAACATTTTAGTCAACAGTGCCGCCGTGCCTCCACGTGGACAATCGGGATTAAGTGTCTTGCCAAACAGCTGGCCAGAACTAACATTTTAGTCAACAGTGCCGCCGTGCCTCCACGTGGACAATCGGGATTAAGTGTCTTGCCAAACAGCTGGCCAGGACTAACATTTTAGTCAACAGTGCCGCCGTGCCTCCACGTGGACAATCGGGATTAAGTGTCTTGCCAAACAGCTGGCCAGGACTAACATTTTAGTCAACAGTGCCGCCGTGCCTCCACGTGGACAATCGGGACCAATTGTCTTACCCAAACGCTGGTTCGGACAAACATTTTAGTCAACAGTGCCGCCATGCCTCCACGTGGACAATCGGGATCAATTGTCTTACCCAACTGCTGGTTCGGACAAACATTTTAGTCAACCGTGCCGCCGTGCCTCCACGTGGACAATCGGGATCAATTGTCTTACCCAATTGCTGGTCAGGACTAATCTATTAGTCAACCGTGCCGCCATTTTCCCACGTGGACAATAGGGGTTAAGTGCCTTAACCAACCATGGGTCAGGACCGAACTATCGCACCGTGCCTCCACTTGGACAATCGGGATAAGTGTCTTACCCAGCCGCTGGTCAGGACCGAACTATCACACCGTGACTCCAGGTGGACAATCGGGCACAGGGAGGGGTGAGGGCACAGTGAGTGGTGAGAGGAGCCTAAAAAGGGCCTGGGCGCTTTGGGCGCAAATGACTTCGAGGTCCAGGTAAACCAGCATGGTTTGACCATCTCCTACTACTCTGGGGAAACCTATTTATAATAGTAGCACATAGTGCTGTAGCACTGTGTGGGTGTTGTTCCATTAAAGGGAGTACTTTTACTGTGCGACATTTTCCCGAACCCTCGGATACTTCATAGAATTACAACAAACAACTGGAAAACTATTTTTTACTGGCTCGGATTTTCCCATTTTTCTGCCTGTTCCCTTAAGTCCAACATGGAAATGTTTAACTAGTAACATTTCCTGTAGAATTCTACTTATAAGGACAGCATGTAGTTCTATAGCATCAACAGGTCACCCAAAACAACTTGATGAAACCCCATCTTGTGCTTAGAAATGTAGCACGTAATGTGAATAAATGAAGGCCCGGTATGTGTACATGAGGGCCATGGCGTCGGCAATTTCACCTCAAGTCTATCATATATTCATCTTGGCATTTGGGGGACTGAAGACAAAGGTGCTTTGGGGATCTACGGTTTCATTTTGGGATGTTTA
This sequence comes from Pictodentalium vernedei, assembly GCA_031216915.1. Classification (NCBI taxonomy): domain Eukaryota; kingdom Metazoa; phylum Mollusca; class Scaphopoda; order Dentaliida; family Dentaliidae; genus Pictodentalium; species Pictodentalium vernedei. The sequence goes on along the minus strand of CM062295.1, from coordinate 8,670,389 downwards.
TGGCCACAACAAATACTCACCATAGCTTGTGCGCGAGGTCGTTTGTGAACAGATGTGAGTACGTAGGTTCAATTTATACAAGTATCATTATTTTTCTATCTGTTAACCCTCTCAAAGTTTCTCATGTTTCAACTTTATTAAATATTATCTTCTTGAACACTTTATTTTATGGTTTATATCAAGCACAAAGAAAGTGCACCTAAGAAACATCTGGAATCCCTAACTTATTCACCCTTTAAGGGTTAATTTTAGGATACGTCCGGTTAAATATGGCGAGGCTGCTACCAGGATAGTGATCCATACAAGGAAACTCGTATGGATTGCACTTTCTAGTAGGTTTACTCATTAACCCATAAAACGAAGGTTCAGGAACCAATCATTTCAAAATTCTGCTAGCACTGATACTGGGAAGACCTGCTGTTATCTTCTTCCAACGAAAAGTGTTAAATGAGTGTTCTATATTTGAACTAATTACTCGGAAGAAACGGACGTCTCTGGTTGAAAGTCGATATTGCATGTTCATTAAATATGGAGACTGCAACTCAACTAGTGGCTTTAGGGGAAAAGATGGGTCTGAGTGGTACGGAGTTATCAGATTTTGTTCAGAGGGAAAGGGATGACCAAAAGGGGGAACTGCAGAGGCAGACGACTTTTAAACGGGGGGAAGCAAAAATTAGAAAGGAGGAGGCCCAGCCTAGAATAGAGGAAACTGAAAAGGAAATGGAATTGTTGAGGTTAAGGTCTGAACTTGGGGTGGGTACTACAAGATCGGAGCTGGCCAGAGCGCCGGAAGTAAAGGTACTGCGCTCTAAACTTCCTACATTTGCAGAAGGCGAAGATGATATGGACGTTTTGGAAGGTTTGCCCAGGGTCAAAATTGGAAAGAAGATCATTGGGCAATTTCTCTTTCCACACATCTCATTGGGAAGGGGTTAGATGTGTACGCCGCACTCTTGCCATCTGAAGCGACCGACTACACTGTTTTGAAAAGGGCACTTTTAAAGAGGTATGAATTGACCGAAGAAGGGCTCAGGGTTAAGTTCCGTGAAGTCAAAACCGAGAGGGGGAAACTGTTTTTCAGTTTGTGGCACGGATATGGAGATTTTACAGTAGGTGGATAGATCTCGCTGAGGTTGAGCAGTCGTTTGAATCTCTGAAAGATTTGATGATCAGAGAACAGTCGCTGTCAAATTGTTCTTAGGAAATGTCCCTGTTTTTGAAAGAGTGTAGGCCCAAAGACTTAAAGGAGCTAATAGATTTGGGGCAAAAATATGTTGAGGCACACGACGGGTCGATAGGTCCAAGCGGACATGTTCCGCCAAGGTTCAATAAGGTAAGTAAGGAAGCGTCGCAGATAGACAAGCAAAGGGGAATTCCCCAAAGAAACCAGGTGCGAGATGACCGTTTATGTTTCGTCTGTGACCGAAAGGGTCACGTGGCGAAGGAATGTCGGGGTAGAAAACAAGTAGGTTTTAAATCAGATAACAGTAAGAATATCATTAATAATAAAAACCACATGAGCGCTGCATGCATTTATATCAGAAACAATATTGAGAGTGGTTATTATTATTAGCTGATGGGAAGAGAGTCCCGTTTATTAGTGGTTTATGTCTAGAGCCAGGGGGCGCGGTGGCTCAGTTGGTAGAGGTGCAGGCTGCAAGCCGAGAGGTCCTCGGTTCGAATCCCACCTGCGGCAACCGCGCTGTGTCCTTGGGCAAGACACTTCACCCCGATTGCCTACATGGGGGCACGATGCCGCTGTGTACTGAGGCGTACTGCACGTCGATGGTGCGCATGTCTTCAACCAATCTAACCCTACCTGTGCTGCGGTGCAGAGTTCAGAGTTACGATGTTGGAGAGCTGACAGCTGCTCGTCGTTGCTCGGTGGTTCTCTCCGGGTACTCCGGCTTCCTCCACCCGTAAAACTGTCACGGTCACGATTAGCCATTGTGCATAAGTATGTGACTTTAAACGCCAATAAATAAATATGTCTAGAGTCAGAGGTCAGTAAAGGAATGGCAGTAAGTAAAGGTTTTGTTGGTCATTCGCAAGTCGATGTGTTAAGAGATACGGGTTGTTCTGGTGTTACAATTGATAGGTCTTTGGTGAAAGATTGTTAATTGACAGATAAGGAACAATTTTGCATTCTAATTGATAGTACTGTGAGGAGATTTCCTGTGGCTAGAATAAAAGTTGATATGATATTCCTTATTTTAAGGGTACAGTTGAAGCCATGTGTATCAAGAACCCGATATATGCTCTTGTGATTGGAAATATCCCGGGGGTCAGGGACGCGCCCTGGATAAGTCATGGCATTGTAAGAGGGAAGTGGAGAAGCGCTCCCAAGATATGACAGCTGACAGGCAGTTACGAATAGTGTTCAACCGATGATCGGAACCGGCCACCACAATCGGCCGATTGTGGGCAATCGGATGACAACGGCAACGGCTCCTGGAATATCGGTTCAACCAATTGTTGCCAAACATTTTGAGATCATTCATTAACCGCTTTTTGTTATCTTCTGCAATTGTTCACATTGTTAATGTAAAATGATGCCAATGATACCATTCAATAAAGTTGAGAAACAACCACAAAGTGTATTCTTAATCTCTCTAGAAGCCCATTTATGGGGTATACAAGTTAAACGACATGCGAAGCTTACAACTGGGCGAAATCGCTAGTTCATACCGGAAAAATGACGGTTACACTCCATTGACTCAGGCAGAAGTAAAATTACCAGTCGCACGCACTTGGGCGGTAAACGTGGCTCTGAGAGCCACGTTTACCGCCCAAGTGTGCGCGACTGGTAATTTTATTTCGATCGCAGGCAACGAAGTTTAATGTTCAGTTTAATGTGGTTCTTTCGAGCCTCGACTTGTCCTAGTGCACGGTATTTCAATTGGAATCGGCATCGGAATCGGCCGATTGTGAGCTCAAATAACCGGTAATCGGTCAACGACCATTTTTGGTAATCGGTTGAACACTAGTTACGAAAGGGTAGTGACTGCACAACTGGAGGGAAGGTCGTTCGCCAGGTTGAGAGGAACCCGGTTGAGGAGGTAAGTAGCAGTCAGCAACAAGGACAGAATTATGTAAATGTTCAGGTTGCGAATGAGAGACGAAGGATGTCGGGGACAATTACAAATCTTCCATTGTCAGAAGTGAAAGAGGCTTTTGCAGTTGTTACACGGGCCCATGCTGTCAGGGAGAAGCAGCCAATTAGGCCACTTGTAGTTCCACAGGGAACGGTGGGAGAGGTCGACGTTGAAGAGCTGAAGCAAGCCCAACGGGATGACGAGTCTCTAATTAAATTATTCGTTTTTGGGGCTGGCCGGGTACTATCGAAAGTTCATACCCAACTTTTCGGAAATTGCAGCGCCCCTGACAGACTTGACAAAGAAACAACAATCGAATATAATTAAATGGGGCTCACCACAGGAGAAAGCATTTCGGTCGTTGAAGGAGTCGTTGTGCCAAGCACCCAATTCTAAGGCTTCCGGATTTCAGTCGACAGTTTGTAGTACAGTCGGACGCTTCAGATACAGGGGTAGGTGCTGCTCTTCTACAGCAATACGAAGGGGGTCTCTTCTCCGTCGCATATGCTAGCAAAAAGCTTTTGCCATGGGAGAGAAACTTCTCGGTGATAGAAAAGGAATGTCTTGCTTTGGTGTTCACTGTAAAGAAATTTCAATATTATTTGTATGGTAAGGACTTCATTCTACAAACAGATCATGCCCCACTGTCATATCTAAGGGATTCTAAAACTCAGAATAGTAGGCCACTGAGGTGGGCAATGCTCCTTCAAAATTACAATTTCAAGGTCGAGGCAATAAAAGGATCTCTAAACGTTGTGGCGGATTATTTGAGTAGACAGTAGGGACATGAAGCTGTATTCCAACAGGCGTCATACTGATGGCATGATTGTACATAGTTGTTTGTGTTTTGTGCTTTTAACGATATTTGGTACCTTATTTACTGTGTTAGCTTAGGCTTCTGTAGTTACTCATCGCACCATGGTTTCAGAAAGTTCTGTGCTTTTAGAATCAACAGAGGACGTTCATCTTAAGTAGGGGCGTGTGTCACAGAGCTTTGGTACATATGCGTATCGTCTTGGTAAGGGTGAACCGTGGACGTCGGTTTCTGGCACAGTAGGTTTCACTTCCTACGGTAAATAGAAATTCGATCCGCCAACTGGATTATAGCAGTGTGAATCTTACCAGTCAGCATTTTATTCCATGAGTAATTTTATGTTCCCACGGTAGACTGAAAGTGGCCGCTTGAACGTGCGAGAGGGAGAATTGTTCTGACCATTGCAAGGTAGAGATGTGAAGAACTTTGGTCCGCTGTTCGCGGCGGTTGAACTGTTTTCCAGCGAGAATGGACATGTAACATCGTATATATATAGCGTTTAGTTTGTGTTATGCTTTCGTAAAACCAAATGTGTACAGTTCGCGACCTCCAGACAAAATGAACCTGAAGGTGATGGATAAGGAATACGCTCATTCTAGCGACTGATAACTGGTGTACGCGAGATTAGTAAGGAACAGAAGAACATTGTCGTCAGGGATGGCACCTTTGAATGAAAATTTTATCACGATATTGTCCCGGGACAAAGCTTGCAGCACGGCACGATTTAACCCAATAAGGAGCCCGACACTGCTTCGTCGTTAATTTCAGCTCATTTTGCAGAAGATTCCTACAGCTGCGATACACCTCTAATAATCACCACCTAGCGATAGGAGGAAGTGAAGGCCTTCGTGAACTTTATAACAACGAAATGGACATTTCCGTGTAGCTTGTTCGCGAGGTCGTTTGTGAATAGATGTGAGTACGTGGGTTCAATTTATACAAATATCATTATTTTTCTATCCGTTAACCCTCTCAAAGTTTCTCATGTTTCAACTTTATTAAATATTATCTTCTTGAACACTTTATTTTATAGGTTATATCAAACACAAAGAAAGTGCCCCAAAGAAACATCTGAGTAGTATGTTATGTTCCCATACACCCCACATTTGGGTGTCTCATCGGGGGATTTCATGTGACGTCATAGTCACGTGGCCTAGTGGCGCCGTGTTGTGTTGTCATGGTAACCCGCGTGAGCGGCCATGTTGTGACGTCATCTCCATAGTGATATGTGGTGTGAGTGTGCATATGCAGCGCGTGTTGTTAGTGAGATACGTGTTTCCGTCGTCCAGTTTGTATACTGGAGGCCGCCATCTGGGTTTCTATGGTAGCACGTGGTTGCTATGTTACCTAAGGCCTACAACAGGACAGGGGTATGTTTGAGGGTATGTTCGATTGTAGAAGAGTAAATCTAATTACCACAAACAACCCGACAATCCCTCCAAATCACCAAAATCACCGCAATTGACCTTTATTTGATACGGATTTCCCATGTTATTGGTTTTATTGACTTAGCACGTAGTGCTATAGTACTAATGGGGTACAAGGGTGTGCGTTCGATTGAAGAGGAGTAATGTTCTGGCTTGGAATTCTCCCAGAATCCCTTTTAGGATCCCTACCCCACAACGTTTTTCCCATTAAAAGACACGTTCCTTTGGTCATTACCCAGAATTCTCTGCTTCTATCTATATATGCAATACTTTTCTTCTATCTGGTCCTGTTCCTTTGTTCTAGAGTATACTCCAGTAGCGTAGAAGAGCCTATTAAGTGGAACAGCTTTGCTCATTATTACTATATTTAGCTATTCTAGTCTATTCTTGTTAGTTCTGACCCTATTCCAAGTACTCTTGTTGTTTCATTTATCTAGATCATTTATATAAATTATATCTAACCAATCAGATTGCTTGATTTCCTACAACCTGTACTTAATCGTATAGAGTTATCTCCCCTTATTACAACGAAGTTGTATCCGATTCTCATCACATCTATATCCAATGACAATATCCCCGGGCACCCCAGTTTCGGCACTCCTTTTTTGAAAAACATATGACCTTCGGCACCCCTTTTTGCCTTATGTGCTTATGTGGAAAAGCACAATGTGACACAATGTGCCCTAGCACAAAGGCACATGCTTTATGTGTCGATATGTGCTCATGTGAAAGGCACAATGTGACAGAATGTGCCCTAGCACATAGGCACATACGGGTATTTGAGGATATCTATGGCCTGGTATTGTGTTATTTGAGGATACCTACTGGTGAATCCCTTTTTTGTCATATGTGCTTATGTGAAAAAGCACAATGTGACACAATGTGCCCTAGCACAAACGCACATGCTTTATGTGCCGATATGTGCTTATGTGAAAAAGCACAATGTGCCCTAGCACATAGGAACATACGGGTATTTGAGGATACCTATAGCCTAGTATTTGAGGATACCTATCTAGGATACCTTCTGGAGAATCCCTTTTTGTCATATGTGCTTATGTGAAAAAGCACAATGTGACACAATGTGCCCTAGCATATAAGCACATGCTTTATGTGCCGATGTGTGCTTATGTGAAAAGGCACAATGCGACACAATGTGCTCTAGCACATAGGCACATATGACCAAAATGGGATTCCATGGCCACAGGTGTTTTCCAAAAGGGATTCTTTAAAAGAGATTCCGTAAAATGGAATTCCTATCCGTCTCTGTAAAATGGGATTCCGTGTTTTAACATCGACAGTCGAGGGTATAGAAAAGGACTAATAAAGCCAAATTCATCAACTACAACAAGAACCCGAACAGATACAACTGACAACCAAGATCGAAGGGAACACAACATAAACTTTGACTTAATCTTAACGCCCAATATATACAATAACATTTTTAACCTGAATGGACTATAACCCCTAAATATTACATGCAACAACCCACCTAAACAGACGAAAAATGAACGAAGATCGAACTTGTTGGAACCAACTGAACAGAACTAACTGAACTACAGTTGAACTGTTGAAGTCGCAGTGAACGAAGATCTAACACAACCAAGATCGAAGTGAAGCGAACAAATTGAAGAAAATCGAACTGATCTGATCGACAGATTGAACAGATAGAAGAGAACCGATGCAATGAAGTTATCGAAGTGAATTGACCATAAAAAATGAACAAAGATCTAACACAGCCAAGATCGAAGTGAACATAACATAACAAAGAAGAAGATCGAACTGATCTGATTGAACACAACCAAGATCAAAGTCAACATAACAAAGTTTTCAACTTAATGAACCCATATATAACCCAATGTTAACCCTCTTGAACTGAACAAAATTGAATGAACCCTTTGAAGCCAGTACAGTTTTTAACTATAACCTCTATAACCCAGTGTAAACCCCTTTGAACTGAGTGAACTATATTTTTAACCATAACCTAAATGAAGGTATTAACACCCTTTAAACTGAATGAATTTTAAACTTAATAAATTTTAACTGAATGAACTACAACCAATTGAACTAAATTCTTCCAATAGGGAAGGGAAATACCCTCGAGTGTCGATGTTAAAACACGGAATCCCATTTTACGGAGTCGGATAGGAATTCCACTTTACGGAATCCCTTTTAAAGAATCCCATTTGGAAAACACCTGTGGCTATGGAATCCCATTTTGGTCGTATGTGCCTATGTGCTAGAGCACATTGTGTCACATTGTGCCTTTTCACATAACCACATATCGGTACATAAAGCATGTGCTTATGTGCTAGGGCACTTTGTGTCACATTGCGCTTTTTCACATTAGCACATATGACAAAAAGGGATTCTCCAGAAGGTATCCTAGATAGGTATCCTCATATACTAGGCTATAGGTATCCTCAAATACCCGTATGTGCCTATGTGCTAGGGCACATTGTGTCACATTGTGCCTTTTCACATAAGCACATATCGGCACATAAAGCATGTGCCTTTGTACTAGGGCACATTGTGTCACATTGTGCTGTTTCACATAAGCACATATGACAAAAAGGGGATTCACCAGTAGATATCCTCAAATAATACAATACCAGGCCACAGGTATCCACAAATATCCGTATGTGCCTATGTGCTAGGAGTCCACCAAATAAGAGGTGAAACATACGAGACATACTACTCATCTGGAATCCCCACCTTATTCACCCTTTAAGGGTTAATTTTAGGATACGTCCCGTACACAGGCACCTATAGGCTTTCTTCATTGAAGTGTCAGGCACCTATAGGCCTTCTTCATTGATGTGTCAGGCACCTATAGGCCTTCTTCATTGAAGTGTCAGGTTCACTGAAGAGCCCCGCACCTATAGGCATTCTTCATTGAGAAGATTGAGGAGTCAGGCAACAATAGGCCTTCTTCGTTGAAGAGTCAGCGCCTATAGGCCCTCTTCACTGAGAAGTCAGGCACCTATAGGCCTTGTTCACTGACGTCAGGCACCTAGAGGGCTTCTTCATTGACGTCAGGCACCTATAGGCCTTCTTCACTGACGTCAGGCACCTAGAGGGCTTCTTCACTGAGGAGTCAGGCACCTATTGGCCTTCTTCACTGACATCAGGCACCTAGAGGGCTTCTTCACTGACGTCAGGCATCTCTAGGCCTTCTTCACTGACGTCAGGCACCTAGAGGGCTTCTTCACTACGGAGTCAGGCACCTCTAGTCCTTCTTCACTGAGGTCAGTCACCTAGAGGCATTCTTCACGTCACTAAAGCCAGGCACCTAGAGCATTTTTCATTGAAGAGTCCGGCACCTATAGGCCTTCTTAACTGCAGAGGCGGGCAATTATAGGCCTTCTTCACTGAGGAATCAGGTACCTATAGGCCTCCTTCACTGCAGAGACGGGCACCTATAGGTCTTTACTGAAACGACAGTCACCTAAGGCCTTCTTTACTGGGGAGTCTGGCATCTATAGAGACATTATTCATTAAAGAGACAGGCACCAATAGTCCTTATTCATTGATGAGTCAGGCACCTATAGGCTTTGTTCATGGAAGAGTCAGGCACATACAGGCCCTGTCCACTGAAGAGACAGACACCAATAGTCCTTCTTCATTGATGAGTCAGGCACCTCTAGGCATTCTTCATTGAAGAGTCGGCTACCTACAGGCCTTCTTCACTGAAAAGTCCAGCACGTATATGCCTTCTTCACTGAAGAGACCGGCACCTATACGCCTTCTTCACTGAGAAATCAGCCACCTACAGAGTCAGGCACCTATACGCCCTCTTCACTGAGAAATCAGCCACCTACAGAGACCGGCACATATTCGCCCTCTTCATTGAGAAATCAGCCACCTACAGAGACTGGCACCTATAAGCCCTCTTCACTGAGAAATCAGCCACCTACAGACCTTCCTCGTTGAAGAGTCAGGCACGTATAGCCCTTCTTCATTGAAGTGACAGGCACCTATACGCCCTCTTCACTGAGCAATCAACCACCTATAGACCTTCTTCATTGAAGAGTCAGGCACATATAGCCCTTCTTCATTGAAGTGACAGGCACCTATAGGCCCTATCCACTCTGGAGACAGGCAATTATGAAACTGCATGTTGACTTTCTACCGCAAATTGTAAACTACTATAAGCACATAACCGTCAAATTTATTTATTTATTTATTGGTGTTTAAGGTCACATACTTATGCAAAATGGCTAATCGCGATCGACATAACAGTCAAAAAGGGTGCAGGAAACATCTAGAACGAGGTTTGGGGCCACGGCCGTAGAAGGGCATTTTCCGGTAGAAATTATTGATGCAATGCTTTGCTGCATGCAGTATTCGTGTCGCGTAATCTTGGCATAGATTGATAATTCTACTGGTTAGAAATTATCGATGCAATGATTCGCCGCATGCAACATTCATGTTGTCATGATGTACATTGATAATTCCCCTAGAAAATAGCTTTCTACCCAACATACCAGTTCCTTTTCATATCTTGATATTTCACATCCAGGATGTTTGGACTCTTTCCAATAGCTTCTACCGAATAGAATTCTGTCTGATTGACAGTATCCGACCACTCTCTTAAAGTAACTTACGACAACGGAACCGTTAAAGTTTTGTCATCCGGACCGGAAATTTTCGGGTTTACAGGCCTGGCATTTTCAGTAGGGGCGATTTATTCACCCGCCTATTGCTCGCCTTAAAAAAAATTAAGGAGGTCAAAAACTAACCCTAATAATGATTACTATAACAGCCTATTCCTAAAACCTACCTTTTTCAGATCTTTGCTATGTTAGTGGTTTTCGTAAGACGCTACACTGCCCCTCCCACACCCCCGGGCCTTGCCGAGGCCCGGAGGAGTGCGAGCGGCAGTATAGTCGTCTTACAGAGACTTCCTTGCTGGCAACACCGAATAAAATGTGCAAAGCCCACCAGGCAAAATTCATTAATAGTAAAACTTTATTTTGCCAGTTTTAGCATTTGAAAGCTTGAGGGGAGCCAATCACTCCCCAATACCAGGCGATGGGGAACGATTTTAAGCCCATGTTAAGAATGCCAGACCTGTGTTTAATGGGACATAGCGTCTCCGCAACAGTTTACTAAGTTCTTGCTTATATCAAGATTTATACAAAACAGATTCCATTCATTCTAATTACTTGCATTGTGTGACAACCAATGTATTCACTCCACAGAAAATAGAATTCTTGTTTGACCTGCTTTACTTGAAGGTAAATGACCTGCGAAATATCTTTATAGCTCTCGTGATATGTGTCACGTATTTAAGTATATTTTGCAAACCTAATGCTTATGTGTTGAATAAAGTTCGCTGATCCGTCCTGAGAATATAGTCTGTGAATCTCATTTGTGCTCAGTGATTATTGTACATGCATATCGCCGGGACAGTCACGTCTGTGAATCTCAATTTGTGCTCGGCGATTGTACGCGCATATCGCCGGGACAGTCTTGTCTGTGAATCTCAATTTGTGCTTCCCCTTTGTTGTACATGTATATCGCCGCCGGGGACGTGTTTACTGTTATCAGTTTACAGCTAGGAAGTAAATAAAAGTGAACTGATTTTTATTTTTGTAGATTCACCGACTAATGAGCATTTGTGGAAGTCTTACTGTGCAGTGTGCACGTATATAGGTTGATGTGACAAGATACATATTTCATATATTATATTGTTTCAAATTAAGAGAAGAGAAAACACTTTTGGGGAGTACAGCGATGACATAAAACATAGTTTCTTACTTCGACACATGAGAGGTTGCGGGATGAGGATGTTTCTTTATTTTTAGTTTATAACAAAGAAGATGAACTTTATCTTTATCACAAAGAAACAAATATTCGGATGAGTATTTCACTACAGTAGAAAGCAAAAAAAACATATTTACAATTGGTGATTTTTAGTTTCTCTCAAAACTGAATGAATCTGTTCTGAATGAATTTCACTGTAATTTGTTTGTTATCCTGGAATTTTTAAAGGTAAGTTTTGTAGCATATTCTTACCCCTATCAATCGTACATTTTGGTGTTTACAGGGACGTGGTGACATTGGGGAAGTGGGGGGGGGGGGGGTATCCCCCCAATCCTGGTAAAAAATTCCTATAGTTGGAAATTCGGAGGGCAAGTCATGAATAGTTGGAAATTCCATCTATCTAGATTTTAGAGCTGCTTTGGTGATGCTGATGTCTCCCTTACTTGCCAAAATTCCAACTCGATCGGTTTCAAATCGGCAAAGATTCCAACTGTTACTATTTGTAACTACAGTGTACGCAATATCGAGCTTCATAAGTATGCATGATGTCAATCGGTACGAGATTTCTATAGCAGGCTACGTTTACTTATTGTAATTAAAAAAAGTCCTCGAAATACACTTCAAGAAAATCACATCATGTAAAATTGTTATCCGGAGTTAATTCCATCATTCACAGTTTCAAAATGATGAAACGTCGAAAACTGATCATTCCTGCAAAGATCTGATGTTCGGACAGTGTGAATTGTTCAAAGTTTTCAGCTTGAACATTTGTTTAGCACAAATTCAGTTCCCAGAATAATACCAAATAATAATAACCTGATAATTTTGTCATATATGTGTTGGCATTTCAATTTCTAGAATCGACTTTATACCCCCCCCCCCCCCCTTCCGTGGCTTCATTTTTAAAATGTTTGTCGGTAGTGCATTTCCAACTATGGGGAGGGGCTGGGAGAGGTTTCCCACTTCCGGTCCCTCCCCCTAGTTGGAAATTCACTTCAGCCCTGGGTGTTTACAACATTCTTGAAACACAAGACATGTTTTTGTTTGTAAAGGGTGGGGCTACCCACTTGCTTATTTATTGGGGTTTAACAGTTTCAATAGCCAGGTCACATCGTGTGGGACAGTTTTACGGGGAGAGGAGGAAGTACCTTAGAGAACCAGCGAGCAGCGGCGAACAACTGTAAGGCTCTCCAAGAAAACTTTTCACCAGTGCCCAAAATACTCATAAAAGAGTTAAATATTATATATCAGACTAATGATCAGAGTATACAGAAATGGAATATATTCATTTTTTCACTAAAAAAATATTTTTATGAGTGTGATGACAGACAAGCTTCGAATGGCATTATTAATCACTTGCAAAAATCATAAATAGATAGGTAATTCCAATGACTGGATTTCAAATGAAAGACTTCGAACTCCAGACTCGGAGAAAGCATATTTTATCATTTCGCCTCTGAAGTGTTACAAACGTCCAGAAGAAAATGCACGAAATAGAAATAAGGGTCGAATAAAAAAAAAAACACAAGGGAAGTCGTTCACATGACGATTTGTACCCATGTAAGGCAAATCGTGATCTTGGGCAAAATATTGTTTTCAAAGATATAAGAACTGCAGAATCGATCACACTCCTCTCAAATTAGCATGGCTCAACACATTCACAATGGAAAGTTGAGATTTTGGCATGGCCCGTCGTCCGTCTGTCCACGCTATGAGACTTACGAGGCAAATAGCGATTTTCGGGGTTTGTATTAACGGCTAGGGTCAGTTCAGGGTTGGGGTTAACGTTAGTTACCATCAAGCATTACGTTTTGGGATGTAACCATGTCTATATCACTCCCCCCACCCCCCACCCCCCCCACCCCCAAAAAAAAAGAATTTCCAAAAAACGAGGTTTTAACCTTTGTCGGAACGAATTAAAATGATCAATTTTTCCGTAAAAAATAATTAAGCCCACAACTCCCATTATTAAGAACGTCCGTTGGACGTCTGTCCGTCCGTCAACAATCGTGTTCAACCGATGATCGGAACCGGCCACCACAATCGGCCGATTATGGGCAATCGGATGACAACGGCAACGGCTCCTGGAATATCGGTTCAACCGATTGTTGCCCAGCATTTTGAGATCATTCATTAACCGCTTTTTGTTATCTTCTGCAATTGTTCACATTGTTAATGTAAAATGATGCCAATGATACCATTCAATAAAATTGAGAAACAACCACAATGTGTATTCTTAATCTCTCTAGAAGCCCATTTATGGGGTATACAAGTTAAACGACATGCAAAGCTTACAAGTGAGCGAAATCGCTAGTTCATACCGGAAAAATTTACTCAGGCAGAAGTAAAAGTACCAGTCACACGCACTTGGGCGGTAAACGTGGCTCTGAGAGACACGTTTACCGCCCAAGTGTGCGCGACTGGTAATTTTATTTCGATCCCAGGCAACGAAGTTTAATGTTCAGTTTAATGTAGTTCTTTCGAGCCTCGACTTGTCCTAGTGCATGGTATCACAATTGGAATCGGCATCGGAATCGGCCGATTAAGAGCTCAAATAACCGGTAATCGGTCAACGACCATTTTTGGTAATCGGTTGAACACTAGTCAACAATTCAATACGGCTCGGGCTAGAGGTCGTATTTATGAACCGATCTTTACGAAACGTCTTGGGTACCTTTGTTGTCACCGTGGGACAAGAACGAGTGTTTTTAGGGTGCGGTCCGAAATTTAAGTAGGCCGCGGGCAGCCATTTTGGCTCGAAATTAGTACAATCGGTTTTTAACAGAACTTCTATATGAAGGTTCTGATTTGGATAAATTTTTGAATGAATGTTTAGTAACATGGAATACATCACACATAATACGGGGTTTTTTTCGTTCAGAAATTATGCAAATTATATGAACTTTGATTTATTCAGTGCTAAAAATACACAGTAAGTGCACATGTCAATACAGCTCGGGCTACCCAGAAGCCATATTTATGAACCGTTCTTCACGAAACTTCTTGGGCACCTTTGTTATCACCTTAGGGTGAGAACGAGTGTTTTGGGGTGCGGTCCGAGATTCAAAATGGCTGTCGGCGGTCCTTTTATACCGAAATTAGGTATAATCATTTTTTTTTTGTACAGAACTTCTATATAAAGGTTCTGATTTGAATACATTTTTGCATGAATGTTTAGTAACATGGAATACATCACATATAGTACGGGTTTTTTCTCATGCATAAATTATACAAATTAGATGAATTTTGAATTATTCAGTGCTACTTGTACACAGTTAGTCCACATGTCACTACGACTCATGCTAGAGGCTGTATTTATGAACCGATCTTCACGAAGTCTCTTGGGCATCTTTGTTATCACCTTGGGTGAGAACGGGTGTTTTTGGGTGCGGTCCGAAATTTCGAGATGGCCCCCGGCGGCCATTTAGACAAACTTTGATTCATTCTGTGCTACTTATGCACAGTAAGTGCACATCTCCACACGGCTCTGGCTAGAGGCATCTAACTGTCACCCGCCTTTACAATACTTTACCTGTACATTTGTTATCAGGTCATTACCTAGATGTGTGTCATTGTTGTGTCACATATTATACATGTACATGTCTTACACAAGTTCGCACGTTTCAGGGACAGGTTGGATGTCCCCGGTGGATGACCCCGGAAGTGACGTCATGTCACGTGACGTAGTGGCGCCATGTTGTGTTGTCATGGTAACCCGCGTGAGCGGCCATGTTGGGACGTCATCTCCATAGTGATACGTGGTGTTAGTGCGCATGCGCAGCGCATGTTGTTAGGGTGATACGTGTTTCCGTCGTCCATTTTGTATACTGGGGGCCACCATCTTGGTTTCTATGGTAGCACGTGGTTGCTATGTTACCCAATGGCTTCTAACAAGACAGGGGTATGTTCGGGGGGGTGTTCGATTGTAGAAGAGTAAATCTAATTACCACAAACAACCCGACAATCCTTCCAAATCACCAAAATCCATCCGAAATCACCGAAATTGACTTTATTTCCCCATTTTATCGCTTACGAGGGGCCCCCCTGGGGGTGAAACATACGAGCTATACTACTGAAACCCATCTCTAATTCCAAAAAGGGATTCTACAGATGGGATTCCTAAAAAGGGATTCTCCAGTAGGTATCCTCGAATAAAACAATACCAGGACATAGGTATCCTAAAATACCCGTATGTGCCTATGTGCTAGGGCACATTGTGTCACATTGTGCCTTTTCACATAAGCACATATCGGCACATAAACCATGTGCCTTTGTGCTAGGGCACATTGTGTCACATTGTGCTTTTTCACATAAGCACATATGACAAAAAAGGGGTGCAGAACGTCATATGTTTTTCCAAAAAGGGGTGCCGAAATTGGGGTGCCCGAGATATTGCCATTGGATATAGGCTTTTATTATACACAAGGGAGATAACTCTGTATACAGATTATGGGAAATCAAGCAATCTAATTGGTTAGTTATATATATGAAACAACAAGAATACTTGGAATAGGATCAGAACTACTGCTATACGCACCACCTTACCAGTAACAGGGTGATACAAAGCATTTGGTAGGTTAATACTATCAACGGTTAGGATGGAAGCTACAGGGGAATATACCAACCATACTCTGCTGCCGTTCTAAACTACCAGACAGTACCCCTACCCACAATACCTCTATGCCTAGCATGGCATACTACCTATATTAGTCATGGGATAACATGAAGCATCAGGTGGATTAATAGTACTTAGGACTAACATGGGACCTGTAGGGGGAGAACGCGTAAACCCTACACTACCACACTAGATGACCATGCATTACACCCACCCACCCACAATAACGTCTGGCCCCACATTACATACTACCTATATTAGTTATGGGGTGACATAAAGCATTAAGTCGATTAGTAGTATCAACGGCTGTCGGGGGCCCACAGAGCTATATATTGTCCATACTATACTGTTGTTTTATACTGCCAGGCATTACCCCCACCTCCACAAAATCACTAGATCTACCATAACGTACTACATGTACCGGCCATATAACAAAAACAAAGCAATCGGTTGGTTAATAGTACCAAGCACTAACAGGGGCCTATAGGTGTATATACCGCCCATACTATAGTAACGTTGTAAACTACCAGGCAGTACCCCTACCCACAATACCCCTATGCCTAGCATTGCATACTACCTATACCAGTCATAGGATAACATAATGCATCAGGTGAATTAATAGTACTAAGGGCTAACATGGGATCTGCAGGGGCCCACAGAGGTGTATATCGTCCATACTATACCGTTGTTCTATACTGCCAGGCATTACCCCCACCCCCACTCCACAATACCACTTGACCTGTCATAACGTACTCCCTTTACCAGTCATTGAATAGTACAAAGCAATCGGCTGGTTAATAAGATCGAGGACTGGACCTACAGGGGTATATACCATGCATCCTATGCCACCCGTTCTAAACAACCTAGCATAATACTGCCTGGCCTAACACTAAACTACCAATACCAGCCATAACATAATACAAAGGATTCGGTAGGTTAATAGTACAAAGGGGGGTAATAGACCAACAGATCATTCATCCTGTACTGCCAATCTAAACCACCAATGACTATCTCGCAATACCACACCACCACCCACCCACCCTACTGCTTGACTTAGCTATAGCAGACATAGGATAATATGAAGCATAAGGTGGATTAATAGTACCAAGGGCTAACTTGGGACCTACATGCATATATACCACTACTACTATGTCGCCGCCACCCCATACGAGAAGTCCGACATCCACTGACCCGAATAACGTTATGTCAGATTGTATAGTGGACAACAACAGTGGTCAGCGTCTCTATGACGTCGCGTGCGCATCATGACGTCACGACGCCAATAGCAACGTCAACCGTTTCGCGGGAAAAACTTTCAAGAAAACCCAATTTTCCCATCATCTTTCCACCACTTACCCATAATATATACCTATAGCCCCATGCATACATATATCACTATACTTGCCATAGCATACTATATATGCAGTACGTACACTATTTACCGGATCTAGCTGCAAGGAGCCGTACTTTTGCACCCCCAAAGTTGCACCCCCAAAAGTCCGGTTCCTATGGGAATTTAACACTAGTTGCACCCCCAAAAGTCCGGGTAATGAGGCACGATCGGGTACATACTATACTACTCACGATTCGTGTGATTGGGAGCTTTTCAGAAGCAGAACCCAGGTTTTCGTGTGGTTTACAGATTCGACCACCAAACGCCATTGCCATCTTACTGTCTGTTCAGCACTGCAAACTGCTTGTGTGTTAAGCAGTCTCGTTCTTGTTCTCGTTCTTGTTCGATGTATTTGTAATCCCACCGTTTTTGCATAAGGTGAATTTCATTGCGGTGCTTTTCTTGTCCTCGTGTTTTTGTAGTGACACATACTGTTCGTTTACAAATGCCTCTCAAACCCACTAGCTATCTACTAATTTTTTAACTCGATATCATACTAAGGAAATATTTACAAAATTTGAAAAATAGGAAAGCTTAAGCCTGAACCCAACGTAACGATCGAAACCGGTCAGCGCTATTGACAATAACTGTCATTCAATTTTCAATATTTTTTTTATTTTTTGCCGCAAAAACGTAGCTTATGAACCCTCACTGGAACGAGCTTATTCCAATAAGGGGTTTTTACCTACATTTTTGATGCAAAAATAAAAACAATTAGTTATTCAATAATTTTGTTTGCAAGTGTCGTCTGTTTTTCGTGTAAAAGGTAAAAGTTTAATACAGCAAAGATATTAAAAAAATAATAAAAAAATGGATGTCGCATCGGACGCAATAGGGGCCTAAAATTGAAAAAGATATTCAAGATAAAATCACTATCTATATATGTTCCAAATTTGATGAGCCCAGGTCAGCAGGAAGTACCTCAAAATCGTAGTAGAGAAAAAAAACATAAGAACCGATGCAAGTAATAAGCCAAACTTAAAGTGACATAAAACCGACCAATAATGGACAAAATACAGCTTTCTCCCAAATTGTTGTAGCAAATTTAGCTAATCCAACACACTTTAATTTTTGACAATATGACCCCCCGCCAACCACACCACATCCCATCCCTTTGACGCCACCCTAGAATTTTCCCATAACGGTTGAAAATTTGATTGGACTGGAAATTTTTATGCTGAAGCTGATATTCTAAAATGAAAAAAATTTGAAAATGAAAATAAAGTTTAGTTTTAAAAAGCTATTCAGCATGAGTTTTTCAAGAAGTTCAGAGGAAACAGGTTAAATGCTGATTGGTCTTCAGTTATTAACGTTTTGTGGGTTACCAAATTTGGCAATTTTCATTTCGTCTTGCAAAATTCCCGTCAGAAATGAGAGATTTATTGTGTGAGATAACGGATCTGTAATTTCACTTATTACTTCTTGCATTAGTTTTGACGAGATGTCGTTATAGTCTTTACTCGTTTTTGCTTTCAATAATTTGGTTACGAATATTTCTTCTTCCTTCGAATCAACAAATATGTTATTTGGATTACAATCAGTTAGGAAATCAGAGAAATGTTTGGTGGAGGAGCCAACATTGCTATTTATTGTTTGGCCAATGCAAGAAAAATAGCTGTTGAAGTGATTTGTTGTATCCGCTGGTCCTGATTCCAGTTTCCCATTTTGTACAGAGTCTGTCGGGAGGATATGAGTGTTATCTGTTTTTAGCTCACCGAAGGGAGGTTAACTTATCACCGGCCGGCCGTCGCCCTGCGTCCGTCGACCGTCGTCGTCGGTCGTCGTGAACATTTTTCAAACGATTTCTCCTCTGAAACCACTGGTCCGATTTTCACGAAACTTCATGTGGATGTTCATTACTATATGGCAATTCATGTTTGTTCAAATGAAATGGCCACGTCCCTTGGGGGCTCTGTATGGGGCATAACTCTGATAGCACCGTATGAATTATAGAAAAATTATTAAAAAATCTTCTTCTCCAGAACCAGTGGGCAGAATCTTTTGATACTTGGTATGCAGCATCTTGGTATGGGTCTGATTCCAATTTGTTCAAATCGGCCCCCTGGATTCATATTTGGGCTCACTATAGAAGCCCAAATTCGAACTTAGTGCATTTCAGGCAAATGTCTTAAAAAATCTTCTTCTCCAGATCCAGCAGGCAGAATCTTTTGATATTTGGTATGCAACATTGTGGAGTGGATCTGATTCAAGTTTGTTCAAATCGGCCCCTTGGATTCACATTTGGGCTCAGTATAGAAGCCCGAATTCGAACTTAGTGCATTTCAGGCAAATTTCATAAAAAATCTCCTTCTCAAGATCCAGCAGGCAGAATCTTTTGATATTTGGTATGCAATATTGTGGGGTGGATCTGATTCAAGTTTGTTCAAATCGCCCCCCCCCCCCCCCCCCCTGGATTCATATTTGGGCTCACTAAAAAAGCTCGAATTCGAACTTAGTGCATTTCAGGCAAATTTCTTCAAAAATATTCTTTTCCAGATCCAGCAGGCAGAATCGTTTGATATTTGGTATGCAACATTATGGGGTTGATCTGATTCAAGTTCGTTCAAATCGGCCCCTGGGTTCATATTTGGGCTCAGTATAGGAGCCCAACTTTGAACTTAGTGCATTTCAGGCAAATTTCTTTAAAAATCTTCTCAAGATCCAGTAGAATCTTTTGATATTGGGTATGCAGCATGCTTAGTGGGGTGAGATTCAAATTTGTTCAAGCCAAGTCCCTGGGTTCATATTTGGGCTCACTGTGGGAGCCCGAATGATAACTTAGTTCAAAATGAGGAACTTTCTTTAAAAATCTTCTTCCTCAGATCCAGCAGATGAATGCTTTTGATATTTGGTATGCAGCATCCTTAGGGG
The DNA here is from genome assembly GCA_031216915.1 of Pictodentalium vernedei. Classification (NCBI taxonomy): domain Eukaryota; kingdom Metazoa; phylum Mollusca; class Scaphopoda; order Dentaliida; family Dentaliidae; genus Pictodentalium; species Pictodentalium vernedei. The sequence continues at coordinate 8,650,408 of CM062295.1, read as the reverse complement.
GGTAAGATTCAAGTTTGTGCAAGACATGTCCCTAGTTCCATAAAATTTGTCCCTCATGACTTCATTCCTTTGTAGTGTTGATGAAGCATGTCTAACTGAATGTGACCCCAAATACTTCTTTGAACCACTTTGTTTGAATCACTTTGCCCGGTGAGCGATTAAGGCCCCTTGGGGCCTCTTGTTTTAATAGCAGTACGGAGAATGTCCCAGGTTTTTCTCATATTGTTTCTATTGTCATTCAAGATATCATTAAAATACAATACTTAGGCAGCTCGTTTTTTTAGCTCAACTTTGGCGAAGCCAAATTTGAACTTATGCCATGGCCAGTTGTCCGTCCATCCGTCTGTCCGTCAACACGGCTGGGGCTAGAGGCCGTATTTATGAACCGATCTTTACGAAACTTCTTGGGTACCTTTGTTATGACCCTGGGACGAGCTCGAGTGTTTTGGGGTCCGATCCGAAATTCAATTTGGCCGCTGGCAGCCATTTTGTACAAAATTAGGTGCGATCAGATTTTTGCACAGAACTTCCATATGAAAGCGCTGATTTGAATAATTCGCATGAATATTTAGTACCATGGGATACATCACATATAATACGGTTTTTTTTTCTCGTGCGTTTATTATGCAAATTAGACTAACTTTGATGTATTTAGTGTTACTTTCAGCACTGTAAGTGCAAATGCCAATACGGGTCGAGCTAGAGGCCGTATTTATGAACCGATCTTTACGAAACTTCTTGGGTACCTTTGTTAACATCGTGGGATGAGAACGAGAGTTTTGGGGTGTGGTCCGAAATTCAAGATGGCCACCAGCTGTCATTTTGTACCAAAATTAGTGCAATCAGTCTTTTGTACAGAACTTCTGTATGAAAGTTCTGATTTGAATAAATTTTTGTATAAATGTTTAGTAACATGGAATACATCACATATAGTACGGGTTTTTTTCTCGTGCAGAAATTATGTAAATTAGATGAACTTTGATTTATTTAGTGCTATTTATACACAGTAAGTGCACATGTCAATACGACTCGGGCTAGAGGATCTATTTATGAACAGATCTTCACGAAACGTCTTGGATACCTTTGTTATCATGGATGAGAACGAGTGTTTCTGGGTGCGGTCCAACATTCAAGATGGCTGTCAGTGGCCATTTTGTACCGAAATTAGGTCCAATCAGTTTTTTGTCACAACTTCTATACAGCTCGTATTTATGAACTGATCTTCACAAAACTTCTTGGGTACCTTTGTTTTCACCTTGGGACAGGAATGAGTGAGTTTTGGGGTGCCTTTGTTATCATTGTGCTATGAGAACAGATATTTTGGGGTTCATTCAGACCCACTCTAGGACTCAAAGATTTCTTTTCTAGTTTAGCATTTGACTGTCACCCACCTTTACAATGCTTTACCTGTACATTTGTTACAGGCTACGGTCATTATTTATGTACAGACTGTTACAATACTTTATATGTACCTTTGCCATCAGGTCATTACCTAGATGTTTGTCATTACTGTGTCACATACTATACATGTACATGTCTTAACAAGTTGAGCTACAGTGTCATTGACACTTTCATTTTATTATACATAGCACAATATGATTTGTACTTACCAGTTTTTTCAGTCGATGGATGTTTCAGCTCATTATGACATAGCTTGCTTTTATTCAATGAAGACCGGCTGAGACCATTTGTCATCCAGGGTTTATGTTTGATGTATACTACTCAAAGTTTGCTTAACACCAAGTATATCCAACTACCTGTTTTACGTGTTTGTTTGTGTTTGACATTATTTGTTAGTTTTTGAATACGATAACCATGGAAAATTTTCAAATTTGCCAAAAAGTTGACGGAGCGAACTGGTATGGGTTCAATATTACTGTTGATAACAGCTTGACAACGCCTTCCCATGCTCCCAGTTGGGTTGATGGTGGTCCTTTGTGGGGATGTTGTTTCATTCTTGGACCATCATGGCACCAAGCTCCTGGGCACTTCTTGGCTTGACTGGACGGGCTGAAATTGCAAGCTACAACTCATTCCAGACATGTCCGATTGGATTGAGGTCAGGGAGTCTTGCTGGCCAGCCCATACGCTCACTCCCCCCCCCCCCCCCCCCCTTGTTGGTACTCCCGGGCAGCATAGGCAACATGAGGACGGGGATTATCGTCCATCAGAATGAATATCTCACCCACTACACCTGCATACAATCTGACGTGGGAATCCTGGATCTCATCAGTATACCGCTGTGTAGTCAATGTACCACGTTCAAGGATACAGAGCTCTGTACGTCTATCCCAGCTGATGTCTCCCCAGTCCATTATTGAGGGGGTCTTGCTGGCCAGCTCAACCCCCCCCCCCCCCCCCCCCGTTGGTACCCCCGGGCAGCATAGGCAACATGAGGACGGGCATTATCGTCCATCAGAATGAATATATCACCCACTATACCTGCATAAATCTGACGTGGGAATCCTGGATCTCATCAGTATACCGCTGTGTAGTCAATGTACCACGTTCAAGGAAACAGAGCTCTGTACGTCTATCCCAGCTGATGTCGCCCCAGTCCATTATTGACCCTCCGCCATTGCGGCCATGTCCAGCAACGTTGGCTGCATGGAATCGCGCCCCTGAACTTCTCCATACCCTAGAACGCCTATCTGTGTAATCTAGGCAGTACCTTGACTCGTCTGTAAAAAGGACAGGTCGCCAATCTTATCTGGTACATCCAACATGATCCATGGCCCATTCATATCGTGTCTGGTGGTGGTTGTGGGACAGCGGAATTCGCATACATGATCTTCTCGATCGGAGACCACCTTCATGCAACCTTGCTCGGATAGTCTGCGTCTGAACATTCACCCCTGATGCATTCTGAAGGTCACTGCGAAGCTGGGTTGCTGGTTGCAAAGCGGTTCCTACGGGCCTGAATGATCAAACACAGGTCTTCAGCTGCAGATGTTGCCCTGTCTCTGCCACCATGCTGTCTTACTGGTGTGCCACACTGCTGAAATCTTGCACAGGCTCTGGGGATTAGCGTATGGCTTCCTTCACCAACCTGACGATGTGTAGACCCTTGCTCCACCATCCCAACAGCCCGCCACGTTTCTGCTTCAGACTAATGTCTTCTTGCATTCGCATTCGCCATATTCAATCATTAAATCACAAGGGGTTGTGTTAAAACGAAGATTGAATACTCTACACATGCCATGTACATGTAGACAGTACACGAAAACATCATATAAATCAAGGGGTACATGCTTTCCATGACTGTCACGAAAAGTCTGCCTGCCAAGAGAGCTAATGTAAACATTGGGGGATCATCTCAATACATTCCTCAATCATATCCACCAAATATATCGCAAATATGTCACAAGCAAATTTCACTATAATGTGTCAAATATGTGGTGCTTAGCAAACTTTGAGTAGTATATTTTTCAGGAATGCTAATTTTTTTGTGAGGGAAGTTACTTTTGAACGAATTCACGAAAGTAGTCATGAAGATTTTGATTGCCATATTTGGGCATGATGATTCAAACACCGATTCAAAATCAGCATTGCCCAGCTTGTTTTAACCCTTTACCTAACCTGAAAAGCAGACGACACTTGCAAAAATAATTCTTGAATAACTAAGTTTTTTCATTTTTTGTCTCAAAAACATAGGTTATGACCCCTCGTTGGAACGAGCTTGACGAGCTCGTTCCAACGAGGGGTCATAACCTATGTTTTTGAGACAAAAAAATGAAAAAATTAATGAAAATTAACTGGCGATTTTTGAGAATAGCGCTGGCCGGTTTTGGCCGTTACGTTAGGTAAAGGGTTAAAGGAGTTTATACTGTGAGAATAAATGGGGATCGTTTGACAAATGTTTTCGCGACATCCTTTATCTTAAAAGATTATTCTCCCCGCGGATACCCCGGGAAGTGAAGCAGTGCCTGTTCACTGCGGTAAACAGGCTCTGTTTTACTGGTAAAATAGGACCCAGTCACCAATGTTTGGGATGTGCAAACCCTCTCTAAAATGGGCAACATGGCTTATTAACGCTCACCCCTGGTCTTCAGTTGATACTCATGTTGTGGTCATGATTAGCCATTGTGCAAACATATGTGACCTTAAACACCAATAAATAAATAAATAGAGAGTAATCGCTTGACTGGACTGGTTACGTGAAATAATTCATGAGAGGTGGGGGACGTTGTACAAACACGAGTGCGTGAATGTTTTACAATATAGTCCCTCGCCTCGAATGAATTATTTCACGTAACCAGTCCAGTCAAGCGATTACTCTGTTTATTACTATTCATTATTAACGATAATTATATTATGTAACCCTTTACCTAACGTAACGGCCAAAACCGACCAGCGCTATTCTCAAAAATCGCCAATTAATTTTCATTTCAATCAATTATCGTTCGACGAGAATTAACTGAAATGAAAATTAATTGGCGATTATCTATGTTTTTGAGACAAAAAATGAAAATAATAGTTATTCAAGAATTTTGTTTTGCTTTTCATGTTAGGTAAAGGGTTAAAAAACAACAACAAAAAAACAATGAAGTCCCCATTACACCCACGGCAAAGCGTCTTCGTTTGCGCGCACGGATACATGACACAATGGTTTATTGCATAATTCACTTGTGAAGTTACCGTTTTTATCAAACCCGGAAATCCCAGTAAATCACACTTTGGAAAGTAATAAATGATTTTATTCAAATGTTTTGAAAAATATGATTTTTAGAAAGTAGTAAATAAATAAATATAATAGATTGTTCAGAATAAAACGTTCCAAAATGGTGGGAAATATCTGTAATAGTTATCTCGCCTTTGAAAACTGACGATAATGTGTTAGTGTAGATTTGGTCAAGCATGGTGGCCGAATAGTCCGTTACTGTTGTTGGCTTTGTAATTAGAGGGAGAAATACTTCATTAAACATACAGTCAACGAATGTTCGTTTTTTGTCGAGTACTCCATATTTTAAGAGATCGATGTTGAACTCCCCCATTAACAACTCCTTTGTATTATTTAGATTTAATTTGTCCAAAATTACGGCCATTTCGTTCATGAACGAGTTTTTGTCGACTCTAGGGGCAGAATTTGGTCGGTAGATTATTCCAACAGCATAAGGTTTTCAACTCACCTGTCTGCAAGTCAGTGTGAAGTATTGCAATCACTTGGCGTCCGTCGTCCATTAACTTTTGCAAACCCGGTTTCTTTTTCACAGCCATTCAGCCAAATTCAAACAAATATTGCACAAACCATCCCTGGGGTATATCCATTCTATTTTGTACAAATGAAGCGGCTGCCTTCTTCGGGCTCTGGTCAATGATGCCAAAGCCTAAAAATTGTCTTCTCGTGAACCACCAGAGAGATTGCCTTGATATATGGTATGTAACACTCTTTGGTATTGAAGATTAACATTTGTTCAAGAGAAGTTGGTAGATCAATATTTGGGCTCACGGTGGGCACATACCCATTCTGGGCTCCGCCCAAAATTTCTATTTCAAGAACCGATGAGCCGATTTGAACCAAATTTGACATGTAGCATAAGTGGGTCCAAAGTACTTGATTGGTGCCCGAATTGGTTCTTTTCGTTGCCCCGTGGGTACCCCAGGGGCTAAACATAGAAGGAATTCAAATGCCCATATTTTCCAAACTACACGGAACAGAGAACTGTTATTTGGTATGAGGCATCCTCTTGACCAGTAAAATGGATTAATAAAAAACGGCCATCGGTTGTGTTCTGTTGGAGCGTTTGAAAAAATGCTGAGTCAGCATATTTGCAAAAATTGAGAAAAAAAAATTTCTTCAGAACCGCTGATCAGAATCTTTTGATATTTGGTATACAGCATCCATAGGATGGTCAAATACAAGTGTGTTCAAATCGACCCCCTCGGTTCATAGTTTGGCTCAACAGAGGAGCCCAAATAATTAACTTGGGGCGCTATAGGGAATAAGCTTTAAAAATCTTCTTCAGATCAAACAGTCAGATTCTTTTGATACTTTGTATACAACATCTCTACAGGGGTCAGATTGAAGTTTGTTCAAATTGAGTCCCTGGGTTAATATTTGGGCTTCCTATGGGGAATAATCTTTAAAAATCCCTTTCTTTTGATATTTGGTATGCAGCATCTCTAGGGGGCTAGGTTCAAGTTTGTTCAAATGGGATCCCTTGATGAATATTTAGGCTCTTTATTGAAGCTCAAATTTTAACTTAGTGCAATATGAGAAAATTTCTTTAAAAATCTTCTTTTTAAGACCCACTAGTGACAATCCTTTCATATTTGGTATGTAACATCTCTAGAGGTGTAAGATTTGAATTTGTTCGAATCGACTCCCTGGGTTTATATTTGAGCTTCCTATGGAAGCCTGATTATTAACTTGGTGGAATATGGTGGATATTTTTTAAAAATCTCCTTCTTCAGATCCACCAGTCAGATTCTCTTGATATTTCGTATGCAGCATTTTTAGAGGGGTTAGATTCAAGTTTGTTCAAATGGTATCCCTGGATGAATATTTGGGCCCTTTATTGGAGCCCAAATTTTAACTTACTGCAATATGAGAAAATTTCTTAAAAAATCTTCTTTTTCAGACCTGCTAGTGAGAATCTTTTCATATTTGGTATTTAATATCTCTAGAGGTGTAAGATTCGAATTTGTTCAAATCGAGTCCCTGTGTTAATGTTTGGGCTTCTGGTGGGAGCCTGAATATTAACTTTGTGCAATATGGGGAATAATCTTTAAAAATCTTCTTCTTCAGATTAACGGGTCAGATTCTTTGGATATTTGGTATGCAGCAACTCTAGGGGGCGGGGGTGAGGGTGGGGGTGGGGTAGATTCAAGTTTGTTCAAATGGGATCCCTAGATGAATATTTGGGATCTTTACTGGAGCCCAAATTTTAACTTAGTGCAATATGTGAAAATTTCTTAAAAATCTTTTTAAGACCCACTAGTAGGAATCCTTTCATATTTAGTATGTGATATCTCTAGAGGTGCAAGGTTCAAATTTGTTCAAATCGAGTTCCTGGGTTAATATTTGGGTTCCCCAAGGGAGCCTAAATATTTACTTAGTACAATATGGGGAATTATCGTTTAAAATCATCTCCTTCAGATCCAGCAGTCAGATTCTTTTGATATTTGGTGTACAACATCTCTGGGAGGGTTAGATTGAAGGTTGTTCAAATCAGGTCCCTGGGTTAATATTTGGGCTTTTTTTATTGAAGCCCAAAGTTTAACTTAGAGCAATATGAGAAAATTTCTTGAAAATTCTTCTTCTTCAGATCCACCAGTGAGAATCCTTTCAAATTTGGTATGTAACATCTCTAGGGGTGTCAAATTCAAGTTTGTTCAAATCGATTCACTTGTTTTTTTTTTCTTGTTTTTGGGTTTGTTTGTTTTTGTTTTTTTTTGGAGGGGTGGGGGCTAGAGAGAACCACAGTAGTTTAAAACAAAACAAAAATTTCGTTTAGAACCAGCAGAAATGAATGACCAAAAAAGTTGCCTTTGGTTGAGTCACAGCAAATCAAAACGATCGATCTTGCTGCTGATCACTTACTGATACACTCATCTGTTTTGACACGGTCACGATTAACCATTGTGCATAAGTATGTGACCTTAAACACCAATAAATAAATAATAAATCTGTTTTAACAATTTGAGCCAGGTGAGCGTTTTAGGCTCACTTGATCCTCTGGTTTGTATCGTTATATATTTCGACGAACAGTAATTCAGACATATGTGGTACAAAGACTGTCAAATCGTTACGTAATCGATATGAACTATTCTCTTTGATGAACAGCCCGACGCGCCCTCTACCGTCATCATCAGCTGGTCGTGTGTTTGATAATAATGGATGATAACCCTGTAGCTTATATGCGATGTCATGTTGAATATTTCTGTGAGGCCAATCACATCAAATACATCTTTGGAATATTGTAAATCTTTGAGTAAATTAACAAGTGAATCCCAATTAGCACTGAGGCTTCTGCAGTCTATAATGAACAAGTAAAATGCAGTTTTCGGTTGCTATTTAACTCCTGATACTTTCACGAGTGTAATTAGCACGGGAGTATCGGTGGATATTGAAGGGTGTCGTACTTTCTTCATCATCTTCGGTCCTTTCCCAAAATACGGTTGTAAAATTAAACCTTTTGGTTGATTGTATTGCATCTAAAATTATTTTGGCAGTCGCCATCTTTGATGTAAAGTGTGGTGTAATAAGTTATATTAATGTAATGCAGACACCATATCATAAAAAAATTGATTCCTGGAAAAGCAAACATGCAACACCTACTATGAAAGATATGAAAGCTCCATGCACCGCTATTTGACAAAGAAGAAGAAAAAATTGTAATAAAGAGAAAAAATATAAACCGAAATGTAAAGCACGATTTGATCATGCTTCAAGCAGTGTTAGGGATCTGGAGGTAGTCATGGGCTAACAACTGTGTGTATATCTGAACATATATACAGGGGCGTGTACATGAGATACTCATGAACTGTCACATAAAAACGACGAATTTTGCATATAATGCTTTGAAATATGGTCGCGATTAAGGTTATTATCTCCCAGATAAATAAAATATTTACAGGGACATGTACATACATTGTAAGAAGCTCATGAAACTTCAACAGAGTCGAACATTGCCTAAAATGCGTGCAAATCTGGACAAGATGAAGGTTAATATCTTCTAAGTAACTGAAATAACTAGTTCTACATTTACCACCATACAGTTAAAACTAGAAGTCCTGTCATCAAATGCGCACAAATAGCACGTCGATCTGTGCGTTAATTTACGCGTTATGATCACCCCCATTGCCCATCTGGGGGCACGGTGACGTCGTGGACTAAGGCGTACTGCACGTCGATGGTGCACTTGTCTTCAACCAATGCTAACCCTGCTGGTGTGGAGTTAGTATGTTGGGGAGCTGACAGTTGCTCGCCGTTGCTCGGTGGTTCTCTCCGTGTACTCCGGCTTCCTCCACCCGTAAAACTGTTATGGTCATGATTAGCCACAGTGCAGAAATATATGATCTTAAACCCCAATAAATAAATGAATAAATATTACGCGTTATGATCATAGTAAGGCTATCAAATTCTGTACATATGTTCTGTGCACAAGCAATGTTTCAGCCAATGGGCCTCCGGGTAACCCGGAGGTCCATTGGCAGAAACATTCCCTGTGTTGGCTATGAGTAACCAGAAAAACCTGCCGTGCTTTGGGTGCCATTCGATATGGCAATTGCGCGCAATTCCTACGCGCAATTAAGCATAAATAAGCGCACGGTTCGTGACAGAACTTCTAGCTTTAACTGTAGTGCCGGCAGATTACGTAATTGACTAATAACATTTTCAACTGTAATTTAGTCAATATACATGTACTGTCCATAGGAGTCGTGCCAGCAATCTTTCTATTCAATATCAAGAATCCTTTTGATTTACGGAAATGAGGTTCATAAAAGTTTGTTTAACTACAGTTTACTGTAGAGTGACCCTGAGAATTCTCTAGTACTTGCAATGAGACAAATCCAAATGAAGAATATGATACCACCCTCTAGGTATAACTTAAATAAATCTTTGAATTAGAATTACGGAAAGATAAGATAAGTTTATTCAGCAAAAACACCAAGGACAGACAGATAGCATGATATACATAACAATAACAATAAACTTAAAGATAACACATAGATATATTTTGATACGAAATGATAGTATTAACTGTTGTGGTAGTATGTCATGTATAGAATTAGCCGTTACCGGCAACCACGTCATGACTGCTGATGGAGCTTCAGCTCGCGTCGTTTTTATTATGAAATGATACAGTCTCTAAAAATAAACGGCCTTTCGAAAATATATTGTTTAATGAACATTTGAAACATTCTATTGTCATTTTGCATAATTGTTGAATATTCCTGATAAAAAGAGGGTGATTTGATGACTTTGGGACCTGAAAAATACAATTTACTTTTGTGTGTTTTTGTAGGGAATTCCCTGAAAAATATGAGCATGTGACCGGTACTTCCATTCGTGTCATTTTTTCTGTCATATCTGTTGCATGACCCCCTTTTTTCGGGTCAGAAAAAGTTGCCCGAAGGGCTATACTTGACAAATATGTTTGAATGCCAAAATTAAGGTGATGCGATCATATTTATTTTCGCCTGAACGTCATAATGGTGGTCTATGGGAAAATATTTGTTATTCAGTTCTGTGATACTTATAATCTGAAGCGAGACTTGTGTAGGGAGCATGTCATCAATACCATGGCGCCAGCTTCTTAAGTAAAAGACATATAAAATTTAAAACTTGAGATAATTTGCGATAATTCACAGGCTACAGTTAAAACTAGAAGCCCTGCCACGAACTGCGCGCTTATCTAGGCTTAATTGCGTGTAGGAAATGCGCACAATTGCCATATCGAATGGCATCCAAGGTAGGTTCTCCTTGTTACGCAGAGCTAACACGGGCAATGTTTCTGCAATGGATACCCGGAGGCCTATTCCGAGGGTCCATTGGCTGAAACATTGCTTGTGCACAGGTCATATGTACAGAATTTCATGGCCTTACTATGGTCATAACGCGTAGATTAACGTGCAGATCGACGTGCTATTTGTGCACATTTCATGACAAGACTTCTAGTTTTAACTGTAGCATATTATAAAATATTAATATAACACGAACCAGTTTAGAAGAGTTGTTTCTCGAAGCAGTTATATGTAGCAAAAAAATTAAAAACCGCCCAAGAAAGTTGAAAACCGACCAAGACAGTTGAAAATCGACCAAGAGAGTAATCGTGCTAATGGTTTAAAAATTGAGAAAAAAAAATCCGGAAACCAGAAAAGTTGACATTTTCGAAGTTCAAAAGGACCATAACTCTGGCATAATTCAGAATGAATCGAGTTTGGGAGGAACTTCCATGCCCAGTATTTCTTGGTGGAACATTCACATACCAAGTTTTAATAAGATTAGTTTATATTGTACTGAAGTTATCAAACTGAAACCAATACATTTGGAATTTTCACAGTCAAAAGAAACAATATCAACAAATCACATCAGGTGGGACCCAATTTGGAAAAAAGTACTATAAGGATAGTGAAAAAATACACTCCAGAAAATGTGAAATGACTCTGGCAAACATAATTGTAACGGACCCAAATTCGAATTTGCCCTGCACTTCGTAATGGTACACTCACAACATATCAAATTTGATTTGATGGTTCGTATTTACTAAGGTTATCATCTAGAAACAAGAAAAAATGAAATTTTTCAAAAAAGGTCCACAACTCTGGAGAAATAACAAATGACAAAACCTGTTACTTGTTGATATCCTAGCCTCCATGATGGTCCATCAGCACACCAAAGATCATTCAAACCTGACATACACTGACCGAGATACAGAGGTCTAAAATTGTTATGAACGAACGGATGGGCGGACGGACGAGGGTACGAATGAGCTGACCCCATTGCTAGATCCCCAGCAAACTTCGTTATGGCAGGGGATAGTGGTACACTCGCAACATACCAAATTCGATTTGAATTCGTTCGTATTTACGAAGGTTATCATCTAGAAAACAGAAAAAAATTAATTTTCAAAGTTGAAAAAGGCCCATAATTCTAGAAAAATCATTGGACCTGTTACTTGGGGCAATCCGTTCTCCCATGATGGTCCATCAGCATACCAAAGATCATTCAAATCCGATAGGCGTTGACCGTGATACAGAGGTTTAAAGTTGTTACGGACTGACGGACGGACGGACGGACAGACGGCCGGCCGGCCCCCATAGCTAGATCTCCCGGAAACACATACTATACTCCAAATTGGTCATTCTGGGCCGCCAACTCCACAAATCGGGTACCACAGCCGTCAATTTGTATGGATGACTGTGTGTCGGGTACCACGGCCGTCCATTTGTATGAATGACTCTGGGTGTGTGACATAAGTACCAAACTAAGACTGGTAAGCGAGTAGATGATTGCTGGCAAGTCTGAATATATGTGAAAGGCTCCTATACAGACGAATGTGTCCGGACTTGCAAATTATTGGTTGGGAGGGTATTCTCTAAGCTCCCTCCCCAACTAAGTGTCTTATTGGAGTACAGGCTAATGCTAACAGTATTAAAGGATCGGGATGTTTAGTGGAAACAGTTCCAGATGTAGAAGGTTGTGGATGCAGTAGAGTTGGGGGATTGTATTAGTGGCGAGGAAGCCACCTATAGAGACAGACAAGTCTTGAAGTACTGCTGTACCAAGCTAAAACGTTTTTACCAGACTATCTACAAAAACATGTAACAGAAGTAAAATGAAGTCTGGGGTAGACAGAACAGGTACCACGGCTAAAAGAGGCTCCTCGGCGATTCCAAACACATTCTTAGAACACCACATTGGAACGAGATGGTAGTCCTATCACGCAAAATCAGAAACACGTGGCATGCCAAGACATAGACGAAGACAACGTAAACCCACGCGCATTACCATGTAATCTTTCTTGACATCACGGTATAGTGTTACCATGCCAACACATAGACTAAGACAACGTAAAGTCACGCGCGTAACCATGACACCACGGTATAGTATTACCGCTTTACCCAAAGCACTCGATATCAAAATTTATTATTTCAAAGTTTTTTTCAAACTTTTCAAATCTGTTCAACAAAACTATTTTAATATGACCCCTCATTGGAACGGGCTCCCCAAGCTCATTCCAGTGAGGGATCACATAACATCGTTTTGTTGAAATTTTTGAATTGTTTTTCTAACTGCTCAATTTATAAATTGCGCGGGCTGAATCGTCCCTTATATACTACTGCTGATGCGTCGGATTCCGGTTTTCCCTCCACTACTTAATAAGCGGAGCAGTTTGATCATTTTTCCAATCTACGATCTTTCTATGGATCCTTAACATTGCAAGCCCTTGATCGTGGTTTGTAGTAAATTCTGGGACCAATGCTATCAAATTTTTACAATTGTATTTCCGAATTGTATTTTCTACAAGTGAATATAAATAACGGAAATGAATAATTAATATTTTAAAAGATGTGGCAATTTGCCAACTGGCAAATTGCCACATCATTGAAAATGCTAATCGTTCATTTTAATTCGCTATTTCCATAAATAGAAAATACAGTTCTGAAAAATACAACTGTAAAAGCTTTATAGTATTGGACCCTGAACTGACAAGCTGATGTGAGACGGTGAGACCGTCATTAGGACAATTACGGAAAACTAAATTGTAAAAACCTCGTCTTTTACAGAGACTTTTCGAGAAGTTGATCACTGCTTAAGTCATTTAATTGTTTTAATTTGATTGATTTTTAATCAATAAAATAAGTAATAAGAACATCTCTTAAAACATACAAATAGATCAATTTTATTTTATAGAAAGAAGACTCGAAATGGGAGGAGAGAATCCAGATCATAAAACAACTGACAAATCGTAATTTATTAACGAAATTTATTTTATTCAATTATAGTCTTACGTCATCCACTCGAAGCTGCTGTAATTACCTTTTTCTTTCTGCCTCTTCAAGCTGCTATGTTGTTAAGGAAAATTACTCTACTTTGAAATTCCAACCTCTGATGTTCCATAAATTCAAATTTTATGTACTATTTATTTATTGGTGTTTAAGGCCACATACTTATGCGAATGGCTAATCGTGGCCATGACAGTTTTACGGGTGGAGGAAGCCGGAGTACCCGGAGAGAACCGTCGAGCATCGACGAGTAACTGTCAGCTCCTCAACATTCTAACTCTGTTCAAGCTCTGCTCAAGCAGGGTTACACAGGTTGAAGACATGTGCACCATCGACGTGCAGTACGCCTTAATCCACAGTGTCATCGTGCCGCCATGCAGGCAACCGGCAACCGGGATAAAGTGCCTTGCCCAAGGACACAAAACGGGTCGTTCTGGACGGGGATCGAACGCGGGATCTCTAGCATAAAAGTCCAACAGTCTACCACTGAGCCACCGCCCTCCCGGTTTGGGAATTAACTCCCATGTTGCGTTTCGAAGAAGTGCGATTTCAAAGCTTTGTTCATGGATATCTGAAGCATATTTAATTACGAGTTGTTATCGTGAAATATTATTGTATTATCCTTTCTGATACGAATACGGTAGCAGACTTCCAGGAACCATTGATGCCCGCTATCAACTATGTGAGTTCAGCGCATACGTTGTGTTCTATTCATGACAGCCTTCATTTTGATGTATAATTTGTGTATATTTAATTTTGATTTATGGAATATCAGAAGTGGGAATTTCGAAGTAAACTGATTTTTCTTACTTATACAGTACCTTACTTACCACTTTAATAAACACTATATACGATGACGTCATGGTGACATCAGTGATTCAGCCGATAATTAACCCATGCGCGTCCTCCTTAACCCACCCCCCCCCCCCCCCCACAATAATATTTTCAGTCGGGACATTTTTAGGATTGAGTCTCGGATATCAAATCTTTCTTGCAAGAAACCACATACTTTTTAACCCTTTGCCTAACGAAATGGCCGCATCCGCCCACGTCATATTCAAATTAAGCAGTTGTAAAAATACACTTAAAAAACAATTTCAGACACTGATGCCTATTTTTATCTCACCTTGACAAAGTCAAGCTGAGCTAATCTCATCGCTGTCCGTCCGTCGTCCGTTGTCCGTTGTCCGTCCGTTGTCCGTCAACGCCATGTTTTGGTCTTCTCCAAAATGACTGGGCCAATTCAAGTGAAAGTTTGTGTGAGTGATGTTCCCGAAGGGGCATTGCATTTTTGTTCAACTCAACATGCCCAGCCCCATAGGGAGGGGGTGGGAGAAAATGCTCCAAAATATTTTTAAAATCTTCTTCTCATGAACAAGTGGGTTACATGCAGTCGTGACGTGGCCGTACTAAATGGAGGGTGTTTCTATGGGACACACCTTTTCCGTTGTATTGGCATCAGACTGAAGCTAGTAGCTCTGAGTTGAAAGAGAGACAGAGAGAGAGAGAGAGAGTGGGTGTGGGGGTGTCATCCTATATAAAGTGGAGTCAAAATTACAGCAGTCGCAGTCGGGATGAGTGGGTATCCTCCCAAAGGCGGGGATGCAGGAGTCTCCTTCGAGATAAAGAAAGTGTTATCCTCTCAAAGATGGTGTTCCTGGATTAGACGATACAATCTCAAAGGTGGAGGTGCAGAAATCTCCGAGATAAGGGGTTATCTTTTGAAAAGTTAAGAGCCAGGAATTTCCACCAGGATAAGAGGTTACTCATCTCAAATGTGATGGTCCAGGGGTCTCCTATGCTATAATGGGTTTTCCTCTGAAAGTTTGAGGTATTGGAGTCTTCCCCAGGATAAGAGGTTATTCTCCCCAATGTGGTTCAGAAGGCTCCTCCGGAATAAGGATTTAAAGGTTGAGGTCCATGAGCCTCCTCCTGGACAGGAGTTATCCTCTAAAAGCTAGAGTTCCAGCAGTCTCCTCATTGATAATGGGTTATCCTCTAAAGGATGGAAATCAAGGCGTATCTAGGATAAAGGGTTATCCTATCAAAGATGGTGTTCCAGAAGTCTCCTCTGGTGTAAGGGGGTTACCCCCGTCGCGAAGGTAGTGATCCAGGAGTCTTCTCGATAAGAAGTTATCCTCTCAAAAAGAGTGACCAGGGGTCCCTTCTGGGATTTTTATTATCCCCAATGGGTATCTGGGTAGGATGGGGAAATCTCACCTAAGGGGCAAGATATTTGAGCCAGACACTCGGCTTGCCGAGTGTCTGGGTCAAATATCTTACCCCGAGGGTGAGATTTACCCGTCCCACCCAGATACCTATCGGGGATGATTTATCTCCAACCATTTTAGGGGTGCGACGCCATTAATAAGAAATTACCATATTTTCCAGAAAAAATATTTCTCAGTGCGTTCAATCAAGGAGAAAACCAATAAGATATTTGGAAAGCTTGTCGAGAAGTGTGGTATATACCAAAAGTATATACTTCAAAACACCCAGACTGGCACCGCATGTTGAGCGTTAATGCAGCGCCCCCTACATGCCTGCACACGTCATTTCTAGACTTGTACTTTAGTTTGACAGGGCGCAATGATACCACATGTATATTTCTCTTCGATAAATTGATAGAACAATTTGAGGTGTGCCCAAGTTTTTATTTGAGTCTTCTGGTTTCGAGTTTCGTCCATAAAGTCAATCGTCCATTTTGTTTGTTTATACATATGCAGACGTGATTTGCGATGATTAAATAATTCCGGCATCAATTAAATATGCAAATAGGTTGGTCACGTGAGCACGTAGGTGGGATGAGATAGCTGTCACGTGGGTGGGGTCACTGGGGTGAGACAGGCATATCTCTCCCAGCTGTCCCACATGACTTTATATATATCTCAATACCTCAGTGGTGGAAGAAATGGGGTTCTCTTCTCAAAAGGAGTCTTTTCGAATAAGGGTTATCCTCTCAAAGCAGAATGCATGCCTGGCAGCCTCCTCCGGGATAATGGGATTATGCTCTCAGAGGCATAATTGTAGGAGTCTAAGGTGTTAGCCTCACGGAAGTAGATGACCAGGACTCTTTTTCTGGGAAAGGGACTACTCCTCCAAGATGTAAAAGCCTCCGCTGGGATAACGGGCCTATCCACTCCGAGATGTAACAGTTACCGCCGGGATAAGGAGGCTATCCTCTCCGCGATGTAATAGTCTCCGTCTGGATGAGTGGGCTATCCTCTCCGCGATGTAATAGTCTCCGCCGGGATAAGGGGTTATCCTCTCCGCGATGTAATAGTCTCCACCGTGATAAGGCAGTTGTCATTTCAAAGGTGGAGTAATAGTCTACGCCTGGATAAGGGAGTTATCATCTCAACGGTGGAGTAATATTCTCCGCCGGGATAAGGGATTTAACATCTCAAATATGGAGTAATAGTCTCCGCCGGGATAAGGGATTTAACATCTCAAATATGGAGTAATAGTCTCCGCCGGGATTAGGGGTTTAACATCTCAAATATGGAGTAACAGTCTCCGCCGGGATAAGGGATTTAACATCTCAAATATGGAGTAATAGTCTCTGCCGGGATAAGGGATTTAACATCTCAAATATGGAGTAATA
This sequence comes from Pictodentalium vernedei, assembly GCA_031216915.1. Lineage (NCBI taxonomy): Eukaryota > Metazoa > Mollusca > Scaphopoda > Dentaliida > Dentaliidae > Pictodentalium > Pictodentalium vernedei. The sequence continues at coordinate 8,633,349 of CM062295.1, read as the reverse complement.
GTCGCCGCCGGGATAAGGGGTTTAACATCTCAAATATGGAGTAACAGTCTCCGCCGGGATAAGGGATTTAACATCTCAAAGGTGGAGTAATAGTCTCCGCTGGGATAAGGGATTTAACATCTCAAATATGGAGTAATAGTCTCGGATAAGGGATTTAACATCTCAAAGGTGGAGTAATTGTCTCCGCTGGGATAAGAGATTTAACATCTCAAATATGGAGTAATAGTCTCCGCCGGGATAAGGGATTTAACATCTCAAAGGTGGAGTGATAGTCTCCGCTGGGATAAGGGATTTAACATCTCAAAGGTGGAGTAATAGTCTCCGCCGGCATAAGGGGGTTATCCTATCCGAGTTGTAATAGTGCGGCACGTCTTCATACCTAATTATTGAAGATCCACAACTCGCATCATCCATAATAAACGACGATTTAGTTACAAATGAACATTGGGCAAAAACGTGGTTAGTTGAACTTAACCCGCAAAAAACGAAATCATGTTCATCTCCCGTAAAAGTAAAACCGATTCACATCCACCTCTTTTCTTTTGTAACACATAGTTACATAAAAGATCATAAACATTTGGGGTGATCTTGAATAGTAAATCGTCCCCTGAGTTCCAATGTGTTCTATGTGCCAGTAGGCTGCCAGTACTGCAGGGCTTGTATTTCGACGAGAATCCGAGAATCGAATCGATTCGCTCAAAGATTCGTGCAATAAAACCGGCGAGAATCCATGTAGATTCTTGCTGCACCTCTGCTAGGATTCGCGTGAAAAAAAATTGAGTCAATTTAACCCTTTACCTAACACATCGGCAACAAATTAACTAATAGAAGACTAACATGACCTGAAATATCCTGACACTTTGTCAATAAAATCTTACAAATATGGCTGTCATTGGAACCGGCTCATTGAGCCGGTTCCAACGACAGCCATATTTGTAAGATTTTATTGCTAAATATTGTTCCTTTAATTATTTTATCATTTATTTATTATTTTTTGTTTAAAAATTATCAAATTTAGTTTTAAAAATTAAAAAGGTGTGTTGGGTAAAAGGTTAACATGTGTTATGATTATACAACAGTGGTTCAATCATGGTGGCGTCATGGGATCCTGGGACACTCATAGTTGGTATGGATTCTCGCAACCATTTTCACGAGAATCCAAATGGATTCTCACAAATTTAGACGAAATATAAGCCCTGCAGTAGGAACAAAGAAAACTTTGGAACTCAGGGAACGAAATGTACTTGGAACAATCATATCGACCAAAAAGCCGACAAGCACAAACATATCACTGCAGGCTGCGTTTGCGATGCAGTAATCTCAGATCACATCTGTATGACAATCACTTGTTAACTTAAATACGTTGCCCCTGTGGTGAATGTGAGACAACTAAACATTTCTTATTCTGTTCAATCTGCCGTATTATTCCAAATCGTATTCTTGTTCCATAAGCGATCACCACAGATCGTCGCCTGAGTGCTAGAATGTTCTATGTCCCCAATAGAACATTCTAGCACTCAGGCGACGAGATGTTTGCACACTTTTATATGGTTCTGAATTCTTAACTGGTGCAGAGAATTTTTCAGTTTTTTTCTACAGTCCATGAATATATTATTCTAAGCTAAGTAAGCGACTTTAAACTTGAATGTGTATATGTGTAATTGTCACTCCTCGAATATCGGTCTCGGGGCGAGTTGTAAATGAAAACTAACATTCTGGCTGAATCAAATGCAACCTTTGTTTTTAGCTCACCTGACTGCAAGTCAATGGGAGCTAATGCTATCACTTTTGTCCGGCGTCCGTCATCCGTTAACTTTTTGCTAACTTGACACCTTCTTCGCAACCACTAGGCCAAATTCAAACATATATTGCACAGGTCATCTGTGGAGTATACCCTTTTCATTTTGTTCAAATGAAGCAGCTGCCACATTCGGGCTCTGGTTTATCCCCCAAAAGCTTAAAAATCTTTAAAAATCTTCTTCTTCTCACCAACTACCAGGGAGAATGCTTTGATATTTGGTATGGAACATTCTTTGGTATAGAAGATTAAAGTTTGTTCAAGGGAAATTGGTAGGTCAATATTTGGGCTCTCTGTGGGGGCATATTCATTTTGGGCTCTGCTCAAAATTTCCATTTCAAGAACCGGTAGGCCAATTTCAACCAAATCTGGCATGTAGTATAAGTGGGTCCTAAGTAATTGATTGATGCCCCCCAGAAAATTTGTATAGCCCCGTGGCAACCCCAGGAGGTAAAAATTGCCACCGGTTCAATTAGGGTGCCCGGTTGAGGGTATTGAAAAAATTATGAGTCAGCATTTTTGTAGTCGTTTTTCCTGCAGGGAAATTTCCATTCATTGAGAACCTTGATTGACATCTAGAATAATATATTGTTCTTAAAATAACAAAATTTCTGGGTGGGGGACATTCTAATTTTAATCTGTGGACTTCAGTTTGTTTTTCAAAGATTTTATTTCATGTTGAATGAACCCTTTCAATGCAGGAAACATTTATTTGATTCCTGTATGCATGTCTTTAATTTAAACTTCTCAAGACTGCAATGTGGGTTCCAAAGATTGTCTTGATGTCATGAACAAATACTTTCAATGCTGTATATGTTTTTTCTGGTTCTTTCAGGTTCTTTGGAAAAAAATTGATCTCATTCCTGTGTGAATATTTTTATTTGGTTTAAACAGCCCTACTAAATGAACCGTACTTTTCCACCCTAAAAAATGTGTAATTGCTCAAAAGATACGATACTCATAAGTATAAGCTTACTGTCGAATCCCGTCCTGCATAGTTTTTTTTCATCCTATGTTATATTTAAGGATTAGTGCATGTCTTGGAGTTGACTACGTCCATATAGTGCCCAGTGAGGTGGTGTAGTTCCCGCCGCGAAGCGGAGGGAACTACACCATCTCACTGGGCACTATATGGGCGTAGTCAACGACAAGTCATGCACTAATCCTTATATTATATCGAACACCCATCAAGAAAACATCTGTCTAATTTGTTAATCTATAACCAGCGTTATATAGAAAAAAAATACCATTTAGTTTTCAAAAAACATTTTCTTCTTCCAAAACACGGCTTATTGATATGAGCAGAAGACAAATTTTGAATCGCTCGGCAAGGGTAAACACAACATTTCCCCCAAACGGAACTGTGTATTCTAGAATCGTGCAACTCGCGAATGAAAGCTATAACTTTCGAAATTTGGCAATGCAGTTTGATAATTTCCACCCTTTTGTCACACATATACATTACCGAATGGGTCAGTACGGGATACAAAACTCCGAAGATTCAAATGAATCCCATTATTTATTCGTTTACTGCCCAAAACATACAATTAAATAGCGAAATAATATGAGCAGCGAAACAAACGATTGTTCATATCCGGACGCGTTCTCATGAACGTTGGACCTAGGTATGGATCATTCTCTTCGAAACGAGATATGGATCATCTTCTCAAGGAATAAAATGAACGCCTCGGAAAATGTGACTTCAACAATGGAAAAGCGATACATTTTTCCACAAAGATTTCTTTCCGGGTCGTTTTCTGGATGTTGTGCCTCTGTGAATCGATTTTGAAATTTAGCCTGATCAGTTTTATTCGCCCAGTATGAAAAGAAAACTGATTTTGTAGTGTGCTAAAAATAGAAAACGTGTAGTGCCTGGGTGTAGTGCCTGGTTAGTTCTGTGGATGCAAACTACACGAAATAGAGTATCATCTTTCAGCCAATCAGAATGCAAGGAAGTCACGTGAGATATAATATCATATACTATTTGGTGTACATTACCGATGTTTGATGTATATAATTAACGCAGTTATTAATGAATAAATATTGTTTAAACAAAAAATGATCACCATCAGTACCCGGTACTTTATTATTTAATTTTTTTATGATTATTCCTATAATTAGTGTTTGGATATCATTACATCCGTGGAAAAATTGCTCACCCTTGGAAAGTGACCATTCCACGGCGATCGTAGTGTATATAGCACTAGTTAAACTAGTTACATGGGAATTGACTAACTAGTTGCATGGGAATTGACTAACTAGTTGCATGGGAATTGACTAACTAGTTGCATGGGAATTGACTAACTAGTTGCATGGGAATTGACTAACTAGTTGCATGGGAATTGACTAACTAGTTGCATGGGAATTGACTAACTAAATGCATGGGAATTGACTAACTAGTTGCATGGGAATTGACTAACTAGTTGCATTGGCATTGACTAACTAGTTGCATGGGCATTGACTAACTAGTTGCATGGGAATTGACTAACTAGTTGCATGGGAATTGACTAACTAGTTGCATGGGAATTGACTAACTAGTTGCATGGGAATTGACTAACTAGTTGCATGGGCATTGACTAACTAGTTGCATGGGCATTGACTAACTAGTTGCATGTGCATTGACTAACTAGTTGCATGGGAATTGACTAACTAGTTGCATGGGAATTGACTAACTAGTTGCATGGGAATTGACTAACTAGTTGCATGGGAATTGACTAACTAATTACATGGGAATTGACTAACTAGTTGCATGGGAATTGACTAACTAGTTGCATGGGAATTGACTAACTAGTTGCATGGGAATTGACTAACTAGTTGCATGGGAATTGACTAACTAGTTGCATGGGAATTGACTAACTAGTTGCATGGGAATTGACTAACTAGTTGCATGGGAATTGACTAACTAGTTGCATGGGAATTGACTAACTAGTTGCATGAGAATTGACTAACTGGTTGCATGGGAATTGACTAACTAGTTGCATGGGAATTGACTAACTAGTTGCATGGGAATTGACTTTCCTATCTCGGTACTTCTATTTTATTAATAAAAACTAAATTTGTTGTAAGCATTCACCCTCAATAAACAAACAAACAGTCAATAGCGTATATAGCGTTCCATACTGGGGGTCACATATGTTATCATGATGGCACGTGCGAGTGACAATGTTGTGACGCCATTATCCTGGTGTTAGAAACCATGGTGGTGGCCTCCCACTTACGAAACAGACGACAGAAACGCATGTCGCCCTAACGACAAGTTTTATTTTAAGCTTTTTGATTTACAAGCATTGGTGAAGAAGTTGCACAGCTTATATTAATGCCTGTCCTTGGTCCAATGGCGCTGTACCAACAAGTTCTACGCATGCACGCTTACATGTAAGTGACGTTTCAGTATGTCAGTGACGTCATAACATGACTCCCAAAACAACACTCGTGAGAATACTTTGTCACATGAGATCAATGAGAATGGTATTCCCCATTGTATATGCAATCCTCCCCCTTTATGTATATCTGGCTTGCATTTGACAAATCGAATATAGTAATGTTTTAATTTTATAAACAACTTTATTTCTAGTATTACCAAGACACAGAAAAGTCCTTATCACGACGAGAAACAGCGAAAGGACAGTACATCAATATCAGATGTGTGTAAATCCCACAATTCAACAGCTCGCGCCACCGACAGCTGGGGTAGTATTTACAAGAACAGAGATCACTTTGTGAACTTGCATAATTGTTGAGGAGTTGTGTAAAAATGGAGGCAATCGTCATCTGCGGCAACATTTACAAGAACACAAACAGAACAGAAATCGCGGGCATGCCTTCTTAAAAAATGATGATCGTCAACAGACACAAAAAAAATAAATTCAGGGGATATAATTCTGAATAAAATCAAGATTTATAATCAGGAATTCATTGATCATTATCCGGAATTGAAGGTTTATAATCCGGAATTCAAGCATCCGAGTTTTATACGCCAGGATATGATTTTCGAAAACTAACGTGTTTTTTATGTCACTCTATGAGGAAACATGTTCAGCCTTTAGAGAGGGTGGAGATTTCCATACCTTGTTGCAACAGTTTGACAGGCAATGTTCTGTGATTTTGTATTTGATTGGATATTTTCATGTATTGTTGCCACGGTTTGAAAGACAACATTCTGTGATTTTGTATTTGATCGGAACCTTTCATGCATTGTTGCTACAGTTTGACAGATAACATTTTGTGATTTGTTCATTTGTTTCTAGGCCTGTCGAGGTTACCAAAATATGAATGCCGTTTGTAGTTATCTCTTCACAAAACTTGTCTTTTGCGGAAACCACATGGCCAGAATTATGTGATACAGCAGGCTGCCCCAGTCATATCTCCTTAAAACACATTTCCTTCCATCTAACTCTGACTTACTCGGAGACCACTTGGTCAGTATTAACCATCTAACCCTGACTTATACAGAGACCCCTTGGCCACTATTGTGTGATACAGCAGGCTGCCCGTGTCCTATCTCCTTAAAACACATTTCCTTCTATCTAACCCTGACTTATACGGAGACCACTTGGCCAGTATTATGTGATACAGCAGGACGCCCCTGTCGTATCTCCTTAACCCTTTACCCAACATAACAGCCAAAACCGGCCAGCGCTATTCTCAAAAATCGCCAATTAATTTTCATTATTTTTTTTCATTTTTGTCTCAAAAACATAGATTATGACCATATGTTAACCTATCTTTTCGAGACAAAAATGAAAAAAAGTTAGTTATTCAAGATTTTTTTTTTGCAAGTGTCGTCTGCTTTTCGTGTTAGGTAAAAGGTTAAAACACATTTCCTCCCATCTAACCCTGACGAAGACCATTTAACAACTATCAAACAATAGCCTGTCCCAGTCATATCTTATCAAATAAACTTTCCTTCCCTCTAACCTTGACTTATATGGAGGCCACTTCACCATTACTAACTGATACATCTGCCTGTCCCAGTCGTATCTCATCAAAACACAGTTCCTTCTCTCTAACCTTGACTAATAAGGGGGGGGGGGGGGCACTTCACCATTACTAACTGATACATCAGCCTGTCCCAGTTGTATCTCATCAAAACACATTTCTTTCTCTCAAACCTTGACTTATAAGGGGACCACTTCACTAGTACCAAATGATACAACAGACCGTCCCAGTGGTAACTTAACAGATAGCCTTTCCTTTTCACTAGCATTGGCTTATACGGAGACCACTTCACCAGTACTAAATGATACAACAGCCCAGTTATATCTTATTGAATAACATTTCCTTTCCACTAACCTTGACTTTTATGGAGACCATTTCACTAGTATTAAATGATGCAACAGCCTGCCACAGTCATATCTCATCAAAACAAATTTACTTCCCACTAACCTTGACTTAAACGAGGACCGCTTCACCAGTTCGAAATGACAGAACGGCCTGCCCAGCCGTATTTTATTAAAGAGTCCTTCCTTTCCACTAACCCTATCATATAACCATTTCTTCCCACTAACATTAACTTACACGTGGACTAAATGATACAGCGATCTGTCCCAGTCATATCTTATCAAATAAGCTTTGCGTTCACCTAACCTTGACAAAAACGGGGACCATTTCACCAGTACTAAATGATACAACAGCCCTGTCATATCTTATCGAATTACCTTCCAGTCCCATTAATCCTTTCAAATAACATTTCTTTTCCACTAACTTTGACTTTTACGGAGACCAATTCACCAGGATTAAATGATACAAGAGCCTGCCCAGTCATATCTTATCAAATACCATTTACCATTTTCAAACCTTGCCTTATACTATGGCCATTTCACAATTACGAATTGGTGTAATAGCCTGTCCCTAATCATATTTTTACCCTTTACCTGACATGAAAAGCAGACGACACTTGCAAACAAAATTCTCGAATAACTAATTTTTTTTTCATTTTTAGCTCAACTTTGACGAAGTCAAATTTGAGCTATTGTCATGGCCCGTCGTCCGTCGTCCGTCCGTCCGTCCGTCCGTCCGTCCGTCTGTCCGTCTGGCCGTCTGTCGTCTGTCCGTACGTCAACAATTGGCTATGGCTCGGGCTAGAGGTCGTATTTATGAACCGATCTTTACGAAACTTCTTGTGTACCTTTGTTATGACCCTGGGACGGGAACGAGTGTTTTTAGGTGTGGTCCGAAATTCAAGATGGCTGCCAGCGGCCATTTTGTACCGATGATGCAAAAATCAGTTTTTTGTACAGAACTTCTGTATGAAAGTTCTGATTTGAATAAAGTTTTGTATAAATGTTTAGTACCATGGGGTACATCACATATAATACGGGTTTTTTTCTCGTGCGTAAATTATGCAAATTAGACTGACTTTGATTTATTTAGTGTTACTTTCAGAGCTGTAAGTGCCAAGCTGCTATGGCTCGGGCTAGAGGCCGTATTTATGAACCAATCTTTACGAAACTTCTTGGGTACCTTTGTTATGACCCTGGGACGGGAACGAGTGTTTTTGGGTGTGGTCCGAAATTCAAGATGGCTGCCAGTGGCCATTTTGTACCGATGATGCAAAAATCAGTTTTTTGTACAGAACTTCTGTATGAAAGTTCTGATTTGAATAAAGTTTTGTATAAATGTATAGTACAATGGGATACATCACATATAATACGGGTTTTTTTCTCGTGCGTAAATTATGCAAATTAGACTAACTTTGATTTATTTAGTGTTACTTTCAGAGCTGTAAGAGCCAAGCTGCTATGGCTCGGGCTAGAGGCCGTATTTATGAACCAATCTTTACGAAACTTCTTGGGTACCTTTGTTATGACCGTGGGATGAGAACGAGTGTTTTTGGGTGCAGTCCCAAATTCCAGATGGCTGCCAGCAGCCATTTTGTACCGACGATGCCAAAATCTGTTTTTTGTACAGAACTTCCATGTGAAAGCTCTGATTTGGATAATTTTTTGTATGAATGTTTAGTACCATGGGATACATTACATATATTACAGGTTTTTTTCTTGTGCGTAAATTATGCAAATTAGGCTAACTTTGATTTATTTAGTGTTACTTTCAGCACTGTGAGTGCAAATCCCAATACGGCTCGGGCTAGAGGCCGTATTTATGAACCGATCTTCACGAAACTTCTTGGGTACATTTGTTATCACTGTGGGATGAGAAGGAGTGTTTTTGGGTCCAGTCTGAAATTCAAGATGGCCGCTAGCAGCCATTTTGTTCAAAATTAAGTGCAATCAGATTTTTGCGCAGAACTTCCAAATGAAAGATCTGATTTGAATAAATTTTTGTATGAATGTTTAGTACCATGGGATACATTACAAAAAATACAGAGTTTTTCTCGTGAATAAATTATGCAAATTAGGGGTGCGGGTGGGACTTAGAAAATTTTGGACCAAAATCCGGAAATTAGTTTTTTGGTTTTTTATGCGTTTGGGTCAATTTTAAGACAAAAAAAAAAAATTTTTTCTACACTGAAAATTTGGAGTCCGGGTGGGACTTAGAAAATTTTGGACCAAAATCCAGAAATTAGTTTTTTGTGTTTTGATGCATTTTGGTCAATTTTAAGAAGAAGAAGAAAAAATTTTAGTCTGAAAATATTTTGTTTGGGACTGAAAATTTCCACACAAAAATAATAATCTACAATGATTGGTCTTAATCTGTAGTCCATTACAGTCACCTTGTAATTCTTTTATTATTGTTGACTGGGCCAAAACAAATACTAATTCCTGTCATATTCATTATTCAGTTGTCTTGGTCACAGCAAGTACTAATTCCTGTCATATCCAAGTTGAGCTACAGAGTCATTGACTCTTTCATTTGTCTCAAAAACATAGGTTATGGCCCCTCGTTGGAACGAGCTATGGGACCTATGTTTTTGAGGCAAAAATAATGAAAATTAATTGGCAATTTTTGTGAATAGCGCTGGCTGAATTATATGGAAACTATTACAAAAATACTCATTGATACAAGGACCTGCTCGCCAGTGTTTGACTGTAGATGTGCTTTGAAGATGGCTTAGGGCGCATGCGCGACAAATTCTAAATTCACGAATGGTGGGAAGAGTGTGTAATTATTTATTTATTAATTATTTATTTATTTATTTATTAGGGTTTAACGACACATTAAAAGCCGAGGTCACATCGTGTCGGTGACAGTTTTACGGATGGAGGAAGCCGGAGTACACGGAGAGAACTACAGAACAAAGACGAGCAACTGCCAGCTCCTCAACATCGTAACTCCGTCCTGTAGCACAGGCAAGGTTAGATTGTTTGAAGACAAACAACCGATAATGTTGCAAACGCCGCATAATGTTATAACTTCAGTCAACGCGTTTTGTAGCAAAAATCAACGCATAATGTTATAACTCGAGTCGGCGTTTACAACCGATAATGTTACACCAACCAATAACGTATCATCAACGGTCCACCAGTCTGAAGGTAGGGTTCATTGCCCCGAGGGTTCATAGCTCCGAGGGTAGGGTTCACTGCTCCGAGGGTTCATTACTCCGAGGGTTCATAGCTCCGAGGGTCCATTGCTCCGAGGGTTCATTACTCCGAGGGTTCATTGCTCCGAGGGGTCATTACCTCGAGGGTTCATACTCCGAGGCTTCATTACTCCGACAGGGTATGTGTGTGTGTGTGTGGGGGGGGGGGGGGGGGGGTGGGGGGGGCGGTGACGATTATTGTTGGGCCGGATGTATGTGTGTGCGTGTGTGGGCGGACACACACACACATACACACTTTGGGCCCAACCATAATCGTCACCGCCGTGAGGTTCATTGTTCCGAGGGTCCATTGCTCCCAGGGTTCATGGCTCCTAGGATTCATTACTCCGATGGTTCATTGTAGCAAGGGTCCATTACTCCAAGGGTTCACTGTTCCGAGGGGTCATTACCCCGAGGGTTCATACTCCGAGGCTTCATTACTCCAACGGGATAGTATAACATGTATGACTTGTCCCACATTCGGGGGACCTCGGTGGGGGACCTCGCCTATTGCGCATGCGCGAGGCTCTTGTTTACAACACTGTAACATTTATATTAGAAGTAGTATAGCATGTACCTTTCGCCCCTCTTTCCAGGACCCAGGAAGAAGGTTCTCATTTGCAAGACTCTCATCACGTGACTATATCATTGGGTAGCCATGGTAACTCGTCATACTGTGACGTCATCACCATGTTGCCACGCCACGTCTCCTGTGCGTGCGCGCATGTGCAAATATGGTGTTATATTTAGATTGGGGAATGTTACCTCCCCTCTACACACCCCATGTATCCATCGCTCCGAGGGTCCGCAATACCCATCGGGAGGTTCCGGTCATTACCCGATGATTCCGATGATTTCTGACCATTGTCGAGTCGATTTCGGCCATTCGATATCACGAAAATAGGAAATAGCGATTTTCCCGCAAAAACAAGTAAACATACCTCGTCTTGTTGGACGAGCTTTGGAAAACAAGATGGCCACCCACCAATGGCCACCATCCCCACTCAATATATTCATCGTAACATCAATGGGAAATTCCCCAATCTAAATATAAGACCCTATGTCTTGAGTGCATGCGCAGGAGAGGGGACGTGGCAACATGGTGATGACGCCACAAGATGGCGGGTTACCATGGCTATCCAATGATATAGTCACGTGATGAGAACCATCAAATGATAACCTTCTTCCAAGGTTCCCCAGCGGGTTCCCCTGAAAGAGGGGTCTAAGGTACAAGCTACGCTACTAATAGAATTTCAAATTAATATCCTAATGCTCTCAATCTCCCTCTCTCGCTCTATATCTCCATGCACCTTCCCTCTCTTCCCCTCTCCTCTCTCTTTCTCGTTCTGTATCTCTCGCTCACTTTCCCCCTTTCACTCCCTCCCATCTCTGTCTGTCTGTCTGTCCGTCTGTCTGTCCGTCCGTCCGTCCGTCCGTCCGTCCGTCCGTCCAGCCGTCTAGCCGTCCGTCCGTCCGTCCGTCTGTCTGTCTCACACACACCCTCTCCTTATCTCTCTCCTCTCCTTCGCTCTCCCACCCTTCTCTCTCTCTCTACCCCCACTAATCCTCTATCTCTACCCCCTCTCCACCACCCCCATCTTCCACTCGATTCCTCCCCTCTCTCCCTCCCCTCTCTCTACTTTTCTTTCTCTACATGTATCCCCTTTTTCTCCCCGCTTCCAATTTCTTCCCCCACCCTCTCTCCTCTCTCTCCGTCCCCACTCCTCTCTCCCCTCCCTGCCACCCCCCACCTCTCTCTCTCTCACACACACATACACTCTCATTGCCTATGTTTTAAATTTGCTAAGGGTTAATTTGTTATTAACTTTGTCCGTCATTGTGATTGTGTTTCAAGCACAGACTTCGGAAATTGTTTTCAGGTACCGGCAGTTCGTATAAGAAATTTCCATAGCTCTGTATTTCAAATAAATGACATCCGTATTGCTGCGTATTAGGATGTTGATTTCAAAGGTCTCTGAGGACACGGAATCCTCTACCAATGGCTTTCATTTCGCAAAGGGCTTTTTGTTTTGTTTTCCTTTGATATTAGCATGCTGGGTATCGTATCGGCATAGGCATGCCACAAAATTTAGTTTTCAGTGGTCAGTCAAACAGCCATGAAGCTCTACGTCTTACTGGTTTTGTGTATATTGGTATGGGTTTCACTCATAAGATACTCAATAAGTTATGGCACTCGCCCTATGGATGACGACGTATATGACATTATTGTGAGATGCATGACGGGCAATTTTGTTGTGCCTGTCAAACGGCGCACAAGAGTGCAGAAGGCAGCACTTGTCCGTTTCTACAGAAACAGAAATGCATACAGTATTGCCGAAGGTGGCCATTTGCTTTACAACGGCAAAAAGGTGTTACGAATAGGAGACATTGCAAACCAAGTAAAGGCGGCACTGAAGAAAAGCAAAGGGTCAGGCGCTAGAAAACTCAAGCACAGGCTTGGTAGCCAGTTTTGCGGCATCAGTGAACGCTCTGTGTACCGATATTTGGATAAATCCACATCTTACCACCTACTGAAAGCTAAGTTTTCTAATCGCTGTGCGCTCAAGCCAATACGAGCATCATCTGTGCAACAACGACATCAAGTTGATATAATGGACATGCTGAATTGTAAGGTGACATATAATCGGAAGACATACAGATATGTTCTGTCCCTGATGGATATCTTTAGTCGATATGTGTGGCTACGGCCAATGTCGACTAAAAGCAGCAAAGAAGTCGCACGCTTCTTAGAAGATATATACATAGAACACGGTCCACCCAGAGTTTTACAGCACGATAGAGGAGGTGAGTTCCTAGGTGCGGTGAAACGACTTATGCAAAAAATGGACGTACGAATAATATCGAGCTCCCCCTATCACCCACAGAGTCAGGGGAAAATTGAGAGGTCCCACAGAGTCCTTAGAAAAAAAATTATGTATGATCTGGTAAGCCTTAAAAAACGTGGTGTGAACTGGGTGAATCGCCTTCCCCAGTACGCTTCAATCTTGAACGACGACGTACGTGAAGAACTGAACTGGAAAACACCGTTTGAGATTTATTTCGGTCGGCAAAACCATCGACTAACATTTGCTAAATTTTCAGACGACAGTGTTACAATCGAAAATGTATCAGCTAAAAGACAGAATGAGCTACAGCCATTACCCAAAGATTTGCTCAATTTTGATACAAATAGAGGTAAAGTCCGTGCCGCAGCAGCTGCAGCTACTTCACGCTGCATGAGGAGAATGATAAGACGTGAGCTTGGCAAAAATCCGTCATCACTCTATAATGTGAAACAAAATGTTCTTGTTCGCATAAGAAACGCTAAGCACCACGAACCCCGTCGACTTTATGTTCTTCGCGGCACCATTCTGGAGAGAGATATAAAATTTCATCGTTATCGAGTGAGGTATCTTTCGCCCAAAGACAATACTGCAGTAGTCAGGTGGTTCTCCGTAAATGATATAACCAGCGTGACAGCCGAGGCTGAGAAGAAGAGGCGAAGTCGTTCCCACAAAGCTATACACCGTAGTAAATATTATATTGTGCTCACCCACAAAGAGAAACTTGAAGGAACAGGTTTTGCTGTCCAATTAGACCCACCCGGTGATGGTAATTGCCAATTTGCCGCTCTTGCAGATCAGCTAGCCCATATTGGTATCTATAGATCACAAGAGACCTTGCGATCCGAAATTGTGTCCGACCTTCAGAGGAATCCTTATAACAGTCTTGGTGATTATATGGGTGATTACGTGGAAAACGGTGATTTTGGACGGTACATTACAAACATGGGGCGTGATGGGACATATGGTGACCATATCACTTTACAGAGAGTAAGTGAAATTTACCACGTTCAAATCTCTGTCTCCTCTTCGCTTGGTGCGGGCGGAACACGCCTTCTGTCTCCCAATGGACAAATCAACGGTAACTTGCCCACATTATATTTAGGACACATGGCCGAAGGCCATGGTGACCACTATGTTAGCATATGTCCATCAAGCATGAATCGATCGAAAATATTGAACAACATACAGACCTCGACTTGCAATGTCCGTCAGAATCAAATACCTGCATCTGATTCGTCTGATATTTGTGATCGGGCGAACCAGATAGGTAGTGACTCTGATGACAATGCTAGTGGAAGACATGATACATTGGAACGGGACCTTGTCTCCCCGAATCAGTCACCTATACCTGATTCGTGTGATACTCGTGATCTGGCGAATCAGATGGGTGGTGACTCGGAAGACAATGTACCCGGCAGACAAGATGCAAGAGAACATGGGGTTTTACCTGTTTTGCCAGTAGAAATTCTGCAAATAATTATTTCAAAAGCACTCTTTAGAGATATGACGATGCTAGGCGCTTTTAACAGGGTGTCGCAGCAGTTCAAAGAAATAACATCTAGATTTTACCCATTTCTACACATTTCCAACAATTTAGCCACATCAATTGGTATTCGTGAAAGCGGCAACAGCATTATTAGTGTCAGGCGCCTCTATTGTGCATCTGGGAAAGGGAGTGGTATAGCCCATCGTATTCGGGAACTATTTGGTGGTACTGCAAACTGGTTCAATGCTTGGTTGCTGTTGACTGCTTCTCAGTTTTCCAGATATATCGTTAGCGATATATTCTGGAAATAGGTTGCTACAGAAAGTTTGCAAAAGCATACAATGCCGCTGGAAATAAGTTGTCACATTACCGCATAATTTTACAATACGTACCTTTCATTTTAGGCACAAGTCTTTGGCACAACTTCTAGGGAAGCTCTTAGAAAGAAAGATTCTCTAGAAATTCTACCAAGAGCTGTTGCTTTCAATGAATCGGTACTGCTTATAAGATTAGTTAGCGTTAATATGGCAACTTATTTCCATCGGTGCAGTAATTATTCCTAATTTACTTTAATTTTTACTGGACGATAACTTTGAATTTTTCACATTTATAGCACTGATCACGGATCACGTGATAAAGCAGCGGTGACAGCTGGATCTTTTTTATTTTATATATACGCTACAGGTAAACCAGGCTAGCTCATAAACAAGGCCAATCCTTAAAGTGACATTCTAACATTTAACATTTTTTGAACAATTTCTAAAGACGATTTATAAATTTCTGACTGTCTGATATATACGGTATGTCTATATTTGCTGTGATGACGTAAATATACTGCCTATGTGACTACGCGAATCGTCGCTTCAACATAGAATTTAAATGCATTTTGGATCCAAAATGAAATTAGATTCTATGTTGAAGCGACAATTTATGTAGGTACAAAACCACTATATTTAAGTAATAGCAGCGAATATAGACATGCCGCATATATCGGACACTTTATTTTGGGACATTGATCATTTCTAATTAGTCTTTAAAATTGTTCAAAAAATATTCAGTGTTAGAATGTCTCTTTAAGCGGGTGTCCGTAATTACTAACTAGGCAAACACCGACCGGGTGACCACCACCACCCCCCCCCCCCCCTCCATTCAACTATCCAACAGCCACGTATACTGTAAAAAATGCAATTGTAGGGAACAACCAGGCGACGTATCAACAATATATTTGTGTATAGGTCACTGGGTATATCCCGGTGATCCATACACAAAAATATTATTGCCAGTTACTATTTTGGAAATGACAAAATGAAAGTTAATATGTCAAATTCCCCACGGTTAGTGAAATCAGTCGAAATTACTCCTTTAACATTGGGTTTCGTTGCCTTTTATTTTATGTACTAGGTAGTGCCATGTATTACGGTCACCAATTTCTAACGCACTCCTGTTTAGACAATAAATATCTTTCGTACAACGTACGACGACGATTACAAAACACGGATAGGGGTCTCACTAGTTACTGGGTGTAACTGAATGCAACTATCTGTAACCTACTTCGCAGACATATCGAATCAAAATTAATTTTGTCTCAGAAACATATCTTATGGCCCCTCATTGGAACGAGCGCGATGCGCTTGTTCCAATGGGGGGGGGGTGCATAAGAAATGTTTTTGAGACGACAAAAATGAAGGTATTTAGTTATTGTAGAATGTGCTTCGCAAATTAATGTCGTCTGCTTCCCATGTTGGGTAAAGGGATGATTTATATTTCCGGTAAACATCTTACAGGGGAGCTTGGTGGCCCAGTCGGTAGGGCATTGGACTCGTGATCCGAAGGTTCTGACAATTGCGGGTTCAGTTCCAGGTCTGTGCGACCGAGTTGTTTCCTTGGGCATGATACTTCATATCCATGGCGAACAAGTGCTAAGGCGTATTGCACGCTTGTGGTACACAATCCTTCAGCCAATGCTAACTCTGTTGAGTTGGTATGTTGGAATGTCTCGCAGTGACTCGCCGCTGCTCGGTAGTCCTCTCGGGTATTCCGGCTTCCTCCACCCGTGACACTGTCCGACACGATATGACCTGATGTTAAAGTGTCGTAAAACACCAAATAAATAAATAAATAAACATCTTACAGAAAGTTTATTAGGATTAAATGTTAAATAATAAATATATTTTAATATTCAGTTACATCCAGTAAGTAGTGAAACCCCTATCCGTATTTGTAATCGTCGCCGAACGTTTTATGAAAGGTATCTAATGATGAAATAAATGGTATCAGATGCAAAACTGTAAGGCAGACAGACTGACAGGCAGACAGGCATACAGACACGCACACAGAAGGGAGATACAGTCAGAGAGAGCAGAGTGAGTGAGAGAGAGACATATAGAAACACACAGACTGATGGAGAGACAGACATACCGACAGTCATCAGTTAGAGAGAGAGAGAGAGAGAGAGAGAGAGAGAGAGAGATGGTCAAAAGTACTGCCGCATATAGATACAACACTGACAACTTGTCATGTTTACTGATGACTTCGCTATACGAAAAAAATTATTCATTCCATTCTTGGCTCCATATACTTGGCATACAATCAAATAATTTTACAATATTTTTTCTATTAGGCCTACTATCTGGATTGTTCTGTTTATACGATGCGACATGAAACAGCTCTGTTATTTTTGGCTTTCTATAATGCCCGACGAATTTTATTTTTCCCGATCTGATTTGTGTCAGAATGGTACATGGCGTGATTTGGAATTTTACAATTGGAATCTACGCAGTCCGCAAAATCTTGAATGACGTCATGTACTATTTTAACACAGATCAGATGGCCACTCAGCAAAATTAGGACAGATTCGCATTAAGCTATTGAAATTTTCATGTACGGTCAACAATCTAGCCTGGATACACGCAGATTTCTGCCAAAATGTTTTAATTACACACATGAAGTATATAATGCTGTAAGATTGTCATATTGCGGGGATCCTAGGGACTAAATATCACGATGACATCATCACCAAGTATGTGACGTTATCACCAAATAGTGATGTCATCATCAGAACAGTTACGTCATCTCCAGGATAGGGGCGACATCACCATGGTTTCAGGAGCGCATCTATGATGTCACACGTTTTCGCAGGGGCGGTTGTCAGAGAAATGACGTCACAAGATGGCGTCCATGGACCAACAACGTTTTCACTGAATGGAGTGATCTCCACTGCCCTAGGCGACATCGAATTACCGAACTCGAGTCGAAAATGATCGGAAATCTTGAGAAACGATTTCCGTGGCCACCGGAACCTCTTAAACGCATCCCGGAGCATCGAAGCGATGAAGTGAATGAGTTGGGAGTGATCTCACCTTTCCTGTACGTCGTTGAATCACCAAACGCGCCACGACAATGGCTTTTCTCCCGATGTTTCCATAGTATCAACACAATCGACCCAGTGAGAGTACCAGGTATGTGTTCATGTTCTTTTGTGTACCAGCACCTTGTGGTTTGGCACATGGACACAATGTCATGTGTCTTGGGATAACACCAACGATGACGGGAGAAAAGCCATTGTCGTGACGCGTTCGGTGATTCGACGTCCCATAGGAATGGCAATATCACTCCACACTCATTGACTTCACCGCTTTGATTCGTCTGGGATACGTTCGGAAGGTTCCGGCGGCAACCGGAATCCGTTTCCGAAGATGCTCGATCATTTTCGGGTCGGTTTCGGTAATTCGATGGCACCCAGAGCAGGCGAGATCACTCCGTTCAGCGAAAACGTTGCTGGTCCAAGGGCACCTCCATCTTCTGACAACGTTTATACGACAACCGCACCCTGCATCCGGCAGAAGCATGTGACGCCTTAGGTACGTACATGGGCACTTGATACCACTACGATGACGTGATTATCCCGGTGATAACGTAGCTATTCTGATGATGGATGTCATACCCTTGGTTATGACGTCACAATTTGGTGATGATGTCACGGGATGAAGTATGACCTCTGGATCTCCCGAATATGGAAAGCTTTAACTGGTAGAGTGCTGAAAGCCCAAAATTGGGCTCTACTTCGATATTTTTCACTGCTACATACTGGATCAGTAGTTTTAGGATCGGCTTCTGACAGGGTTAAGATTAAAACTGTCCAATCTACCAAAATTTGCCTTGTTGGAATATAAGGGAGAGTGCCTATAGGCACTCTCCCTTATACCCCAACAAGGCAAATTTAGGCTAACCTATTCAGAAAGCCCAATATAATTCAGCACTCTACCAGTTAAGAACGATATACAACTCACACATGTCGCTTTGTGTGCTTTAGCTTTGATACACAAACGCGAGCACAAGAGACTAATCGTGTTTTTTTTGTTGGGGAGGGTGGTAGTGGGGGTGGGTAATCACAATACCAATAGGTTATTGAAGGAACCCAAATGACTAATGATTTCTAAGGAGTGTGGACACGTAGGATATCACCCACCTAATTTTGAAATGCTTGGAAATATTGTGCTGACATTTTGGCAAAGAAATGCCTAACATTGTTAAATTAATTGCGAAACCGGAGTGAGGGCGTGTTTGAGAGAGAGAGAGAGAGAGAGAGAGAGAGAGAGAGAGAGAACAGTCTTATGTTTTTCTTATATTAAAATTTTGCAATGAACATGATAATCATTTCTGAAATAAAAAAAGTTATGAAAGTCTTTTTATTATTTACTAAACTTCTAATTGTAGGTTTCAATGGTTCAAGCCATGCATGAATCCGCACATGTAGTTTCCGAGACCTGGCAATTAACGGTGGAGATGAATAAGTAGTTTAAAATATGAACACTGCTTCATCTAAGCAGCAGTGTTCAGATTTCAAACTGCTCATCTTTTTGCACCTGTGATTGCCATAATTTATATAATAATTTGGTATTAAGTGAGATGTTTGAGGCATGGTGACTATACTTGCCATTCATAGGGTAGATAAAGCGAATACATCTGGTCTGACCACAAGATATTTAATTATTAGTTTCTTTGGTGCTTTAGTTGTAAGACTTTAACATCTGAGGTCATACCGTGCCAGACAATGTCACGGGTGGAGGAAAACGGAGTGCCCTGGGAGAACAACCGAGTAGCGGCGAGTCAATCTCAGACACTCCGACGTACTATCTCAGTAAATTTAGCATTGGTTAAAGGACGCATACCGCCAGTGTGCGATACACTTTAGCACATTTTCGTCACCATGCCCCATACATGCAATGGAAGTGTAGTGTCTAGCCCTAGAATACAATTCGGTTTAACCGTCTGGAAACTGAATCGTATCCTCGGGAAACTTTGACACACGAGTACAGTCCCCTTACCAACAAGGGAACGGTCTCGCTTTATTTTTTTCGAAACACTTCTTCAACTCATCATCATGCTATGCCATCCCTATACATCAGTACATCACCAACTATCAATCACTTCTATTGAACATAAAGTCCGCTGGGCTTGTGAACGGATGGGGTCCGCACCCCCACGACGCTGACGATTATCGTTGCGCCCTGTCTGTGCGTGTGTTTGTGTGTGTGTGCGTGTGTTTATGTGTGAGCGTGTGTGTCTGTGTGCGTGTGTGTCTCTCTCTCTCACACACGTACACTATTTTAATGACCTGTACCGTATAATGCCCGGATTGGACCCATTGACGCCTCCCTCCCTCTGGAATCGTGAACGGATACGGCCCAGATGTGCGCTACCTCACCCACGGCGGTGACGATTATGGTTGGGCCCGATGTGTGTATGTGTGTGTGTCCCCCCACACACGCACACACATACATCGGGCCCAACCATAATCGTCACCGCCAGCCCCCCCCCCCCCCCCCACACACACACCGTCGGAGTAATGAAGCCTCGGAGTATGAACCCTCGGGGTAATGACCCCTCGGAACAGTGAACCCTTGGAGTAATGGACCCTTGCTACAATGAACCATCGGAGTAATGAATCCTAGGAGCCATGAACCCTGGGATCAATGGACCCTCGGAACGATGAACCTCATGGCGGTGACGATTATGGTTGGGCCCGATGTGTGTATGTGTCCCCCACACACACGCACACACACATACATCGGGCCCAACCATAATCGTCACCGCCGCCCCCCCTCCCCCCCCCCACCCACACCATCACACCAATGAAGCCTCGGAGTATGAACCCTCGGGGTAATGACCCCTCGGAGCAATGAACCCTCGGAGTAATGAACCATCGGAGCAATGAACCCTCGGAGCTATGAACCCTCGGAGTAATGAACCCTCGGAGCAGTGATACCCCAACCTCGGAACTATGAACCCTCGGAGCAATGAACCCTACCTTCAGACTGGTGGACCGTTGATGATACGTTATTGGTTGGTGTAACATTATCGGTTGTAAACGCCGACTCGAGTTATAACATTATGCGTTGATTTTTGCTACAAAACGCGTTGACTAAAGTTATAACATTATGCGGCGTTTACAACATTATCGGTTGTTTACTACATTATGTTATAACATTATGCGTTGATGATACATTATTGGTTGGTGTAACATTATCGGTTGTAACACGCCTTAGTACACGGCGTCATCGTGCCCCCATGTGGACAATTGGGGCGAAGTGCGAGTCCGAATCGATCACTCAGACAGTCACCCATCCATGGACTAACCGGGCTCGATGTTGCTCATCTTCTGTGATCTGACGAGAACCGGTTACCGCAACGCCACCGCGTCCCGGAGGAAGAGTGTGAGAACTAACAATGATAACGTGAGGGTTAATCTGATTCCATCAGTATGTTTTTTCATTATTATTTCTCATTTTAGTGGATTCAGCTGATGTGAACCAAACTTGTAGGAATGGTCTATTAGAGGTTATCTACACCTGTTCCTCATTTTGATCCTGTTGGATGAAAAACATTATCACCAGAGGCATTCTTTGATTCTGGTCGGTCGATTTTTGAAAAATCTTCTCTGAAATAACAAGATCAAATGTTTTGAAAGTTCACATGATTGATGACTGGGACACCCTTTACCATTGATCCTCATATAATGTTGATCGGGTTGCAAACATGGCCGCAACAGCTGCTTATAATTACCATGGAAACCTATAAGAAATCACATTTTTATCTTCTGATTTGAAACTACTTGGCCATTGTGAACCAAACTTGGTTAACCCTTTACCCAACGTAACGGCCAAAACCGACCAGCGCTATTCTGAAAAATCGCCAATTAATTTTCATTATTTTTTCATTTTTTTTCTCAAAAACATAGGTTATGACCCCTCATTGGAACGAGCTCGTCGAGCTTGTTCCAATGAGGGGTCATAACCTATGTCTTTGAGACAAAAAATGAAAAAAATTAGTTATTCGAGAATTTTTTTTGCAAGTGTCGTCTGCTTTTCATGTTAGGTAAAGGTTAAATAATGTCTAGAAAGTCCCCTGAAAAGAATCATTATTATGTTTCGCGCAGATGAAGGATCATGGCAGCCAGCTGCATTTTTTTGGTTTTGATTAGAATAACCGGGAGGTATGTAGTTCTGCCTGGTGAGTGATTACAGGCCCTTTGGAGCCTCCAGTTATTAATTATTTTGGCAATCCACTATTTTATTCGGTCAATCAACCTCGAATGGTCTTCGGTCGGCGTTTTTGTGCCAGGCCTAATGCTATTACGCCGGGATTATTACTCTCTGAATATTTCTTCAGCAGCTAAACCGACCAAAAATGCGAGTTCCCGAAATGTACGGACTGGCTGCCGAATAGACTAAAATTGTCGACGACCGAAATAGCTAGTGGTCGAAACCTCCATATCCTTAAAAATTAGAACAAGAGGCCCCAGGGGGCCTGAGGGCGCTCACCTGACATGGTAGTCTACATATCAAGCCAGGGACTTGACTTGACTTGCATACGCCCCTTCCGAGAAAAGCATATACCAACTAGATGAAGCAGTTGTGCCCACACAATACACAAGATTTTCCTTCTATTTTCAGTTCCTGCCCTTTTACGTCCCAAAATTGAGATAAACGCATAAAAAACAGATTTTTTTTTTATTTTTGTTCAGAAATTTTCGAAGTCCCAAACAAAATATTTTCAGCCTAAAATGTTTTTTTCTTCTTAAAATTGACCAAAACGCATAGAAAACCAAAACACTAATTTCCGTCCCACCCGGCCCCCAAATTTCAGTGTAAATTTTTTTTTTGTCTTAAAATTGACCGAAACGCATAAAAAAACGACAAAAAAATTTCCGGATTTTGGTCCAAAATTTCTAAGTCCGGAACGGGACCCCAAATTTTCAGCCTATTGATGAACCAAGGGACTTGGCTTGAAGAAACTTGAATCTCACCCCCTAAGGATGCTGCATACCAAACCAAATATCAAAAGATTCTTATTGGTAGATCTGAAGAAGAAGATTATTTGAAGAATGTTCCTCACACTGCACTAATTTAAACATTTGGGCTCCCATAGAGAGCCCAAATATGGACCCAGGGAATTGATTTCAATAAACATGTGAAACAATCTAACCAAAGATGTTATATTTGAAATTTGAAACTTTTGGAGCAGTGGTTTGGGAGAAAAGTAGTCTTAAATGTTTTCCCCATTACCCACAGTGTTAAAAAATGCTGACTCAGCACTTTTTTAAAGTCCCAGAAAAGTACCTCATGATAAAATCGATAGCAGTTTTTTTACCATTCCATTATGTTGGTCCTAAGGAAGGTTCACACCAAATAAGAATTCTCAGTGCCGTGTAGTTTTGGAGATATGGGCGTTTTAGTGCCGTGTAGTTTTGGAGCTATGGGCGTTTTATTTTTTTCTATTTTTAGCTCCTGCGGTTCCCATGGGGCGACAGGGAAAACAGTTGAGACATAAATGAAGTAGATATGACCCAATACGCCCTCATAACAAATTTGGTCCAAATCTGCCTCTCGGTTCGGAAAATAGAAATTTTGGGAAGGGCAAAAATTCTTGCCCCTCCCATAACGACAGCAAATATAGCTCCACAAACTTCTCTTGAACAAATCTGAGTCTACACCTCAGAAGGAAGCTGCATACTAAATATCAAGTCTCTGCTACTGCTGTTCATGAGAAGAAGATTTTTTAAGATTTAAGCTCACTTTTTGGGCATGGCTTTTCCAAGAGGCGAGGCAACTTGATTTAACAAAATCAAATTGCGATTTCATAAACTATTATCTCAAATATCAATTAAATTGGTTCTGCGGTTTGGGAGGAGAAGACGCAAACACCATGTTCACGTACGACGGACGACGATGGACAACGGATGACGGACGGTGAGTGATCACTATAGCTCTCCTGACTGAAAGTCAGGTGTGCTAAAAACCCAATGAGATGCCTTTGTAACGTTCTGGGTTAATATTTGGGTTCTTTATTGGAGCCAAAGTTTAACTCAGAGCAATATAAGAAAAATTCTTTAAAAATCTTCTTCAGATCCACCAGTCAGAAACCTTTCATATTTGGTATGTGACATCTCTAGGTGTGTCAGATTCCAGTTTGTTCATCGAGGCCCTGGCTTAATATGTGCGCTCTCTGTGGGAACCCAAAGTTTTTTTTTTCCAGTGGAATCGGATGGACCAAAAAAAAGAGCTATGGGTTTTGTCATGGGCTGCGGTATGGGAACACTGTTGGCAATGGGAAAATGCGAAGTCATCTTTCTTATTCTCCATCAACTAATTTGAAACTTGTCTTCTTTAAAGCTACTTGCCAAATTCATTTGTATATTGCACTGACCATTTTTGGAGTATACCCTTTCTACTTTGTACAACTGTAGCTGCTGCCATCGTCGGGCTGGTGGACTTTACTCTTCTGATTTTTTTTCCCTCAAAAAGTGACTATGCCCCTCGGGGTGGAGTTTATGCTCCATAAGCCTAAAATGCTTTAAAAATCATTTTTTTCATATGCCACTCGCAATGATGCTTAGATTTCTGATCTGAAACTTACTTTAGTGATGCAGATTCACTTTTTTCAAAGGAACTCAGTAGGTCAAAATTTGGGCTCTATTTCCAGAACTAATGGGCTGATTTGAACCAAATTTGTAATGTAGTATAATTGGGTCATAAGTCATCAGTACTTGTTTCATGCCCGAATGTTCTTTTATTTTGTATTTTGTAGTTTATGTTTTGGGGGGGTTGGGGGGTGGGTGGGGTTATCGAGAATAGGAGATAAAACAAAACAAAAATTTCCTTCGGACTCTTTTTTGAGACTTCACAGAACAGAGCATTGTTTTGGCCCGGGAATATTTCCAAGAACCAGCAGATATGAATGGCCAAAATGTTTTTGGTTCTTTCACGGCAAATCAAAAAAATGTTCTTCTTTCTACCCATCACTTAATGACACCCTCATCTCTTTTGACAACTTTCGCGAGAAGAGCGTATTAGGCTCACTTGAGCCTCTGGTTTTAGGTCTGGCATTTGCCCAATAATTGCTTCAGTTCGAATTCTCGTCAGCTATTAAACTATGACCGGTTGTTTTTTCACTGACTGTTTCCAATGTCAGGAAGCTAAGAGCAATGGTTGTCTTATTAATGTCGCTGCTGAGCGCATAGAGAACCAAAACGTGTGAAGCCGTTCTCTACAAAGTGGTCATCTCGGGAAGACGCAAAAGTTCCACCCGAAAAATAATTAAGTTGATCCGTTCGATTTCATACGACACTGCCTAATCTGTGGTAATGAATGCCAGCTCGTAAAGCCTATAAAGCTTGTTTTGTTTGCTCGGCAAAATCGGAACCAGAACATTATTCTAATTCAATCGAACTTATCCCCAGGGACCCCTCTGTACTATAGAACTACGTACTACTATTAAAATCTACGGTTTGATGGTCCTAAATAGGATTCTTGAAGAATCCATATCAAATAAAGCGGATTTTGGTGATTTGGAGGGATTGTCGGGTTGTTTGTGATAATTAGATTTACTCCTATTCAATCGAACAGCCCCTCCAAACATACCCCTGTCTTGTTGTAGGCCTTTAGGTCACATAGCAACCACGTGCCACCATAGAAAACAAGATGGCGGCCTCCAGTATACAAAATGGACGACGGAAACACGTATAACCCTAACAACACGTGCTGCACATGCGCACTCACATCACGTATCACTATGGGGATGACGTCACAACATGGCCGCTCACGCGGGTTACCGTAACAACACAACATAGCGCCACTGGGTCACGTGACATGACGTCACTTCCGGGATCCCCCACCGGGGTCTCCCAAATGAGGGGTGTCCGGGTACATGACATACTACTGATATGCGTTTCCTTGTGAATGTGGAACTCTTGTGTGCCTAATAATCATACATGTACGATTATTCTTTCTCGAATAAAATTTCCGCCTGAATGATCCTTATTTGACCCTGTATGATTATTAATTTTCAGCAATCGAATGCGCAGAGCTGCTGCTTATGTCAAGAAGTTCACCAAAACAAACTAGTAAGGTGCATGTGCAAGCAAACACGGGATGCAATGGAAATGTTAACTGGTAGAGGTCCTACCCACTATTGTGTGATACAGAAGGCTGCCCCAGTCGTATCTCCTTAAAACACATTTCCTTCCATCTAACCCTGACTTATACAGAGACCACTTGGCCACTATTGTGTGATACAGCAGGCTGCCCCAGTTGTATCTCCTTAAAACACATTTCTTTCCATCTAACCCTGACTTATACGGAGACCACTTGGCCACTATTGTGTGATACAGCAGGCTGCCCCAGTCGTATCGCCTTAAAACACATTTCCTTCCATCTAACCCTGACTTATACAGAGACCACATGGCCACTATTGTGTGATACAGCAGGCTGCCCCAGTCGTATCTCCTTAAAACACATTTCCTTCCATCTAACCCTGACTTATACAGAGACCACTTGGCCACTATTGTGTGATACAGCAGGCTGCCCCAGTTGTATCTCCTTAAAACACACTTCCTTCCATCTAACCCTGACTTATACAGAGACCACATGGCCACTATTGTGTGATACAGCAGGCTGCCCCAGTCGTATCTCCTTAAAACACATTTCCTTCCATCTAACCCTGAATTACACGGAGACCACTTGGCCACTATTGTGTGATACAGAAGGCTGCCCCAGTTGTATCTCCTTAAAACACATTTCCTTCCATCTAACCCTGACTTATACGGAGACCACTTGGCCAGTATTAACCATCTAATCCTGACTTACTCGGAGACCACTTGGTCAGTATTATGTGATACACCAGGCTGTCCCAGTCGTATCTCCTTAAAACACATTTCCTCCCATCTAACCCTGACTTATATAGCGACCACATGGCCAGTATTGTGTGATACAGCAGGCTGCCCCAGTTGTATCTCCTTAAAACACATTTTCTTCTATCTAACCCTGACTTATACAGAGACCACTTGGTCAGTATTGTGTGATACAGCAGGCTGCCCCAGTTGTATCTCCTTAAAACACATTTCCTTCCATCTAACCCTGACTTATACGGAGACCACTTGGTCAGTATTATGTGATACAGCAGGATGCCTCTGTCGTATCTCCTTAACCCTTTACCCAACGTAACAGCCAAATCCGGCCATCGCTATTCTCAAAAATCGCCAATTAATTTTCATTTTTTTTTGTCTCAAAAACATAGATTATGACCATATGTTCACCTATGTTTTTGAGACAAAAATGAAAAAAGTTCGTTAATAAAGATTTGTTTTGCAAGTGTCGTCTGCTTTTCGTGTTAGGTAAAGTGTTAAAACACATTTCCTTCTATCTAACCCTGACGAAGACCATTTAACAAGTATCAAACAATAGCCTGCCCCAGTCATATCTTATCAAATAAACGTTCCTTCCCTCTAACCTTGACTTATATTGAGGCCACTTCACCATTACTAACTGATACATCAGCATGTCCCAGTTGTATCTCATCAAAACACATTTCCTTCTCTCTAACCTTGACTAATAAGGGGGGGGGGGGGGGGGGGGGGGCACTTCACTATTACTAACTGATACAACGGCCTGTCCCAGTCGTATCTCATCAAAACACATTTCTTTCTCTCTAAACTTCACTTATATGGAGACAACTTCACCATTACTAACTGATACATCGGCATGTCCCAGTTGTATCTCATCAAAACACATTTCTTTCTCTCAAACCTTGACTTATAAGGGGACCACTTCACTAGTACCAAATGATACAACATACCGTCCCAGTGGTAACTTAATCCTTTACCCAACGTAACGGCCAAACCGGCCAGCGCTATTCTCAAAAATCGCCAATTAATTTTCAAAATATTTTCTGCAGACTGGATTTTTTTTCATTTTTTGTCTCAAAAACATAGGTTATGACCCCTCGTTGGAACGAGCTCGTCGAGCTCGTTCCAACGAGGGGTCATAACCTATGTTTTTGAGACAAAAAATGAAAAAAAATTAGTTATTCAAGAATTGTTTTTGCAAGTGTCGTCTGCTTTTCATGTTAGGTAAAGGGTTAACAGATAGCCTTTCCTTTCCACTAACCTTGGCTTATACGGAGACCACTTAACCAGTACTAAATGATACAACAGCCCAGTCATATCTTATTAAATAACATTTCCTTTCCACTAACCTTGACTTATATGGAGACCATTTCACTAGTATTAAATGATGCAACAGCCTGCCACAGTCATATCTCATCAAAACAAATTTACTTCCCACTAACCTTGACTTAAACGAGGACCGCTTCACCAGTTCGAAATGACAGAACGGCCTGCCCAGCCGTATTTTATTAAAGAATCCTTCCTTTCCACTAACCCTATCATATAACCATTTCTTCCCACTAACATTAACTTATACGGGGACTATTTATTTATGTATTGGTGTTTAAGGTCACATATTTATGCACAATGGCTAATCGTGACCGTGACAGTTTTACGGGTGGAGGAGGCCGGAGTACCCGGAGAGAACCACCGAGCAACGACGAGCAGCTGTCAGCTCCCCAACATCGTAACTCTGAACTCTGCACCGCAGCACAGGCAGGGTTAGATTGGTTGAAGACATGCGCACCATCGACGTGCAGTACGCCTCAGTACACAGCGTCATCGTGCCCCCATGTAGGCAATCGGGGTGAAGTGTCTTGCCCAAGGACACAACGCGGTTGCCGCAGGTGGGATTCGAACCGAGGACCTCTCGGCTTGCAGCCTGCACCTCTACCAACTGAGCCACCGCGCCCCATACGGGGACTAAATGATATCTTATCAAATAAGCTTTGCGTTCACCTAACCTTGACAAAAACGGGGACCATTTCACCAGTACTAAATGATACAACAGCCCTGTCATATCTTATCGAATTACCATTAATCCTTTCAAATAACATTTCCTTTCCACTTACCTTGACTTTTACGGAGACCAAGTCACCAGGATTAAATGATACAAGAGCCTGCCCAGTCATATCTTATCATGCTGTATAGTCGGCTGATGTATCTATTTATGCATACTGTCGAATAAATTATCTATCTATCTATCTATCAAATACCATTTACCATTTTCAAACCTTGCCTTATAATATGGCCATTTCACATGTACGAATTGGTGTAATAGCCTGTCCCTAATCATATTTTTACCCTTTACCTGACATGAAAAGCAGACGACACTTGCAAACAAGATTCTCGAATAACTAATTTTTTTCATTTTTTGTCTCAAAAACATAACAACAGATGCACAGATCGATGATCTAAAGACTTTTTTCACAGAAACGTTTGAGCAGTTTGCGCAGCATTTGATATCAAAGTTTAACAACATATGCGGTTGGCTTCACGCCAATGGGCTTTTGTCGCCTGAAGTCAACCCTGGCCGTGTTTCCAAGATCGTTTCGAACTCCTCAGTTGGATTGCAAACATCAGGTGCAAATATATGACCACCAAATAGACCCCAAAGCATTGCGTCGCCTACAATATCCCATTCACACGAGGCAGACACTGATACCTCAACTGAGCAGAATATAGAAAGCAATTCACTGCTGAATCCAGTCTGCAGTAAATCTCCGAACTCGCCACCACCACTGACAAATAAAGGACATGAAGACTCTATCCAAAACACAGATTGTGGTAGCGAACCACAACAAAGCTTGTCCCAACTAAAATGTTCTCCAGGAAGGACTATTATTTGTGAAGTCGAAGTCACTCCTGAAAAACCAAGCGCTCCAATCGACTCTCCACTGGAAACAAGTATTCAGCCGAGTGGTGTCACAAGTACTCAATCCATTCCAACTGTGGCTTTTACGGACCAGTGCGCAGCAACAAAAAAACACCCACCCCCTTTGTGTGATTTCACTGGAGTTGTTCGGCGTAAAACTAGTCGTCTGTATATAGGAGGTATTGCCACGTCCACTTCCAGAGAAAGCATACTAACTTATTTAACCCAGAAGGGCGTGACTCCAACATTTTTAGCCATTATGACTAGCAAGCGCAAGAATACTCTCGCTGCTCGCATCAACGTTCCCTCCAACCTTTACCATTTGTTACGAGGCAAAGGTTTCTGGCCCGAAGGCGTCTACTGTAGACCATGGCGTACTATCGCAGCAAATAATAATGGGTGACAATCAAAAATCTAGTATCCTAAATATAGCTACCTGGAATTGTACAGGCATTATGTCAAGCTGTGCCTATATTAACTCCCTTGTTAGCAACAGCGAGTATGATGTAATTGGCATATCAGAACATTGGCTCGGTGAGAACAACCTGACGTTTTTGAATACAATTGATAGCCGCTATTTGTCGTATGCCAAAGCAGGCAGAGTTGTCCTCACTCGATCCGGTGGACGGTTCAGGAGAGACGGTGTTGGATTTTTGATAAGTAACAAACACCGTAACAGTTATAGCCCATTACAAGTAGACAATGATAGAATTATTGGAATTCAATTGCACATAGGCTACAAATATTTTGTGTACATTTGCAAGTGTACCTACTCAACGTGAACCATGGCATCGAAGACTTCCTCGAATGTTTAGAAATATTAGAGAACCTAAATACATTATACTCCCAAAAAGGCCCTGTGATAATAATGGGAGATTTTAATGCACATCTTCCCAGAAGCGAAGCTGGCACAGGAAAGCTGAACGCTCGCTCGATGACCTTTCAACATTTCTTAACAAATAATAACCTGATTTCTCTGGTGACGTTACCACAATGTAAAGGCCCGGATAAGTCTTATATTCCATACTTCGCTGGGAGTTCTTCTTCACTGATAGACCACGTTCTAGTCCAATCAAACAGAGAAGACTCTGCTGTGAAATATGAAATATTAGATGATCATGCACTGAATACATCGAACCATAGATCAATTACCTTTGTTCTTGTTTTCGTGGACGCGCCCCAAATGGCGAAACCCAACTACAAAACAATCTACAAATGGCCTCGCTTGGGACACTTCCAAGTATCAACAGTCTGTAGAAAACTGCTGCAATAAACTGAACTAAGAGGAGCACGATCTCAATGAACATATGTCGCTTGAGCTATTGTATGAAAAAATTGTAAACGTTCTACTCTCTTCGGCCGAAACATCTGCACCGAAAAAGGTGTATCGCCCCTTTCTAAAACCTTACTGGAACTCTGAACTTAAATCTCTTCATGCACACCTCAGACAGTACCGCGCTGCCTGGATAAACGATGGTAAGATAAGCGACCCTTCACTGGATTCATACAAAGCCTATAAAAATGCCAAAAGGAAATTTAGACGCTGCCACCGTGCCGCGGTCCAGGCTTATAATATCTCTTTAATAAAGAAACTTGAATCTTCTGCTCAAGTTGATCAACAGGCATTCTGGAGCCTTCTAAAATCTAAAAAGACTAGAGCCTGCAACGTACCCGGAACTGAAATCAAGTTCAACGGGGCCATATGCAGAGATCCAGTTGACATCTCTAAAGGGTGGGCAGATTATTATACACAACTTTTTACCGACTCCCCCCCCCCCCCCCCCCCCACCAGAACCCAGACTTCAAAGCACATGTGGAAAACTACATAACAGAAATCCTCAGCCCAGACCACCCAGAGTTCGACTGTAAAATGTTATGCCAAACTATTACAGTACCTGACATTCGAAAGTGCTTATCAAGCCTAAAGCAGAAAAAGGCAGGTGGCATCGATAACATTGTAAATGAACATTTGATCAACGCTCCACCCAAGCTTTTACTCTGTTTGTGCAATCTGTACAATGGTATCCTCAAACTCGAATATATCCCGTCAGGACTCAAGCTTGGAGTCATCGTTTCTATTTACAAAGGTCCTCCAAAACCACTGGAACTCCCAGACAGCTACAGAGCCATAACTCTCTTGCCTGTTATTTTGAAGGTCTTTGAAAATATAATTCTAAAACGTCTCATTGCGAGTCCAATGTTTAAAAACTTCCCGAGTGAAATCCAGAATGGCTTCCAAAAAGGAATACCCTGCACTGTGTCATCTTTCACGTTGCAAGAGTGCATCCATTATGCAAAGGATATGAATTCCAAGCTCTTTGCCTGCTTCCTCGACTCCCAGAAAGCCTTTGATAGAGTATGGCATCAAGGGCAATTGTACAAATTGTACCATATGGGAATTAGGGGGAAAATCTTTAGAGTTCTGAAAAACCTTCAAACTAATGCGCAGAGCTGTGTACTACATGCTGGCGCGATATCTCACCCATTTCGACTGGAACAAGGTAACCGACAAGGAAGTGTCTTGTCCCCGTTTCTCTATCTCGTATTCATAAATGATCTTCTGAGCGATCTCCAAAACTCTAGCGACGGAGCATCAGTAGGTACTGTTCGCTGCACCTCGCCGACAACTGCTGACGATATATCGCTAGTCTCCTTTCACAAGCATGGGCTGGACAGGTTAATCCAAATCTGCGACGCTTACAGTATAAAATGGAAATTCAACTATTCTCCCACAAAAAGTAAGATAATCGTTTTCAACGAAACAAAACATGCATTTGATAGATCTAGTAGGAAATGGGTACTTGGCCCCACTACTCTAGATGAAGTACAGGAATTAACACATCTTGGAATTATTTTAGACAAATACTTGGTAAACCAGTCAAGAATCGAGTTAGCTTGCGAAAAGCTCAGGAAGACGTATTTTCTGACTTGCAATACACTCGAGTTCGGTAACTCAACACCCCTAACGGCTTTCAAAATATTCAAGAGTGTGGTGCTTCCAAAAGCTCTCTACGGCTCAGAATTGTGGCACAACATTTCAAATACCCAGATGCTCCAACTCGAGCGTGCTTATAGAAAATGTCTTAAATCTATGCAATCAATTCCCCATAGATCAAGCACTATACTGTCCCTTTGTCTACTTGGTGCACTGCCCCTGCAATCAGAGATAGAGAAAAGAAAACTTCTATTTCTTGCCACCTTAATCTATTTGCCACATAATCATCGGCATGCTCTCCGGATACTACTGAATAGAATATACGATCAGGTCTTGTTCAACAATGCCCCCTCTGGATTCCTCTGCGACATTATGCACCTGCTCAATAAATATAACCTTGCACAACATATTCACAATTACATCCAGCATGGTAACTTTCCATCCAAATATCAATGGAAAAACTATGTGAAGACTGAAACCCGATTTTTCCACCTTACTGACACTCTACAAAGATCACGTGATGAACTCTGCCTTGCGACTGTTGTTAAAGTAAACCCCGTCCCAGTCACGCCTTGGAGACTCTGAAAACTCTGCTGGGAAAAGCCAAGCGAACTGCAAAAATGTATCGTCATGGCAAATCTTCTTGTTAAAACCACCTACGACAATAATACCCAGTGTCCTGACTGCTTAAGAGTGTATCAGAACCAAATTCGACATGTTCTTTTTGTCTGCAATTCCCAGTCCAGGCTGGATACACGAAACGACTTTTGGTCGTACATCACGGATGTATATGGCCCGAGTACTTTCCTGTTTCTAGACGGACTTTCAGATGACGCTTTCCTCTCGTTTGCCACGGGAGATGATACAATAATTCCCCCGTCCCTGCCCATTGACGGGCTCGAGGACCAAATATTGTCAGACTGTATCTCTTTCGTCTGTAACCTATGTCGCAACGCATGTAATGCTCCCCGCAGTAGCAATTGACTGCTTCTTTATCAGTGCTTCGGATCCTCAATCGGTCTGTTGCTGACAAAACGCCTTTCTTTATTCCACCTGTATCATTTTTTCGCCCCTGTCATGTACATATGCACAAAAATACCGTTTACAATTGTCGTTCTCTTTTGCTTCAACTTTGTAATATATGTTATTTGATCTGATGTACTCTTCAAATATGGAGGAAATAAAGAATCATCATTCACAAAAATTACCAATTAATTTTCATTATTTTTGCCTCAAAAGCATAGGTTCCATAGCTCGTTCCAACGAGGGGCCATAACCTATGTTTTTGAGGCAAAAATAATGAAAATTAATTGGCAATTTTTGTGAATAGCGCTGGCTGAATTATATGGAAACTATTACAAAAATACTCACTGATACAAGGACCTGCTCGCCAGTGTTTGACTGTAGATGTGCTTTGAAGTTGGCTTAGGGCGCACGCGCGACAAATTCTAAATTTACGAATGGTGGGAAGAGTGTGTAATTATTTATTTATTTATTGATTTATTTATTTATTTATTTATTTATTAGGGTTTAACGACACATTAAAAGCCGAGGTCACATCGTGTCGGTGACAGTTTTACGGATGGAGGAAGCCGGAATACCTGGAGAGAACCACAGAGCAATGACGAGCAACTGCCAGCTCCTCAGCATCGTTAACTCCGCACTGCAGCACAGGCAGGGTTAGATTGGTTGAAGACATGCGTACCATCGATGTGCAGTACGCCTTAGTACACGGCGTCATCGTGCCCCCATGTGGACAATTGGGGCGAAGTGCGAGTCCGAATCGATCACACAGACAGTCACCCATCCATGGACTAACCGGGCTCGATGTTGCTCATCTTCTGTGATCTGACGAGAACCGGTTACCGCAACGCCACCGCGCCCCGGAGGAAGAGTGAGAGAACTAACAATGATAACGTGAGGGTTAATCTGATGCCATCAGTATGTTTTTTCATTATTATTTCTCATTTTAGTGTATTCAGCTGATGTGAACCAAACTTGTAGGAATGGTCTATTAGAGGTTATCTACACCTGTTCCTCATTTTGATCCTGCTGGATGAAAAACATTACCACCAGAAGCATTCTTTGATTCTGATCGGTCGATTTTTAGCTCAACTTTGGCGAAGCCAAATTTGAGCTTTTGTCATGGCCCGTCGTCCGTCTGTCCGTCTGTCCGTACGTCAACAATTGGATAAGGCTCGGGCTAGAGGCCGCATTTATGAACCGATCTTTACGAAACTTCTTGGGTACCTTTGTTATGACCGTGGGACGAGAACGAGTGTTTTTGGGTGCGGTCCGAAATTCAAGATGGCCGCCAGCTGCCATTTTGTACCGACGATGCAGAAATCTATTTTTTGTACAGAACTTCCATATGAAAGCTCTGATTTGAATAATTTTTTGTATGAATGTTTAGTACCATGGGATACATCACAGAGAATACGGGTTTTTTTCTCGTACGTAAATTGTGCAAATTAGACAAATTTTGATGTTTTTTGGTGTTACTTTCAGCACTGTAAGTGCAAATGCCAATACGGCTCGGGCTAGAGGCCGTATTTATGAACCGATCTTTACGAAACTTCTTGGGTACCTTTGGTATCACCGTGGGACGAGATCGAGTGTTTTTGGGTCCGGTTTGAAATTCAGGTTGGCCGATGGCAGCCATTTTGTACAAAATTAGGTGCAATCAGATTTTTGCACAGAACTTCCATATGAAAGCGCTGATTTGAATAATTTTTTGTGTGAATGTTTAGTACCATAGGATACATCACATATAATACGGGTTTTTTTCTCGTGCAGAAATTATGCAAATTAGATGAACTTTGATTTTTTCATTGCCACTTACACACAGTAAGTACACATGTCAATACGGCTCGGGCTAAAGTCTGTATTTATGAACTGATCTTCACGAAATGTCTTGGGTACCTCTGTTATCACCTTGGGACGAGAACGAGTGTTTCTGGGTGCGGTCTAAAATTCAAGATGGCTGCCAGTGGCCATTTTGTACCGAAATTAGGTCTAATCAGTTTTTTGTACACAACTTCTATACGGCTCAGACTAGATGCCATATTTATGAACCAATCTTTACGAAACTTCTTGGGTACCTTTGTTATCACCGTGGGATGAGAGCGAGTGTTTTTGGGTGTGGTCCAAAATTCAAGATGGCCACCAGCAGCCATTTTGTACCAAAATTAGTGCAATCAGTCTTTTGTACAGAACTTCTGTATGAAAGTTTTGATTTGAATAAGTTTTTGTATGAATGTTTAGTAACATGGAATACATCACATATTGTAAGGTTTTTTTTTTCGTGCAGAAATTATGCAAATTAGATGAACTTTGATTTATTCAGTGCTACTTACACAATGTAAGCACACATGTCAATACGGCTCAGGGTAGAGGCTGAATTTATGAACCGATCTTCACAAAACTTCTTGGGTACCTTTGTTATCACCTTGGGACGAGAATGAGTGTTTCTGGGTGCGGTCCAAAATTCAAGATGGCTGCCAGTGGCCATTTTGTACCAAAATTTGGTCCCAATCAGTTTTTTGTCACAAGTTCTATACAGCTCGTATTTATGAACTGATCTTCACAAAACTTCTTGGGTACCTTTGTTTTCACCTTGTGCTATGAGAACAAATATTTTGGGGTTCAGTCAGACCCACTCTGGGACTCAAAAATTTCTTTTCTAGTTTAGCATCTGACTGTAGCCCACCTTTACAATACTTTACCTGTACATTTGTTACAGGCAACGGTCAGTATTTATGAACAGACCATTACAATACTTTATATGTACCTTTGTTATCAGGTCATTACCTAGATGTTTGTCATTGCTGTGTCACATACTATACATGTACATGTCTTTGTCTTGACAAGTTGAGCTACAGTGTCATTGACACTTTCATTGAACAATCTTATCTGAAACTACAAGGTCAAATATTTTGAAAGTTCACATGATTGATGACTGGGACACCCTTTACCATTGATCCTCATATAATGTTGATCGGGTTGCAAACATGGCCGCAACTGCTGCTTATAATTACCATGGAAACCCTATAAGAAATCACATTTTTATCTTCTGATTTGAAACTACTTGACCAGTGTGAACCAAACTTGGTTAACCCTTTACCCAACGTAACGGTCAAATCCGGCCAGCGCTCTTCTGAAAAATCGCCAATTAATTTTCATTTTTTTTCTCAAAAACATAGGTTATGACCCCTCATTGGAACGAGCTCGTCGAGCTCGTTCCAATGAGGGTTCATAACCTATGTCTTTTAGACAAAAAATGAAAAAAATTAGTTATTCGAGAATTTTTTTTGCAAGTGTCGTCTGCTTTTCATGTTAGGTAAAGGGTTAAATAATGTCTAGAAAGTCCCCTGAAAAGATTCATTATTATGTTTCGCGTAGATGAAGGATCATGGCAGCCAGCTGCATTTTTTGGTTTTGATTAGAATAACCGGGAGGTATGTAGTTCTGCCTTTTTGAGTGATTACAGGCCCTTTGGAGCCTCCAGTTATTAATTATTTTGGCAATCCACTATTTTATTCGGTCAATCAATCTCGAATCGTCTTCGGTCGGCGTTTTTGTGCCAGGCCTAATGCTATTACGCCGGGATTATTACTCTCTGAATATTTCTTCAGCAGCTAAACCGACCAAAAATGCGAGTTCCCGACATGTACGGACCGGCTGCCGAATAGACTAAAATTGTCGACGACCGAAATAGCTAGTGATCGAAACGTCCATATCCTTAAACATTAGAACAAGAGGCCCCAGGGGGCCTGAGGGCGCTCACCTGACATGGTAGTCTAAATATCAAGCCAGGGTCTTGACTTGAATAAGTTGCATACGCCCCGCGAAAAGCATATACCAACTAGATGAAGCAGTTGTGCCCACACAATACACAAGATTTTCCTTCTATTTTCAGTTCATGCCCTTTTACGTCCCAAAATTGAGATAAACGCATAAAAAAAACAGATTTTTTTTATTTTTGTTCGGAAATTTTCGAAGACCCAAACAAAATATTTTCAGCCTAAAATGTTTTTTTCTTCTTAAAATTGACCAAAATGCATACAAAACCAAAACACTAATTGACGTCCCACCCGGCCCCCTAATTTTCAGTGTAAAAATTTTTTTTTTTGTCTTAAAATTGACCGAAACGCATAAAAAAACAACAACAAAATTTCCGGATTTTGGTCCAAAATTTCTAAGTCCGGAACGGGACCCCAAATTTTCAGCCTCTTGATGAACCAAGGGACTTGGCTTGAAGAAACTTGAATCTCACCCCCTGAGGATGCTGCATACCAAACCAAATATCAAAAGATTTTTATTGGTAGATCTGAAGAAGAAGATTTTTAAAGAATGTTCCTCACACTGCACTAATTTAAACATTTGAGCTCCCATAGAGAGCCCAAATATGGACCCAGGGAATTGATTTCAACAAACATGTGAAACAATCTAACCAAAGATGTTATATTTGAAATTTGAAAGCTTTTGGAGCAGTGGTTTGGGAGAAAAGTAGTCTTGAATGTTTTTCCCATTACCTAAAGTGTTAAAAAATGCTGACTCAGCACTTTTTCAAAGTCCCAGAAAAGTACCTCATGATAAAACCGATAGCAGTTGTTTTTACCATTCCATTCGGTTGGTCCTAAGGAAGCTTCACACCAAATAAGAATTCTCAGTGCCGTGTAGTTTTGGAGATATGGGCGTTTTAGTGCCGTGTAGTTTTGGAGATATGGGCGTTTTATTTTTTTCTATTTTTAGCTCCTGCGGTTCCCATGGGGCGACAGGAAAAAAATTGAGGAATAAATGAAGTACTTATGGCCCAATAAGCCCTCATAACAAATTTGGTCCAAATCTGCCTCTCGGTTTGGAAAATAGAAATTTTGGGAAGGGCAAAAATTCTTGCCCCTCCCATAACGACAGCAAATATAGCTCCACAAACTTCTCTTGAACAAATCTGAGTCTACACCTCAAAAGGAAGCTGCACACTAAATATCAAGTCTCTGCTACTGCTGTTCATGAGAAGAAGATTTTTTAAGATTTAAGCTCACTTTTTGGGCATCGCCCTTCCAAGAGGCGAAGCAGTTTGATTTAACAAAATCAAATTGCGATGTCATAAACTATTATCTCAAATATCAATTAGATTGGTTCTGTGGTTTGGGAGGAGAAGACGCAAACAGCATGTTCACGAACGACGGACGACGATGGACTACGGACGACGGACGGTGAGTGATCACTATAGCTCTCCTGACTGAAAGTCAGGTGTGCTAAAAACCCAATGAGATGCCTTTGTAACGTTCTGGGTTAATATTTGGGTTCTTTATTGGAGCCAAAGTTTAACTCAGTGCAATATAAGAAAAATTCTTTAAAAATCTTCTTCAGATCCACCAGTCAGAAACCTTTCATATTTGGTATGTGACATCTCTAGGTGTGTCAGATTCCTGTTTGTTCATCGAGGCCCTGGGCTGCCGTATGGGAACACTGTTGGCAGTGGGAAAATGCTGAGTCATCTTTCTTATTCTCCATCAACTAATTTGAAACTTGTCTTCTTTAAAGCTACTTGCCAAATTCATTTGTATATTGCACTGACCATTTTTGGAGTATACCCTTTCTACTTTGTACAACTGTAGCTGCTGCCATCGTCGGGCTGGTGGACTTTACTCTTCTGATTTTTTTTCCCTCAAAAAGTGACTATGCCCCTCGGGGTGGAGTTTATGCTCCATAAGCCTAAAATGCTTTAAAAATCATTTTTTTCATATGCCACTCGTAATGATGCATAGATTTCTGATCTGAAACTTACTTTGGTGATGCAGATTCACTTTTTTCAAAGGAACTCAGTAGGTCAAAATTTGGGCTTTATTTCCAGAACCAATGGGCTGATTTGAACCAAATTTGTCATGTAGTATAATTGGGTCATAAGTCCTAAGTACTTGCTTCATGTCCGAATGTTCTTTTATTTTGTATTTTGTATTTATTTATTTATTTTTTTTTTGGGGGGGGGGGGGTGTGGTGGTTGGGTCTTGGGTGGGTGGAGAGAACAGGAGATAAAACAAAACAAAAATTTCCTTCGGACTCTTTTTTTTAGACTTCACAGAACAGAGCATTGTTTTGGCCCAGGAATATTTCCAAGAACCAGCAGATATGAATGGCCAAAATGTTTTTGGTTGTTTCACGGCAAATCAAAAAATTGTTCTTCTTTCTACCCATCACTTACTGACACCCTCATCTCCTTTGACAACTTTAGCGAGAAGATCGTTTTAGGCTCACTTGAGCCTCTGGTTTTAGGTCTGGCATTTGCCCAATAATTGCTTTAGTTCGAATTCTCGTCAGCTATTAAACTATGAGCGGTTGTTTTTTCACTGACTCTTTCCAATGTCAGGAAGCTAAGAGCAATGATTGTCTTATTAATGTAGCTGCTGAGCGCATAGAGAACATGATTTGGCGAAGTAAACTATATTATGATTATCTATATATAGATCTACAATATCGTTGTAAGAATGATGCTTCCCTGGTTCTGAGGTGCCATAAACACTGCGTAGTTTGCAACCAAAACGTGTGAAGCCGTTCTCTACAAAGTGGTCATCTCGTGAAGACGCAAAAGTTCCACCCGAAAAATAATTAAGTTGATCCGTTCGATTTCATACGACACTGCCTAATCTGTGGTAATGAATGCCAGCTCGTAAAGCCTATAAAGCTTGTTTTGTTTTTAGCTCACCTTGACAAAGTCCGTCGTCCGTCCGTCCGCTCGTCGTCCGTTGTCCGTCACCACCATGTTTTGGCTTCTCCAAAACCACTGGGCCAATTCAAGTGAAAGTGTGTGTGAGTGGTTATGCTGAGAGGGCATTGCACTTTTGTTCAACTCAAAGTGCCGAGTCCCACAGGGAGAGGGTGGGGAAGGATATTCCAATTTTTTTTTAAAAAATCTTCTTGTTATGAACCAGCAGGTACAATGACTTGATATTTGGTATAAAGCTTCCTTTTGAGGTGTAGATTCGAGTTTGTTCAAAGAAAGTTCGTGTAGCAATATCTGCCTTTGTAATGGGAGCGAAAAGATTTACACCTGTTCCTCATTTTGCTCCTGTTGGATGAAAAACATTACGACCAGACGCATTTAGCAATGGATATATTCAAGGGCCATTTGAGTCACCATCACCTGATATGAGTAGTCTGTCATGTACCCGGACACCACCCATTTAGGACCGCCAAACCGTAGATTTTAATAGTACCACCTAGTGCTATAGTACAGAGGGACCCCTGTGGGTAAGTTCGATTGAATTAGAGTAATGTTCTGGTTCCGATTTTGCCGAGTACTCTTATTGTTTCATTTATCTTGATCACCCAATCAGTTCACTTAACTGGCGCTGACTACCAATCAGATTGCTTCATTTTCCTTAATCTGTTTGTTATCTCCCTTCTGTATAACAAAACCTATATCATTCTCAAAGCCTATAAGCTATCGAGCAGTTACTGATAAACCATTGCTCAAACGACTCGAAGCCCATCGAGCAAATGAGCTATCGAGCAATTGCTCGTTCGAATGACTCGCACATACGACTCTTAGCTTCATTTCAGAAAAAGGGGTGCCGAAGGCCATATGTTTTCCAAAAAGGGGTGCCGAAATTGGGGTGCCTTCTGGAGAATCCCTTTTTTGTCATATGTGCTTATGTGAAAAGGCACACTGTGACGCAATGTGCCCTAGTACATAGGCACATGCTGTATGTGCCGATATCTGCTTATGTGAAAAGGCTCAATGTGACACAATGTGCCCTAGCACATAGGCACATTCGGGTATTTGAGGATACCTATAACTTGGTATTGTATTATTTGAGAATACCTATCTGGGATACCTTTTGGAGAATCCTTTTTTGTCATATGTGCTTATGTGAAAAGGTACAATGTGACACAATATGCCCTAGCACATAAGCACATGCTGGATGTGCCAATATTTATTTATTGGTGCTTAACGCCAAATCAGCAGCTAAGGCTATATCGGCCTTTGCGAGAAAAATAGTGGTATGTAAAAAGTCATTATCAATTACGAAGTAAAAGATTGAATAAAAATAATGTATGTGCCGATATGTGCTTATGTGAAAAGGCACAATGTGACACAATGTGCCCTAGCACATAGGCACATACGACCACAAATGGATTACATAGCCATAGGTGTTTTCCAAAAAGGGATTCTTAAAAAGGGATTCCGTAAAATGGGATTCCTTTTCGACTCTCTAAAATGGGATTCCGTGTTTTAACATTGACACTCGAGGGTATTCCCTTTCCCTATTGGAAGAATTTAGTTCAAAGGGAGTTAATATCGTCAGTGGGGTTACAGCTAAAGCATAGTTCATTTAAACAGTTCACTTCGATCTTGGTTGTGTTGGATCTTCGTTGTGTTCAGTTCAAGGGTGTTAATTATATATACCTTCATTAAGGTTATAGTTGAAAAATAGAGTTCATTCAGTTCAAGGGTGTTAACATTTGGATATATTTAGGGTTAATAGTTCATTCATACAGTTCAAGAGGATTAATACTGCGTTATATATGGGGGTTGTTGTTCAATACTTTGTTCACTTTGTTTTGTTGACTTTTTGATCTTGATTGTGTTTGAGCAGATCAGTTCGATTTTCGTCACTTTGATCTGTTCACTTCGATCTTAGTTGTGTTGGGTCTTCGTTCTTTCCATTCGAACAGTTCTTCGATCGTAGTTGTGTTGGATCTGTTCATACTTCAGTTTTGTTTCCAGCCAGATCATCTTCGTTCATGTTTCGTCTGTTCAGTTGGGTTGTTGCATGTAATATTTAGGGGTTACAGTCCATTCAGGTGAAAATTTTATTGAATTTATTGGGCGTTAGGATTAAGTCAGACTTCGTTATGTTTGTTATGTTCACTTCGATCTTGGTTGTGTTGGATCTTCGTTCTGTACATTCGTTGTTTTGCATTGCCCATTATTAGGTTTATCTGTTCAGGTTCTTGTAATAGTTGTTAAATTAGGCGTTATTAGTCCCTTTCCATACCTGGAGTGTCAATGTTAAAACAGGGAATCCCATTTTACAGAGTTGGAAAGGAAACCCATTTTACGGAATCCCTTTTTAAGAATCCCTTTTTTGGAAAACGCCTGTGGCTATGGAATCCCTTTTTGGTCGTATGTGCCTATGTGCTAGGGCACATTGTGTCACATTGTGTCTTTTCACATAAGCACATATCGGCACATCCAGCATGTGGTTATGTGCTAGGGCACATTGTGTCACATTGTGCCTTTTCACATAAGACCTATGACAAAACAGGGATTCTCCAGAAGGTATCCTAGATAGGTATCCTCAAATAATACAATACCAGGTTATAGGTATCCTCAAATACCCGTATGTGCCTATGTTCTAGGGCACATTGTGTCACATTGAGCCTTTTCACATAAGCACATGTGACAAAAAAGGGATTCTCCAGGAGGCACCCCAATTTCGGCACCCCTTTTTGGAAAACATATGGCCTTCGGCACCCCTTTTTTCTGAAATGAGGCTAAGAGTGGTATGTGCGAGTCACACGAATGAGCAATTGCTCGATAGCTCGATGGGCTTCGAGACGTTTGAGCAATG
Source organism: Pictodentalium vernedei (assembly GCA_031216915.1). Classification (NCBI taxonomy): domain Eukaryota; kingdom Metazoa; phylum Mollusca; class Scaphopoda; order Dentaliida; family Dentaliidae; genus Pictodentalium; species Pictodentalium vernedei. The sequence continues at coordinate 8,590,127 of CM062295.1, read as the reverse complement.
GTTTATCAGTAACTGCTCGATAGCGTATAGGCTTTGGGAATGTTATAGGCTTTTGTTATACAGAAGGGAGATAACTCTGCAAACAGATTAAGGAAAATCAAGCAATCTGATTGGTAGTTAGCGCCAGTAAAGTGAACTGATTGGGTGATCTAGATAAATGAAACAATAAGGGTACTCGGCAAAATCGGAACCAGAACATTAATCTAATTCAATCGAACTTACCTCCAGGGGCGCCCTCTGTACTATAGCACTACGAGCTACTATTAAAATGTACGGTTTGGTGGTCTCTAAATATGATTCTTAAAGAATCCATATCAAATAAAGCGGATTTTGGTGATTTGGAGGGATTGTCGGGTTGTTTGTGATAATTAGATTTACTCCTATTCAATCGAACACACCCTCCGAACATACCCCTGTCTTGTTGTAGGCCTTTAGGTCACATAGCAACCACGTGCTACCATAGAAAACAAGATGGCGGCCTCCAGTATACAAAATGGACGACGGAAACACGTATAACCCTAACAACACGCGCTGCACATGCGCACTCACATCACGTATCACTATGGGGATGACGTCACAACATGGCCGCTCACGCGGGTTACCATAACAACACAACATGGCGCCACTGGGTCACGTGACATGACGTCACTTCCGGGATCCCCCTCCGGGGTCTCCCAAATGGGGGGGGGGGGGGTGTCCGGGTACATGACATACTACTGATATGTGTTTCCTTGTGAATGAGGAACACTTGTGTGCCTAATAATCATACATGTACGATTATTCTTTCTCGAATAAAATTCCCGCCTGAATGATCCTTATTTGACCCTGTATGATTATTAATTTTCAGCAATCGAATGCGCAGAGCTGCTGCTTATGTCAAGAAGTTCACCAAAACAAACTAGTAAGGTGCATGTGAAAGCAAACACGGGATGCAATGGAAATGTTAACTGGCAGAGGTCTGGAAGCATATATTTGGGCTTTATTCTGAAGAACTGTTACCATAACTTTAAGACCTAGTACTCAGTGGATGTGCTTCAGTGGCGTAGATAGCTTTTCGCTGGCGGAGGGGCAAGCCCAAAATTTTCCGACAGACCGAAACTTTTCCGACAGCGTAACAACAACAAAAACCCAAACAAACAGAAAGAATCTGTTGTTTACTGCAAATGTACTGAAAATTGGTCTTTTTTACCACAAATGGCATGTTTTTATCCCCAAAGCCAGCATTTTAATGTTATTAGGCATAAATTCGCCTAAAAATGGTCCCAAAAAATTCCGAAAAACTTCTGGTGGGGGGGGGGGGGCCTCCGCCCCCCCCCCCCCCTTTATCTACGCCACTGATGTGCTTCATACCATCGCTGAAACAGAATTAGACTATAAGATTTTACCTGTAGGCACTCTCCTCCCATATATTACAACAAGTTAAATCCATGTGAAACTTATGATAACCATTAGTAATTTAGCCCTTCATCACTTCAAGAACATCAGACTGTGTTATAAAAACGGCTTTGAACATAGAGGCTGGCTCACATCTTGGAAATTTCCACCGTATACTATTTTTCAAACCTATACTATTATTAATTTTCAAAAATGGTCCACCCTCTACTATTATTGAGCCCTGTACTATTATTAGGCACTTGAGGGAATGTTTGTTCCATAAGTGGCCTGAAATATTCGTTACTGACAGTATTACATCCAGCAAAATGATTAACTTCTGAAAGCAACCTCGTTAGTATGGGGATAACCAAAATTCATACTTACGGACAATGGAACTTAATTTAACAGTTATGAGTTGGGAAGATTTAATGGGGCAATTAAATCAACATCAAAGATACTGCTTCTTGGACAGATTCAACCGGGTGCATACTGATGTCTCTCCATTCTATCCCTCATTTAACAACTTACACTACCCCACACTTGTTAATGACTGGGAGAGAAATGAGAAAAAATCTTAACTTATTTAAACCTAGTTTAACTAGAAGTTCTGGAATTTCTAACACTAACACTTATCAAATTATTAAGGACAGACAGTTGAAAATGAAAATTAAATATGATTTGGAGTTGAAAATGAAAATTAAATATGATTTGGACAAAAAGGTTGAAAAAGTATAAATTTTATATTTGTGATCTAGTTAGAATTAAACTTGGCATGATTAGCCTAATTTAGGCATGGACCAACTAAGATTATTGATATCAAAAACAATATTGTGACTGTCAGTAATGATAAAAAGTGGAACGTCAATACACTGGTCAAATATTTAATAAACAAAGAAAATGGTGTGCATCAGTCCAAAGTCTATTCTGGGAGTCAGAGTAATTTTGATACTTTTAACTCGTCCCATTCTAGGAATACCCAAAGTAATACCCAAAATCAAGCAGTATCTGTATCAGGGTATCCATCATGCCAGAGACAACACCCTGTTTATTTGAATGAATTTGTCGGCAGTAACTGATTTTTATGCTTTTAATTGTTCTTAACATTTATTCAGTTGGAAGAAAATGGGGTGCATCTGTGTAATGTTTATATCTAGTTAAACGGAACTAACTCTATTTTCTCCTGCTCTACCGTTCTCTGAAAAAGAGCATTGGCACAATTACTTGTGCTTGCTAGCAGCACACATAAAATTATCCTACATATTTTCAATTTTTAGCTTAACTTGACAAAGTCAAAGCCGCACAGTCACGTGACCTAGATTTGTTTAGCACAGACTACAGTTCATATTTATGAAGTGATTTCATTGTAACTTTGAAGGGTAACTTGGTATGATGTCCAGATGAGATTGTCCTATTTTTATCGGTCAGCCGTTACCTATATTCCTTTAGCAAAGTCTGCGAGTCATATTTATGAAGAGATTTCATTGTAACTTGGTAGGATGACTTCTTTTGGTATGATTTTACTGTAACTTAGTAAGTTTAACTTTGGTTGACATACATTAATTATGAGGGACACATTAACCCTGGCCTCCATTATTTAGTACAGCCTACACCTCAAATTATTTTTAATGAAAACATAGCATGTAGTGACCAGAAATTAAAATATTCAAAATTATCACAATTCCTGTCTTATTTCATAATCCTTTCATAATCATTGAACATTATCCTTTTCATCAAACACTACACACAGTCAAGTTAAGCTACAGTGCCATTGACATTTTCATTTCTTGTGTTAAAACGTGGTTGAGGAATTAGATTTTTGATTCAACTTATTCTGCTAAACCTAAAGATTCTGGATCTTGGCACAACAAATTCAAAAATCTTGTTTTTTTGGTGGACTTTTCTACAAAATTTGACAGACTGTGAGTGGAATTCACCAGGAGAGTTAATCAAACCTTTACCTGAATGGTGTTCACAAACAGTGGTTTATTGATTTCTCTACCCTAGCTTACAGTAGGTGTGAAATTCTCACATCGCAAAATACTTACCTCTGCATTGAAGTATAGGCAAACTCAAATACAGCAGAGTTCAAAAAAGGCACGACCAACTTTAAATCACATCGTGTATACAGATCATCATCTACTTGACTTGAACGCTGGAGTGCATGTCAAATTGACCATTAGTGTTTGGCTCAATATGAGATCATTAGGCATAAATAGGCAGAAGGCGTGCAGGAGAGGTACAAGAGGAGGGAACATACATGCACTCCTCTTAAAACTATTAATAATTTTCCGAATATAAGGAATAAGGTCAACAAAGCTAACTTTGTTTATTAAACACATGGTCCTGCTGTAACACGACTGAAATTCTCCATGACGCTATCATTGAACTTGATCTGGAAACTTTCGTCTCAACTGAGACATGGCTGAAAGATGGCGATGGAGCAGTGTCAACCAGCTTAGTTCCTGCCAATTTCAGTATTCAGCAAGAGAAGAGTTGGGAAAGGAGGTGGTGGACTTGCTGTAATCCTTTAACCCTTTACCCAACGAATCGCCCGCATCCTTCCGCGTAAATATGCAAATTCCGCAGCTGAATAAATATTATTTTTCGAAAAATTTAAACAAAACCATATCATGTGACCCCCCTCTTTGGAACGAGCTCGTTCCAAAGAGGGGTCACATGATATGGTTTTGTTGAAATTTTTTGAAAACATTTAAAAAATGATATTTAAAATAATCAATTTTGAAATCGTCTGCGTTGGGTAAAGGGTTAAGACAGTGGGGCTAAAGAAGTTGGATTTTGGTCCTTTTGTATCATTTGAAGTACTTTGTGTTACACTTTATATTAGCCCTTTATCTAACATGAAAAGCAGACGACAGTTGCAAACAAAATTCTTGAAACAATGTTTTTTTCATTTTTTGTCGAGCTCGTTCCAAAGAGGGGTCATAACCTATGTTTTTGAGACAAAAAATGAAAAATGAAAAAAATAATGACAATTAATTGGCGATTTTGTGAATAACGCTGGTCGGTTTTGGCTGTTACGTTAGGTAAAGGATTAATGGCCAGTTGATACAGCTTGTCAGTATATACCGGCCGCCTCCATCTTGTAACAAATTCTCATTCGATGCTTTTATGGCTGAGGTCCACACATTTCAAGCACATTGATTTTACTTCCAGGTCATCTTATAATATTCAGTGATTTTAATATTGATTTTGATGATCCCAAAGATAAAAATGCTAACCTATTCCTGAAACACATTTCCTCTGTTAATTTACATCAGCTCATTCGTGACCCGACTCATCCATTGCGCACATAAGAAAATGTATAAAGCACTTCAAAACAAGTTAAATTTATCTATTAAGTCAGCTAAAATAGAATGGGTAAAGAATAGCATTGAGTCATGTGGAAATAATTCTAAACAGACCTTCAAAATCGTCAGTAATCTTCTTGATGTAAGCGACAAGGAAGCGCTTCCCGCACACACAGGTCTTTCCGAACTTGCATGTAGATTCTCTGACTTTTTTAAAGATAAAGTTTCGAAAATCCGAAGTAAATTGGAAAATCCAGGAATAAACATAGTGACCAGTGATGAAAATAAATCACCAGATTCTTCTGAAATCACCCTCAATGGCTTCCAACCACCAACCATGGAAGAGGTTACGTCAATTATTTTAAAAGACACCCGACCCCCACTCCCGCCCCTCCCCCCCTCCCCCAATGTCGTGATCTCTCGACCCAATACCAACATGGTTGTTGACAATAGCACTGTTTTAGACCAGCTTCTTCTCATAATTACTAATATTTTCAGCTTATCTCTAGCTCTCGACATTTTACCAACAGCGTTTAAGCACGCCTATGTTATTCCACTCCTAAAGAAATCTAGTCTGAATGTTTGCACAAACTATAGACCTGTCTCTAATCTTTCTTTTTGTTCAAATGCCTCGAAAAGGTTGTCTGCGTTCCAGAATCATTCAGCATATTTCAGCTAATAAGAAACTTGAAACAATCCACTCAGCATATAGACCCAGACATAGTACTGAAACAGCTCTAATTAGTGTTAGCAGTGACATTCTGAATTCGATGGATGATCGAAAGTTAACCTTATTTATGATGCTTGGCCTGTCTGTAACATTTGATACGATTGACCACCAGATTCTGATGTCACGTTCAGAAAAAACGACTCAACATACGCGGTCCTTCTCTCACTTGGATGAGGTCTTATTTAAACGATCGCATGCAATCTGTGAAAATTGGCGATACCTTCTCTGGGATAATTGAGCTAAATTTTCATCATTATGCTGATGATACCCAGTTGTATTTGTCCGCCGACCTTTCTAAAATAAACGACTCATTAACAACACTGGAGGCATGCATCGAGGATATTCGGCAATGGATGGGGAGACATTTTCTCAAATTAAATGATGACAAGACAGAATTTCTACAATTTGGATGCCAAACTTCAGTTAGACAAATCTCCGATCAACTGTCTGAAGATAGGTGATGTCAATGTTAACCCATGCGAAAATACTCTGAACCTTGGTTTTACTTTTAATAATAGTTTCGATCTGAGTCACCAAATCACTAAAATTAGCAAAATCTACTTCATCCAGGCAAGAAACATCAACAAACTCAGAAAACTACTTGATCAAAACACACTAAAAACTGTTATACAGTCTATGGCCCTGTCTCGTTAGGACTACTTCAACTTTATTTTGGACTTCTACTAAAATCTATTAACCTGCTTCAGCGCATTCAAAATACAGCAGCCAAAATAATTACTGGCGCCCAAAAATATGACCACATTACACCAATCCTCAAATCCTTGCCTTGGTTACCAGTTGAGTAGCAGCAAATATAAAGTATTAAAGATGAAACACAACATCATCCACGGAGATAAATGCTCCCACCTACTTGAAACAGATTGTAAATTTACACAAACCGGTATGGAATCTTAGATCATCTTCAGAGAATTTTCTTGTGCCCCGAATAAGATCTACTGTGGGCAAATGATCATTCACTTTTGCAGCAGCCTCACTATGAAGTGGACTCCCTTAGAATTTAAGGAGATCCTCCAATATTGAATGTTTCAAAAAAGGTTTAAAGCGCCATCTATATCGGATTGCCTTTGACTGCTGATTTTTTTCCTTTTGTCACTGTTTTTACCAGTGTTTTGCTGGTAAAAGCGGTATATAAGTTAATTATTATTACAAATTAACACAGAAGTTAGATTTGGTTTGTCACATTGTTTTAGAAATAAAACATGCAATTTCAGAATCGGGCTGAACAGTCCGGCTGCATCTCGTCCAAATACAATACTTCAGTTAGACAAACACCGTCTCCGTAGTCCATCAACAGGAATATATATGATAGATATATTCTTTCCAGCGATTTTCAAGAAAGTGTAAGTTTAAGTTTTCTAAGTTGTAATAATCAGGCAGACACCTCTCAAATCTCGTTAATCGGAATATCCCATTTAAGGTTACTCTGATTGTAAATACCAAAGTGTCTGTGATTACTGCTATGGGAAATGCCACTGTCAGAAAACGTGATGTCTGGCAGAGTGGAGTTCGAAGTGTGTGGGAAAACATATTGACATGGTCTTTGTAGGGTGGAATGAAGCAAGTCAGCTATTGGCCCATTAATTTTACCATTAATTTTCTCCATGTTACTATTCAAAGTGATGGCTAAGCTTACTTAATACTGGGTTATTGCTACTCGATGTTAGACATGCGTCATCAGTACACATGCGTGCAAGTGAATCAAGACCATCTGCGAGGTCATTAATATATATATATAAATGTGCAACGTGCCGAGCATAGAACCTTGTGGGTCACCTGAATCAATCCTTTTTATATCGGCAAAATGTGTTACTTATTTGAACTCGCTGTTCGTGATTCTGCGGCTAGTTTACAATCCATATGAGAGTGTTCTCTGAGATACCACTTTCCTTTCAATTTAATATGGAAATAAGCACAAAAATAGAGCAAGCTTGGAGTGTTTTGTCGAGAGAGTAACACGGTGAGAGATAGGGCTCTATAAGCTGAAAGGCGGTGTTGTGACCAGGAATAAGTCCTGACTGGTGTTGATAAAGAATTTGATTTTCATGGAAGTGTAGGAAGATGTATTTCGTCTATTGTATCAGATGTATTTCACGTCTATTTTTTCAAGTACTTTACTTAAGCGTGGTAAAAGTGAATCTCTTGTGTCTTTTTTTATAAACTGACATTACATTTGCTTTTTTCCTCGAATCTGGGATAGGTGTTGAACAAAAGTTTGAATAATAATCTCAGAGGGAAGACTATAGTGTCAGCAGTGTCCTTCAGCATTTCGAGACTGATATGATCGTGTTCATGGACTTCGCCGATTACCAGCTAACAAAGTTTAACAGAATCAACTCTTTATAACGAACTTTGACTATAATGCACATTGAACTTATTAAAGGTTTGAACTGAAATCAATTATTTTTCTTTCAATAAGGAAAGGAGAATCTTCAAGAGTGTTTATGTCAAATTGTGGAATCCCACTCACGTGACTGATGTAGTCATTTATTACAATAAATATCCATAGCAACTGCCTTTTCCATTGCTGCATTGTGATATGATGTAACAAATGACATCCTATTCTAAATGCATCACATACGGAGTTTGCAAAACACCTTATTTTCACCAAATTAGTCTCTCTGTGCCAAGAACTATACCTGTAATACTAACGATTCAACGACTACAAAACCCACATCAATACCAGCTACTACGCGGACAATAGCTACCACTAAACCGATCACCATAACTACTACAACAACCACAGCTACAACACAAACCACTCTAACTATTACATCAACAATCACAAATACCAGAGCACTCACTACTACACCAACGATAACAACTACTAAACCTACAACAATATAACTTGGATACCAACAACTGCAACACACACCACTCCAACTATTACATCAACAAACACGAATACTACACCAAACACAAGTACACTAACCATAACAACTACTAAACCTACAACAATATAACTTCGATACCAAGAGCTGAAACATAAATCACTCCAACTATTACATCAACAATCACGAATACACCAAACACAAGTACACCAACCATAACAACTACTAAACCTACAACAATATAACATGGATACCAACAACTGTAACACACACCACTCCAACTATTACATCAACAAACACGAATACTACACCAAACACAAGTACACAAGTACACCAACCATAACAACTACTAAACCTACAACGATATAACTTGGTATCCAACAACTGCAACACACACCACTCCAACTATTACATCAACAAACACCAATACTACATCAAACACAAGTACACTAACCATAACAACTACTAAACCTACAACAATATAACTTGGATACCAACAACTGCAACACACACCACTCCAACTATTACATCAACAAACACGAATACTACATCAAACACAAGTATACCAACCATAACAACTACTAAACCTACAACAATATAACTTGGTAAACAACAACTGCAACACAAACCACTCCAACTATTACATCAACAAACACGAATACTACACTAAACACAAAACCACCAACCATAACAACTACTAAACCTACAACGATATAACTTGGTATCCAACAACTGCAACACACACCACTCCAACTATTACATCAACAATCACGAATACTACACTAAACACAAAACCACCAACCATAACAACTACTAAACCTACAACGATATAACTTGGTATCCAACAACTGCAACACACACCACTCCAACTATTACATCAACAATCACGAATATTACACTAAACACAAGTACACCAACCATAACAACTACTAAACCTACAACAATATAACTTGGTATCCAACAACTGCAACACAAACCACTCCAACTATTACATCAACAAACACTAATACACCAAACCCAAGTACACCAACCATAACAACTACTAAACCTACAACAATATAACTTGGTATCCAACAACTGCAACACACACCACTCCAACCATTACATCAACAAACACGAATACTACACAAAACACAAAACCACCAACCATAACAACTACTAAACCTACAACAATATAACTTGGTATCCAACAACTGCAACACAAACCACTCCAACTATTACATCAACAAACACTAATACACCAAACCCAAGTACACCAACCATAACAACTACTAAACCTACAACAATATAACTTGGTATCCAACAACTGCAACACACACCACTCCAACCATTACATCAACAAACACGAATACTACACCAAACACAAGTACACTAACCATAACAACTACTAAACCTACAACAATATAACTTGGTATCCAACAACTGCAACACACACCACTCCAACCATTACATCAACAAACACGAATACTACACCAAACACAAGTACACTAACCGTAACAACTACTAAACCTACAACAATATAACTTGGTATCCAACAACTGCAACACAAACCACTCTAAGTATTACATCAACAATCACAAATACTACACTAAACACAAGTACACAAGTACACCAACCATAACAACTACTAAACCTACAGCAATATAACTTGGATACCAACAACTTCAACACACACCACTCCAACTATTAAATCAACAAACACGAATACTACACTAAACACAAGTACACTAACCATAACAACTACTAAACCTACAACAATATAACTTGGTATCCAACAACTGCAACACAAACCACTCTAAGTATTACATCAACAATCACAAATACTACACTAAACACAAGTACACAAGTACACCAACCATAACAACTACTAAACCTACAGCAATATAACTTGGATACCAACAACTTCAACACACACCACTCCAACTATTAAATCAACAAACACGAATATTACACCAAACACACACCAACCATAACAACTACTAAACCTACAACGATATAACTTGGTATCCAACAACTGCAACACACACCACTCCAACTATTACATCAACAATCACGAATACTACACTAAACACAAGTACACTAACCATAACAACTACTAAACCTAGAACAATATAACTTGGTATCCAACAACGGCAACACAAACCACTTCAACTATTACATCAACAAACACGAATACTACACCAAACACAAGTACACCAACCATAACAACTACTAAACCTACAACAATATAACTTGGATACCAACAACTGCAACACAAACCACTCTAACTATTACATCAACAAACACGAATACTACACCAAACAGAAGTACACCAACCATAACAACTACTAAACCTACAACAATATAACTTGGTATCCAACAACAGCAACACACACCACTCCAACTATTACATCAACAATCATGAATACTACACCAAACACAAGTACACTAACCACAACAACTACTAAACCTACAACGATATAACTTGGTATCCAACAACTGCAACACACACCACTCCAACTATTACATCAACAAACACGAATACTACACCAAACACAAGTACACCAACCATAACAACTACTAAACCTACAACAATATAACTTGGTATCCAACAACTGCAACACACACCACTCCAACTATTACATCAACAAACACGAATACTACACCAAACACAAGTACACTAACCATAACAACTACTAAATCTACAACAATATAACTTGGTATCCAACAACTGCAACACACACCACTCCAACTATTACATCAACAAACACGAATACTACACCAAACACAAGTACACCAACCATAACAACTACTAAACCTACAACAATATAACTTGGTATCCAACAACTGCAACACAAACCACTCTAAGTATTACATCAACAATCACAAATACTACACCAAACACAAGTACACCAACCATAACAACCACTAAACCTACAACGATATAACTTGGTATCGAACAAGTGCAACACAAACCACTCCAACTATTACATCAACAATCACGAATACTACACTAAACACAAGTACACTAACCATAACAACTACTAAACCTACAACGATATAACTTGGTATCCAACAACTGCAACACACACCACTCCAACTATTACATCAACAATCACGAATACTACACTAAACACAAGTACACCAATCATAACAACTACTAAACCTAGAACAATATAACTTGGTATCCAACAACTGCAACACAAACCACTCCAACTATTACATCAACAAACACGAATACTACACCAAACACAAGTACACCAACCATAACAACTACTAAACCTACAACAATATAACTTGGTATCCAACAACAGCAACACACACCACTCCAACTATTACATCAACAATCACGAATACTACACCAAACACAAGTACACTAACCATAACAACTATTAAACCTACAACAATATAACTTGGATACCAACAACTGCAACACACACCACTCTAACTATTACGCCAACAATCACGAATACTACACTAAACACAAGTACACCAACCATAACAACTCGTCCCCTGAGTTCCAATGTGTTCTATGTGCCTACTGGCACATAGAACACATTGGAACTCAGGGGACGAACTACTAAACCTACAGCAATATAATATGGATACAAAAACTACAACACAAAGCACTCTAACTATTAAATCAAAATCACGAATACTACAGCACCCAATACTACATCAGCCATAACAACTACTAAACCTACAGCAATATAACTACAACATCACTACATAACAACTTCTACCACATCATCACATAGGACACAGTGTGATAACGGCAATATTTACTACTATGAAACCAACAAGTACTACACCAAACAATACTATAGCAACAATACATAACTAACTACTACGAATCTAATTTCGAATCTAACTACAACATCAACCACTACTACACTACCAACAACAACTCTCACCAAACACTACAATACCATCAGTGACAACTGCTATAGCGTCAATCTTAACAATACCAAACACTACAGTACCGCTTTTGACGACTACTACACCAGTAACCCCAACTCAGACAACAACACTATAAGCTACTTCACAAATCGTCATAACCCAAACCACAGCAACAAAAACTACAACAACAAAACAAACCACTCACTTGGAGACCAAAAAAACACAACTACTGAATAAATCACCACAACACCAACTACGTCTACGATTTCAATAACCACGATTACTATACCAACAACTACTACACCAACTACTGCCACACCAACCACTACAACACAACACCAAACACTACATCTACAACATCAATAACCACTATTACTATACACACAACTACCACACCAACTATTGACACACAAACCACTACAACACAACACAACACACTACATCTACAACATCAATAACCACGATTACTATACTAACAACTACTACACCAACTACTGCAACACCAAACACTACATCCACAACATCAATAACCACGATTACTATACCAACAACTACTACACCCTCTACTGCCAAAGCAATCACTACAACACAACACCAAAAACTACATCTACAACATCAATAACAACTATTACTATACCAACAACTACTACACCCACTACTGCCACACCAACCACAACAACACAACACAACACCAAACACTACATCTACAACATCAATAACCACGATCACTATACCAACAACTACTACACCAACAACTGCCACACCAACCACTACAACACAACACCAAACACTGCATCTACAACGTCAATAACCACGATTACTACACCAACAACTACTACGCCAACTACTGCCGCACCAACCACTACAACACAACACCAAACACTACACCTACAACATCAATAACCACGATTACTAAACCAACAACTATTACACCAACTACTGCCGCACCAACCACTACAACACAACACAACACCAAACACTGCATCTACACAATCAATAACCCCGATTACTAAACCAACAACTATTACACCAACTACTGCCACACCAACCACTACAACACAACACCAAACACTACATCTACAACGTCAATAACCACGATTACTAAACCAACAACTATTACACCAACTACTGCCACACCAACCACCACAACACAACACCAAACACTACATCTACAACATCAGTAACCACGATTACTAAACCAACAACTATTACACCAACTACTGCCACACCAACCACTACAACACAACACCAAACACTACATCTACAACGTCAATAACCACGGTTACTAAACCAACAACTACTACACCAACTACTGCCGCACCAACCACTACAACACAACACCAAACTCTACATCTACAACGTCAATAACCACGATTACTAAACCAACAACTACTACACCAACTACTGCCGCACCAGCCACTACAACACAACCCAACACCAAACACTGCATCTACACCATCAATAACCCCGATTACTAAACCAACAACTATTACAACAACTACTGCCACACCAACCACTACAACACAACACCAAACACTACATCTACAACGTCAATAACCACGATTACTATACCAACAACTACTACACCAACTACTGCCACACCAACCAATACAACACAACACAACACCAAACACTACATCTACAACATCAATAACCACGATTACTAAACCAACAACTATTACACCCACTACTGCCACACCAACCACTACAACACAACACCAAACACTACATCTACAACGTCAATAACCAAGATTACTATACCAACAACTACTACACCAACTACTGCCGCACCAACCACTACAACACAACCCAACACCAAACACTGCATCTACACCATCAATAACCCCGATTACTAAACCAACAACTATTGCAACAACTACTGCCACACCAACCACTACAACACAACACCAAACACTACATCTACAACGTCAATAACCACGATTACTATACCAACAACTACTACACCAACTACTGCCACACCAACCAATACAACACAACACAACACCAAACACTACATCTACAACATCAATAACCACGATTACTAAACCAACAACTATTACACCCACTACTGCCACACCATCCACTACAACACAACACCAAACACTACATCTACAACATCAATAACCACGATTACTAAACCAACAACTATTACACCCACTACTGCCACACCAACCACTACAACACAACACCAAACACTACATCTACAACGTCAATAACCACGATTACTATACCAACAACTACTACACCAACTACTGCCACACCAACCACTACAACACAACACCAACACCAAACACTGCATCTACAACATCAATAACCACGATTACTATACCAACAACTACTACACCAACTACTGCCACACCAACCACTACAGCACAACACCAAACACTACATCTACAACATCAATAACCACGATTACTATACCAACAACTACTACACCAACTACTGCCACACCAACCACTACAACACAACACCAAACACTACATCTACAACGTCAATAACCACGGTTACTAAACCAACAACTACTACACCAACTACTGCCGCACCAACCACTACAACACAACACCAAACTCTACATCTACAACGTCAATAACCACGATTACTAAACCAACAACTACTACACCAACTACTGCCGCACCAACCACTACAACACAATCCAACACCAAACACTGCATCTACACCATCAATAACCCCGATTACTAAACCAACAACTATTACAACAACTACTGCCACACCAACCCCTACAACACAACACAACACCAAACACTGCATCTACAACATCAATAACCACGATTACGAAACCAACAACTATTACACCCACTACTGCCACACCAACCCCTACAACACAACACAACACCAAACACTGCATCTACAACATCAATAACCACGATTACTAAACCAACAACTATTACACCCACTACTGCCACACCAACCACTACAACACAACACCAAACACTACATCTACAACATCAATAACCGCTTTTACTAAACCAACAACTACTACACCCACTACTGCCACACCAACCACTACAACACAACACCAAACACTACATCTACAACGTCAATAACCACGATTACTACACCAACAACTACTACACCCACTACTGCCACACCAACCACTACAACACAACACCAAACACTACATCTACAACATCAATAACTACGATTACTACACCAACAACTACTACACCAACTACTGCCACACCAACCACTACAACACAACACAAAACACTACATCTACAACATCAATAACCACGATTACTACACCAACAACTACTACACCAACTACTGCCACACCAACCCCTACAACACAACACAACACCAAACACTGCATCTACAACATCAATAGCCACGATTACTATACCAACTACTACTACACCCACTACTGCCACACCAACCCCTACAACACAACACCAAACACTACGTCTAAAACATCAATAACCACGATTACTACACCAACAACTACTACATCAACTACTGCCGCACCAACCACTACAACACAACACCAAACACTGCATCTACAACATCAATAACCACGATTACTATTCCAACACCTACTACACCAACTACTGCCACACCAACCACTACAACACAACACCAAACACTACATCTACAACATCAATAACCACGATTACTACACCAACAACTACTACACCCACTACTGCCGCACTAACCACTACAACACAACACCAAACACTACATCTACAACATCAATAACAACTATTACTTTACCAACAACTACTACACCAACTACTGCCGCACCAACCACTACAACACAACACAACACGAAACACTACATCTACAACATCAATAACTACGATTACTACACCAACAACTACTACACCAACTACTGCCACACCAACCACTACAACACAACACAAAACACTACATCTACAACATCAATAACCACGATTACTATACCAACAACTACTACACCAACTACTGCCACACCAACCACTACAACACAACACAACACCAAACACTACATCTACAACATCAATAACCACGATTACTATACCAACAACTATTACACCAACTACTGCCACACCAACCACTACAACACAACACCAAACACTATATCTACAACATCAATAACCACTATTACTATACAAACAACTACTACTGCCACACCAACCCCTACAACACAACACCAAACACTGCATCTACAACGTCAATAACCACGATTACTACAACAACTACTACACCCACTACTGCCACACCAACCACTACAACACAACACCAAACACTACATCTACAACATCAATAACAACTATTACTATACCAACAACTACTACACCCACTACTGCCGCACCAACCACAACAACACAACACAACACCAAACACTACATCTACAACATCAATAACAACTATTACTGGACCAACAACTACTACACCAACTACTGCCACACCAACCACTACAACACAACACAACACCAAACACTACATCTACAACATCAACAACCACGATTACTATACTAACAACTACTACACCAACTACTGCCACACCAACCACAACAACACAACACCAAACACTACATCTACAACATCAATAACCACGATTACTATACCAACAACTACTACACCAACTACTGCCACACCAACCCCTACAACACAACACCAAACACTACATCTACAACATCAATAACCACGATTACTATACCAACAACTACTACACCCACTACTGCCACACCAACCACTACAACACAACACCAAACACTACATCTACAACATCAATAACCACTATTACTATACAAACAACTACTACACCAACTACTACCACACCAACCCCTACAACACAACACAACACCAAACACTGCATCTACAACGTCAATAACCACGATTACTATACTAACAACTACTACACCAACTACTGCCACACCAACCCCTACAACACAACACCAAACGCTACATCTACATCAATAACCACGATTACTATACCAACAACTACTACACCCACTACTGCCACACCAACCACTACAACACAACACCAAACACTACATCTACAACATCAATAACCACCATTACTATACAAACAACTACTACACCAACTACTGCCACACCAACCACTACAACACAACACAAAACACTGCATCTACAACGTCAATAACCACGATTACTACACCAACAACCACAACACCAACTACTGCCGCACCAACCACTACAACACAACACAACACCAAACACTGCATCTACGACATCAATAACCACGATTACTAAACCAACAACTATTACACCAACTACTGCCACACCAACCACTACAACACAACACCAACACTACACCTACAACATCAATAACCACTATTACTATACCAACAACTACTACACCAACTACTGCCACACCAACCACTACAACACAACACCAAACACTACATCTACAACATCAATAACCACGATTACTATACTAACAACTATTACACCAACTACTGCCACACCAACCCCTACAACACAACACCAAACACTACATCTACAACATCAATAACCACGATTACTAAACCAACAACTACTACACCAACTACTGCCGCACCAACCACTACAACACAACACCAAACACTACATCTACAACATCAATAACCACGATTACTAAACCAACAACTACTACACCAACTACTGCCGCTCTAACCACTACAACACAACACCAAACACTACATCTACAACGTCAATAACCACGATTACTACACCAACAACTCCTACACCAACTACTGCCGCACCAACCACTACAACACAACCCAACACCAAACAGTACATCTACAACATCAATAACCACGATTACTAAACCAACAACTACTACACCAACTACTGCCACACCAACCACAACAACACAACACCAAACACTACATCTACAACATCAATAACCACGATTACTATACTAACAACTATTACACCAACTACTGCCACACCAACCACTACAACACAACACCAACACTACACCTACAACATCAATAACCACGATTACTATACTAACAACTACTACACCAACTACTGCCACACCAACCCCTACAACACAACACCAAACACTACATCTACAACATCAATAACCACGATTACTATACTAACAACTATTACACCAACTACTGCCACACCAACCACTACAACACAACACAACACCAAACACTGAATCTACAACATCAATAACCACGATTACTAAACCAACAATTACTACACCAACTACTGCCACACCAACCACTACAACACAACACCAAACACTGCATCTACAACATCAATAACCACGATTACTAAACCAACAACTACTACACCAACTACTGCCACACCAACCCCTACAACACAACACAACACCAAACACTACATCTACAACATCAATAACAACTATTACTATACCAACAACTACTACACCCACTACTGCCACACCAACCACTACAACACAACACCAAACACTGCATCTACAACATCAATAACTACGATTACTAAACCAACAACTATTACACCCACTACTGCCACACCAACCACTACAACACAACACCAAACACTGCATCTACAACATCAATAACTACGATTACTACACCAACAACTACTACACCAACTACTGCCACACCATCCCCTACAACACAACACAACACCAAACACTACATCTACAACATCAATAACCACGACTACTACACCAACAACTACTACACCCACTACTGCCACACCATCCCCTACAACACAACACAACACCAAACACTGCATCTACAACATCAATAACCACTATTACTATGCTAACAACTACTACACCCACTACTGCCACACCTACCACTACAACACAACACAAAACACTGCATCTACAACATCAATAACTACGATTACTACACCAACAACTACTACACCCACTACTGCCACACCAATCACTACAACACAACACCAAACACTACATCTACAACATCAATAACCACTAATACTATACAAACAACTACTACACCAACTACTGCCGCACCAACCCCTACCACTACAACACAACACCAAACACTGCATCTACAACATCAATAACTACGATTACTACACCAACAACTACTACACCCACTACTGCCACACCAACCCCTACAACACAACACAACACCAAACACTACATCTACAACATCAATAACCACGATTACTATACCAACAACTACTACACCCACTACTGCCACACCAATCACTACAACACAACACCAAACACTACATCTACAACATCAATAACCACGATTACTATACACACAACTACCACACCAACTATTGACACACAAACCACTACAACACAACACAACACACTACATCTACAACATCAATAACCACGATTACTAAACAACTATTACACCCACTACTGCCACACCAACCACTACAACACAACACCAAACACTACATCTACAACATCAATAACCACGATTACTAAACCAACAACTATTACACCCACTACTGCCACACCAACCACTACAACACAACACCAAACACTACATCTACAACGTCAATAACCACGATTACTATACACACAACTACCACACCAACTATTGACACACAAACCACTACAACACAACACAACACACTACATCTACAACATCAATAACCACGATTACTAAACAACTATTACACCCACTACTGCCACACCAACCACTACAACACAACACCAAACACTACATCTACAACATCAATAACCACGATTACTACACCAACAACTACTACACCAACTACTGCCACACCAACCACTACAACACAACACAACACCAAACACTACATCTACAACATCAATAACTACGATTACTACACCAACAACTACTACACCAACAACTGCCACACCAACCACTACAACACAACACAACACCAACACTACACCTACAACATCAATAACCGCTATTACTATACCAACAACTACTACACCAACTACTGCAGAACCAACCAATACAACACAACACAACACCAAACACTGCATCTACAACATCAATAACCACGATTACTAAACAACTATTACACCCACTACTGCCACACCAACCACTACAACACAACACCAAACACTACATCTACAACATCAATAACCACGATTACTACACCAACAACTACTACACCAAGTACTGCCTCACCAACCACTACAACACAACACCAAACTCTACATCTACAACATCAATAACCACGATTACTATACCAACAACTACTACACCCACTACTGCCACACCAACCACTACAACACAACACCAAACACTACATCTACAACATCAATAACTACGATTACTACACCAACAACTCCTACACCAACTACTGCCACACCAACCCCTACAACACAACACAACACCAAACACTACATCTACAACATCAATAACCACGATTACTACACCAACAACTACTACACCAACTACTGCCACACCAACCCCTACAACACAACACAACACCAAACACTGCATCTACAACATCAATAACCACGATTACTAAACCAACAATTACTGCACCAACTACTGCCACACCAACCCCTACAACACAACACAACACCAAACACTACATCTACAACATCAATAACCCCGATTACTAAACCAACAACTACTACAACAACTACTGCCACACCAACCACTACAACACAACACCAAACACTACATCTACAACATCAATAACCACGATTACTACACCAACAACTACTACACCAACTACTGCCACACCAACCCCTACAACACAACACAACACCAAACTTTACATCTACAACATCAATAACCACTATTACTATACCAACAACTACTACACCCACTACTACAACACCAACCACTACAACACAACACCAAACACTGCATCTACAACATCAATAACTACGATTACTACACCAACAACTACTACACCAACTACTGCCACACCATCCACTACAACACAACACAACACCAAACACTGCATCTACAACATCAATAACCACGATTACTAAACCAACAACGATTACACCCACTACTACCACACCAACCACTACAACACAACACCAAACACTGCATCTACAACATCAATAACTACGATTACTACACCAACAACTACTACACCAACTACTGCCACACCATCCACTACAACACAACACAACACCAAACACTGCATCTACAACATCAATAACCACGATTACTAAACCAACAACGATTACACCCACTACTACCACACCAACCACTACAACACAACACCAAACACTACATCTACAACATCAATAACCACGATTACTAAACCAACAACTATTACACCAACTACTGCCACACCAACCCCTACAACACAACACAACACCAAACTGTACATCTACAGCATCAATAACCACTATTACTATACCAACAACTACTACACCAACTACTGCCACACCAACCCCTACAACACAACACAACACCAAACACTGCATCTACAACATCAATAACCACGATTACTAAACCAACAAGTACTACACCAACTACTGCCACACCAACCACTACAACACAACACAACACAAAACACTGCATCTACAACATCAATAACCACGATTACTAAACCAACAACTACTACACCAACTACTGCCGCACCAACCCCTACAACAAACACAACACCAAACACTGCATCTACAACATCAATAACCACGATTACTATACTAACAACTACTACACCAACTACTGCCACACCAACCACAACAACACAACACCAAACACTACATCTACAACATCAATAACCACGATTACTATACCAACAACTACTACACCAACTACTGCCACACCATCCACTACAACACAACACCAAAACTGCACCTACAACATCAATAACCGCTATTACTATACCAACAACTACTACACCCACTACTGCCGCACCAACCACAACAACACAACACAACACCAAACACTACATCTACAACATCAATAACAACTATTACTATACCAACAACTACTACACCCACTACTGCCGCACCAATCACAGCAACACAACACAACACCAAACACTACACCTACAACATCAATAACAACTATTACTATACCAACAACTACTACACCCACTACTGCTACACCAACCACTACAACACAACACAACACCAAACACTGCATCTACAACGTCAATAACCACGATTACTACACCAACAACTACAATACCAACTACTGTCGCACCAACCACTATAACACAACACAACACCAAACACTGCATCTGCACCATCAATAACCCCGATTACTAAACCAACAACTATTACACCAACTACTGCCACACCAACCACTACAACACAACACCAAACACTACATCTACAACGTCAATAACCACGATTACTAAACCAACAACTATTACACCAACTACTGCCACACCAACCACTACAACACAACACCAAACACTACATCTACAACATCAATAACCACGATTACTAAACCAACAACTATTACAACAACTACTGCCACACCAACCACTACAACACAACACCAAACACTACATCTACAACGTCAATAACCACGATTACTAAACCAACAACTACTACACCAACTACTGCCGCACCAACCACTACAACACAACACCAACACTACACCTACAACATCAATAACCGCTATTACTATACCAACAACTACTACACCCACTACTGCCAAAGCAATCACTACAACACAACACCAAACACTACATCTACAACATCAATAACAACTATTACTATACCAACAACTACTACACCCACTACTGCCGCACCAATCACAGCAACACAACACAACACCAAACACTACACCTACAACATCAATAACAACTATTACTATACCAACAACTACTACACCCACTACTGCTACACCAACCACTACAACACAACACAACACCAAACACTGCATCTACAACGTCAATAACCACGATTACTACACCAACAACTACAATACCAACTACTGTCGCACCAACCACTATAACACAACACAACACCAAACACTGCATCTGCACCATCAATAACCCCGATTACTAAACCAACAACTATTACACCAACTACTGCCACACCAACCACTACAACACAACACCAAACACTACATCTACAACGTCAATAACCACGATTACTAAACCAACAACTATTACACCAACTACTGCCACACCAACCACTACAACACAACACCAAACACTGCATCTACGACATCAATAACCACGATTACTATACTAACAACTACTACACCAACTACTGTCACACCAACCACAACAACACAACACCAAACACTACATCTACAACATCAATAACCACGATTACTATACCAACAACTACTACACCAACTACTGCCACACCAACCACTACAACACAACACCAACACTACACCTACAACATCAATAACCGCTATTACTATACCAACAACTACTACACCCACTACTGCCAAAGCAATCACTACAACACAACACCAAACACTACATCTACAACATCAATAACAACTATTACTATACCAACAACTACTACACCCACTACTGCCGCACCAACCACAACAACACAACACAACACCAAACACTACATCTACAACATCAATAACAACTATTACTAGACCAACAACTACTACACCAACTACTGCCACACGAACCACTACAACACAACACAACACCAAACAATACATCTACAACATCAACAACCACGATTACTATACTAACAACTACTACACCAACTACTGCCACACCAACCACAACAACACAACACCAAACACTACATCTACAACATCAATAACCACGATTACTATACCAACAACTACTACACCAACTACTGCCACACCAACCCCTACAACACAACACAACACCAAACACTGCATCTACAACGTCAATAACCACGATTACTACACCAACAACTACAATACCAACTACTGCCGCACCAACCACTATAACACAACACAACACCAAACACTGCATCTACACCATCAATAACCCCGATTACTAAACCAACAACTATTACACCAACTACTGCCACACCAACCACTACAACACAACACCAAACACTACATCTACAACGTCAATAACCACGATTACTAAACCAACAACTATTACACCAACTACTGCCACACCAACCACTACAACACAACACCAAACACTACATCTACAACATCAATAACCACGATTACTAAACCAACAACTATTACAACAACTACTGCCACACCAACCACTACAACACAACACCAAACACTACATCTACAACGTCAATAACCACGATTACTAAACCAACAACTACTACACCAACTACTGCCGCACCAACCACTACAACACAACCCAACACCAAACACTGCATCTACACCATCAATAACCCCGATTACTAAACCACAACTACTACAACAACTACTGCCACACCAACCACTACAACACAACACCAAACACTACATCTACAACATCAATAACCACGATTACTATACCAACAACTACTACACCAACTACTGCAGAACCAACCAATACAACACAACACAACACCAAACACTGCATCTACAACATCAATAACCACGATTACTACACCAACAACTACTACACCAACTACTGCCACACCAACCACTACAACACAACACCAAACACTACATCTACAACATCAATAACCACGATTACTATACCAACAACTACTACACCAACTACTGCCGCACCAACCCCTACAACACAACACAACACCAAACACTGCATCTACAACATCAATAACCACGATTACTAAACCAACAACGATTACACCCACTACTACCACACCAACCCCTACAACACAACACCAAACACTACATCTACAACATCAATAACCACGATTACTATACCAACAACTACTACACCAACTACTGCCACACCAACCCCTACAACACAACACAACACCAAACACTACATCTACAAGATCAATAACCACGATTACTATACCAACAACTACTACACCAACTACTGCCACACCATCCACTACAACACAACACCAACACTACACCTACAACATCAATAACCGCTATTACTATACCAACAACTACTACACCCACTACTGCCGCACCAACCACAACAACACAACACAACACCAAACACTACATCTACAACATCAATAACAACTATTACTATACCAACAACTACTACACCCACTACTGCCGCACCAACCACAACAACACAACACAACACCAAACACTACATCTACAACATCAATAACAACTATTACTATACCAACAACTACTACACCCACTACTGCTACACCAACCACTACAACACAACACCAAACACTGCATCTACAACATCAATAACCACGATTGCTATACTAACAACTACTACACCAACTAATGTCACACCAACCACAACAACACAACACCAAACACTACATCTACAACATCAATAACCACGATTACTATACCAACAACTACTACACCAACTACTGCCACACCAACCACTACAACACAACACCAACACTACACCTACAACATCAATAACCGCTATTACTATACCAACAACTACTACACCCACTACTGCCAAAGCAATCACTACAACACAACACCAAACACTACATCTACAACATCAATAACAACTATTACTATACCAACAACTACTACACCCACTACTGCCGCACCAACCACAACAAAACAACACAACACCAAACACTACATCTACAACATCAATAACAACTATTACTAGACCAACAACTACTACACCAACTACTGCCACACCAACCACTACAACACAACACAACACCAAACACTACATCTACAACATCAACAACCACGATTACTATACTAACAACTACTACACCAACTACTGCCACACCAACCACAACAACACAACACCAAACACTACATCTACAACATCAATAACCACGATTACTATACCAACAACTACTACACCAACTACTGCCACACCAACCCCTACAACACAACACAACACCAAACACTGCATCTACAACGTCAATAACCACGATTACTACACCAACAACTACAATACCAACTACTGTCGCACCAACCACTATAACACAACACAACACCAAACACTGCATCTGCACCATCAATAACCCCGATTACTAAACCAACAACTATTACACCAACTACTGCCACACCAACCACTACAACACAACACCAAACACTACATCTACAACGTCAATAACCACGATTACTAAACCAACAACTATTACACCAACTACTGCCACACCAACCACTACAACACAACACCAAACACTACATCTACAACATCAATAACCACGATTACTAAACCAACAACTATTACAACAACTACTGCCACACCAACCACTACAACACAACACCAAACACTACATCTACAACGTCAATAACCACGATTACTAAACCAACAACTACTACACCAACTACTGCCGCACCAACCACTACAACACAACCCAACACCAAACACTGCATCTACACCATCAATAACCCCGATTACTAAACCAACAACTACTACAACAACTACTGCCACACCAACCACTACAACACAACACCAAACACTACATCTACAACATCAATAACCACGATTACTATACCAACAACTACTACACCAACTACTGCCACACCAACCCCTACAACACAACACAACACCAAACACTGCATCTACAACATCAATAACCACGATTACTAAACCAACAACTATTACACCCACTACTGCCGCGCCAACCACTACAACACAACACCAAACACTACACCTACAACATCAATAACCGCTATTACTATACCAACAACTAATACACCAACTACTGCGGAACCAACCAATACAACATAACACAACACCAAACACTGCATCTGCACCATCAATAACCCCGATTACTAAACCAACAACTACTACAACAACTACTGCCACACCAACCACTACAACACAACACCAAACACTACATCTACAACGTCAATAACCACGATTACTATACCAACAACTACTACACCAACTACTGCAGAACCAACCAATACAACACAACACAACACCAAACACTGCATCTACAACATCAATAACCACGATTACTACACCAACAACTACTGCACCAACTACTGCCACACCAACCACTACAACACAACACCAAACACTACATCTACAACATCAATAACCACGATTACTATACCAACAACTACTACACCAACTACTGCCGCACCAACCCCTACAACACAACACAACACCAAACACTGCATCTACAACATCAATAACCACGATTACTAAACCAACAACTATTACACCCACTACTGCCACACCAACCACTACAACACAACACCAAACACTACACCTACAACATCAATAACCGCTATTACTATACCAACAACTAATACACCAACTACTGCAGAACCAACCAATACAACATAACACAACACCAAACACTGCATCTGCACCATCAATAACCACGATTACTAAACCAACAACGATTACACCCACTACTACCACACCAACCCCTACAACACAACACCAAACACTACATCTACAACATCAATAACCACGATTACTATACCAACAACTACTACTCCAACTACTGCCACACCAACCCCTACAACACAACACAACACCAAACACTGCATCTACAACATCAATAACCACGATTACTAAACCAACAACTACTACACCAACTACTGCCACACCAACCAATACAACACAACACCAAACACTACATCTACAACATCAATAACCACGATTACTATACCAACAACTACTACACCAACTACTGCCACACCAACCCCTACAACACAACACAACACCAAACACTACATCTACAACATCAATAACCACGATTACTATACCAACAACTACTACACCAACTACTGCCACACCAACCCCTACAACACAACACAACACCAAACACTGCATCTACACCATCAATAACCACGATTACTATACCAACAACTACTACACCAACTACCGCCGCACCAACCACTACAACACAACACCAAACTCTACATCTACAACATCAATAACCACTATTACTATACCAACAACTATTACACCCACTACTGCCACACCAACCACTACAACACAACACCAAACACTACACCTACAACATCAATAACCGCTATTACTATACCAACAACTAATACACCAACTACTGCAGAACCAACCAATACAACATAACACAACACCAAACACTGCATCTGCACCATCAATAACCACGATTACTAAACCAACAACGATTACACCCACTACTACCACACCACCCCCTACAACACAACACCAAACACTACATCTACAACGTCAATAACCACGATTACTATACCAACAACTACTACACCAACTACTGCAGAACCAACCAATACAACACAACACAACACCAAACACTGCATCTACACCATCAATAACCGCTATTACTATACTAACAACTACTACACCCACTACTGCCACACCAACCCCTACAACACAACACCAAACACTACATCTACAACATCAATAACCACGATTACTATACCAACAACTACTACACCAACTACTGCCACACCAACCCCTACAACACAACACCAACACCAAACACTGCATCTACAACATCAATAACCACGATTACTAAACCAACAACTATTACACCAACTACTGCCACACCAACAACTACAACACAACACCAAACACTGCATCTACAACGTCAATAACCACTATTACTATACTAACAACTACTACACCAACTACTGCCACACCAACAACTACAACACAACACCAAACACTACGTCTACAACATCAATAACCACGATTACTACACCAACAACTACTACACCAACTACCGCCACACCAACCCCTACAACACAACACAACACCAAACACTGCATCTACAACATCAATAACCACGATTACTAAACCAACAAGTACTACACCAACTACTGCCACACCAACCCCTACAACACAACACAACACAAAACACTACATCTACAACATCAATAACCACGATTACTACACCAACAACTACTACACCCACTACTGCCACACCAATCACTACAACACAACACCAAACACTACGTCTACAACATCAATAACCACGATTACTACACCAACAACTACTACACCAACTACTGCCACACCAACCACTACAACACAACACCAAACACTGCATCTACAACATCAATAACCACGATTACAAAACCAACAACTATTACACCAACTACTGCCACACCAACCACTACAACACAACACAACACCAAACACTACATCTGCAACATCAATAACCACGATTACTACACCAACAACTATTACACCCACTACAGCCACACCAACCCCTACAACACAACACAACACCAAACACTGCATCTACAACATCAATAACCACGATTACTAAACCAACAACTATTACACCCACTACTGCCACACCAACCACTACAACACAACACCAAACACTACATCTACAACGTCAATAACCACTATTACTATACAAACAACTACTACTGCCACACCAACCCCTACAACACAACACCAAACACTGCATCTACAACGTCAATAACCACGATTACTACACCAACAACTACTACACCCACTACTGCCACACCAACCCCTACAACACAACACAACACCAAACACTACATCTACAACATCAATAACCACGATTACTACACCAACAACTACTACACCCACTACTGCCACACCAACCCCTACAACACAACACAACACCAAACACTACATCTACAACATCAATAACCACGATTACTACACCAACAACTACTACACCCACTACTGCCACACCAACCCCTACAACACAACACCAAACACTACATCTACAACATCAATAACCACGATTACTACACCAACAACTACTACACCCACTACTGCCACACCAATCACTACAACACAACACCAACACCAAACACTGCATCTACAACATCAATAACCACTATTACTATACCAACAACTATTACACCCACTACTGCCACACCAACCACTACAACACAACACCAAACACTACACCTACAACATCAATAACCGCTATTACTATACCAACAACTAATACACCAACTACTGCAGAACCAACCAATACAACATAACACAACACCAAACACTGCATCTGCACCATCAATAACCACGATTACTAAACCAACAACGATTACACCCACTACTACCACACCACCCCCTACAACACAACACCAAACACTACATCTACAACGTCAATAACCACGATTACTATACCAACAACTACTACACCAACTACTGCAGAACCAACCAATACAACACAACACAACACCAAACACTGCATCTACACCATCAATAACCGCTATTACTATACTAACAACTACTACACCCACTACTGCCACACCAACCCCTACAACACAACACCAAACACTACATCTACAACATCAATAACCACGATTACTATACCAACAACTACTACACCAACTACTGCCACACCAACCCCTACAACACAACACCAACACCAAACACTGCATCTACAACATCAATAACCACGATTACTAAACCAACAACTATTACACCAACTACTGCCACACCAACAACTACAACACAACACCAAACACTGCATCTACAACGTCAATAACCACTATTACTATACTAACAACTACTACACCAACTACTGCCACACCAACAACTACAACACAACACCAAACACTACGTCTACAACATCAATAACCACGATTACTACACCAACAACTACTACACCAACTACCGCCACACCAACCCCTACAACACAACACAACACCAAACACTGCATCTACAACATCAATAACCACGATTACTAAACCAACAAGTACTACACCAACTACTGCCACACCAACCCCTACAACACAACACAACACAAAACACTACATCTACAACATCAATAACCACGATTACTACACCAACAACTACTACACCCACTACTGCCACACCAATCACTACAACACAACACCAAACACTACGTCTACAACATCAATAACCACGATTACTACACCAACAACTACTACACCAACTACTGCCACACCAACCACTACAACACAACACCAAACACTGCATCTACAACATCAATAACCACGATTACAAAACCAACAACTATTACACCAACTACTGCCACACCAACCACTACAACACAACACAACACCAAACACTACATCTGCAACATCAATAACCACGATTACTACACCAACAACTATTACACCCACTACAGCCACACCAACCCCTACAACACAACACAACACCAAACACTGCATCTACAACATCAATAACCACGATTACTAAACCAACAACTATTACACCCACTACTGCCACACCAACCACTACAACACAACACCAAACACTACATCTACAACGTCAATAACCACTATTACTATACAAACAACTACTACTGCCACACCAACCCCTACAACACAACACCAAACACTGCATCTACAACGTCAATAACCACGATTACTACACCAACAACTACTACACCCACTACTGCCACACCAACCCCTACAACACAACACAACACCAAACACTACATCTACAACATCAATAACCACGATTACTACACCAACAACTACTACACCCACTACTGCCACACCAACCCCTACAACACAACACAACACCAAACACTACATCTACAACATCAATAACCACGATTACTACACCAACAACTACTACACCCACTACTGCCACACCAACCCCTACAACACAACACCAAACACTACATCTACAACATCAATAACCACGATTACTACACCAACAACTACTACACCCACTACTGCCACACCAATCACTACAACACAACACCAACACCAAACACTGCATCTACAACATCAATAACCACGATTACTACACCAACAGCTATTACACCCACTACTGCCACACCAACCCCTACAACACAACACAACACCAAACACTGCATCTACAACATCAATAACCACGATTACTAAACCAACAACTATTACACCCACTACTGCCACACCAACCACTACAACACAACACCAAACACTACATCTACAACATCAATAACCACGATTACTACACCAACAACTACTACACCCACTACTGCCACACCATCCACTACAACACAACACCAAACACTACATATACAACATCAATAACCACGATTACTACACCAACAACTACTACACCCACTACTGCCACACCATCCACTACAACACAACACCAAACACTACATATACAACATCAATAACCACGATTACTACACCAACAACTACTACACCCACTACTGCCACACCAACCCGTACAACACAACACAACACCAAACACTGCATCTACAACATCAATAACCACGATTACTAAACCAACAACTACTACACCAACTACTGCCACACCAACCACTACGACACAACACCAAACACTACATCTACAACGTCAATAACCACGATTACTAAACCAACAACTATTACACCCACTACTGCCACACCAACCCCTACAACACAACACAACACCAAACACTGCATCTACAACATCAATAACCACGATTACTACACCAACAACTATTACACCCACTACTGCCACACCAACCCCTACAACACAACACAACACCAAACACTGCATCTACAACATCAATAACCACGATTACTAAACCAACAACTATTACACCCACTACTGCCACACCAACCACTACAACACAACACCAAACACTACATCTACAACGTCAATAACCACTATTAATATACAAACAACTACTACTGCCACACCAACCCCTACAACACAACACCAAACACTGCATCTACAACGTCAATAACCACGATTACTACACCAACAACTACTACACCCACTACTGCCACACCAACCCCTACAACACAACACAACACCAAACACTACATCTACAACATCAATAACCACGATTACTACACCAACAACTACTACACCCACTACTGCCACACCAACCCCTACAACACAACACCAAACACTACATCTACAACATCAATAACCACGATTACTACACCAACAACTACTACACCCACTACTGCCACACCAATCACTACAACACAACACCAAACACTACATCTACAACATCAGTAACCACGATTACTAAACCAACAACTACTACACCCACTACTGCCACACCATCCACTACAACACAACACCAAACACTACATATACAACATCAATAACCACGATTACTACACCAACAACTACTACACCCACTACTGCCACACCAACCACTACAACACAACACCAAACACTACATCTACAAC
The DNA here is from genome assembly GCA_031216915.1 of Pictodentalium vernedei. NCBI lineage: Eukaryota > Metazoa > Mollusca > Scaphopoda > Dentaliida > Dentaliidae > Pictodentalium > Pictodentalium vernedei. Next base: position 8,557,099 of record CM062295.1, on the reverse strand, counting down.
ATCAATAACCACGATTACTACACCAACAACTACTACACCCACTACTGCCACACCAACCACTACAACACAACACCAAACACTACATCTACGACATCAATAACCACGATTACTACACCAACAACTACTACACCCACTACTGCCACACCAACCCCTACAACACAACACCAAACACTACATCTACAACATCAATAACCACGATTACTACACCAACAACTACTACACCCACTACTGCCACACCAATCACTACAACTCAACACCAAACACTACATCTACAACATCAATAACCACGATTACTACACCAACAACTACTACACCCACTACTGCCACACCAATCACTACAACACAACACCAAACACTACGTCTACAACATCAATAACCACGATTACTACACCAACAACTACTACACCAACTACTGCCACACCAACCCCTACAACACAACACAACACCAAACACTGCATCTACGACATCAATAACCACGATTACTAAACCAACAACTATTACACCCACTACTGCCACACCAACCACTACAACACAACACCAAACACTACATCTACAACATCAATAACCGCGATTACTAAACCAACAACTACTACATCAACTACTGCCGCACCAACCACTACAACACAACACCAAACACTGCATCTACAACATCAATAACCACGATTACTATTCCAACACCTACTACACCAACTACTGTCACACCAACCACTACAACACAACACCAAACACTACATCTACAACATCAATAACCACGATTACTACACCAACAACTACTACACCCACTACTGCCGCACTAACCACTACAACACAACACCAAACACTACATCTACAACATCAATAACAACTATTACTATACCAACAACTACTACACCAACTACTGCCGCACCAACCACTACAACACAACACAACACCAAACACTACATCTACAACATCAATAACCACGATTACTACACCAACAACTACTGCCGCACCAACCACTACAACACAACACAACACCAAACACTACATCTACAACATCAATAACAACTATTACTATACCAACAACTACTACACCCACTACTGCCACACCAACCACTACAACACAACACCAAACACTATATCTACAACATCAATAACCACTATTACTATACAAACAACTACTACTGCCACACCAACCCCTACAACACAACACCAAACACTGCATCTACAACGTCAATAACCACGATTACTACAACAACAACTACTACACCCACTACTGCCACACCAACCACTACAACACAACACCAAACACTACATCTACAACATCAATAACCACGATTACTATACCAACAACTACTACACCAACTACTGCCACACCAACCACTACAACACAACACCAACACTACACCTACAACATCAGTAACCGCTATTACTATACCAACAACTACTACACCCACTACTGCCAAAGCAATCACTACAACACAACACCAAACACTACATCTACAACATCAATAACAACTATTACTATACCAACAACTACTACACCCACTACTGCCGCACCAACCACAACAACACAACACAACACCAAACACTACATCTACAACATCAATAACAACTATTACTGGACCAACAACTACTACACCAACTACTGCCACACCAACCACTACAACACAACACAACACCAAACACTACATCTACAACATCAACAACCACGATTACTATTCCAACACCTACTACAGCAACTACTGTCACACCAACCACTACAACACAACACCAAACACTACATCTACAACATCAATAACCACGATTACTACACCAACAACTACTACACCCACTACTGCCACACCAATCACTACAACACAACACCAAACACTACATCTACAACATCAATAACCACGATTACTACACCAACGACTACTACACCCACTACTGCCACACCATCCACTACAACACAACACCAAACACTACATATACAACATCAATAACCACGATTACTACACCAACAACTACTACACCCACTACTGCCACACCATCCACTACAACACAACACCAAACACTACATATACAACATCAATAACCACGATTACTACACCAACAACTACTACACCCACTACTGCCACACCAACCCCTACAACACAACACAACACCAAACACTGCATCTACAACATCAATAACCACGATTACGAAACCAACAACTACTACACCAACTACTGCCACACCAACCACTACAACACAACACCAAACACTACATCTACAACGTCAATAACCACTATTACTATACAAACAACTACTACTGCCACACCAACCCCTACAACACAACACCAAACACTGCATCTACAACGTCAATAACCACGATTACTACACCAACAACTACTACACCCACTACTGCCACACCAACCCCTACAACACAACACAACACCAAACACTACATCTACAACATCAATAACCACGATTACTACACCAACAACTACTACACCCACTACTGCCACACTAACCCCTACAACACAACACAACACCAAACACTACATCTACAACATCAATAACCACGATTACTACACCAACAACTACTACACCCACTACTGCCACACCAACCCCTACAACACAACACCAAACACTACATCTACAACATCAATAACCACGATTACTACACCAACAACTACTACACCCACTACTGCCACACCAATCACTACAACACAACACCAAACACTACATCTACAACATCAATAACCACGATTACTACACCAAAAACTACTACACCCACTACTGCCACACCATCCACTACAACACAACACCAAACACTACATATACAACATCAATAACCACGATTACTACACCAACAACTACTACACCCACTACTGCCACACCAATCACTACAACACAACACCAAACACTACATCTACAACATCAATAACCACGATTACTACACCAACAACTACTACACCCACTACTGCCACACCATCCACTACAACACAACACCAAACACTACGTCTACAACATCAATAACCACGATTACTACACCAACAACTACTACACCAACTACTGCCACACCAACCCCTACAACACAACACAACACCAAACACTGCATCTACAACATCAATAACCACGATTACTAAACCAACAACTATTACACCCACTACTGCCACACCAACCACTACAACACAACACCAAACACTACATCTACAACATCAATAACCGCGATTACTAAACCAACAACTACTACATCAACTACTGCCGCACCAACCACTACAACACAACACCAAACACTGCATCTACAACATCAATAACCACGATTACTATTCCAACACCTACTACACCAACTACTGTCACACCAACCACTACAACACAACACCAAACACTACATCTACAACATCAATAACCACGATTACTACACCAACAACTACTACACCCACTACTGCCGCACTAACCACTACAACACAACACCAAACACTACATCTACAACATCAATAACAACTATTACTATACCAACAACTACTACACCAACTACTGCCGCACCAACCACTACAACACAACACAACACCAAACACTACATCTACAACATCAATAACCACGATTACTACACCAACAACTACTGCCACACCAACCACTACAACACAACACAACACCAAACACTACATCTACAACATCAATAACAACTATTACTATACCAACAACTACTACACCCACTACTGCCACACCAACCACTACAACACAACACCAAACACTATATCTACAACATCAATAACCACTATTACTATACAAACAACTACTACTGCCACACCAACCCCTACAACACAACACCAAACACTGCATCTACAACGTCAATAACCACGATTACTACAACAACAACTACTACACCCACTACTGCCACACCAACCACTACAACACAACACCAAACACTACATCTACAACATCAATAACCACGATTACTATACCAACGACTACTACACCAACTACTGCCACACCAACCACTACAACACAACACCAAACACTACATCTACAACATCAATAACCACTATTACTATACAAACAACTACTACACCAACTACTGCCACACCAACCACTACAACACAACACAACACCAAACACTACATCTACAACATCAACAACCACGATTACGAAACCAACAACTACTACACCAACTACTGCCACACCAACCACTACAACACAACACCAAACACTACATCTACAACGTCAATAACCACTATTACTATACAAACAACTACTACTGCCACACCAACCCCTACAACACAACACCAAACACTGCATCTACAACGTCAATAACCACGATTACTACACCAACAACTACTACACCCACTACTGCCACACCAACCCCTACAACACAACACAACACCAAACACTACATCTACAACATCAATAACCACGATTACTACACCAACAACTACTACACCCACTACTGCCACACCAACCCCTACAACACAACACAACACCAAACACTACATCTACAACATCAATAACCACGATTACTACACCAACAACTACTACACCCACTACTGCCACACCAACCCCTACAACACAACACCAAACACTACATCTACAACATCAATAACCACGATTACTACACCAACAACTACTACACCCACTACTGCCACACCAATCACTACAACACAACACCAAACACTACATCTACAACATCAATAACCACGATTACTACACCAACAACTACTACACCCACTACTGCCACACCATCCACTACAACACAACACCAAACACTACATATACAACATCAATAACCACGATTACTACACCAACAACTACTACACCCACTACTGCCACACCAATCACTACAACACAACACCAAACACTACATCTACAACATCAATAACCACGATTACTACACCAACAACTACTACACCCACTACTGCCACACCATCCACTACAACACAACACCAAACACTACGTCTACAACATCAATAACTACGATTACTACACCAACAACTACTACACCCACTACTGCCACACCAATCACTACAACACAGCACCAAACACTACGTCTACAACATCAATAACCACGATTACTACACCAACAACTACTACACCAACTACTGCCACACCAACCCCTACAACACAACACAACACCAAACACTGCATCTACAACATCAATAACCACGATTACTAAACCAACAACTATTACACCCACCACTGCCACACCAACCACTACAACACAACACCAAACACTACATCTACAACATCAATAACCGCGATTACTAAACCAACAACTACTACATCAACTACTGCCGCACCAACCACTACAACACAACACCAAACACTGCATCTACAACATCAATAACCACGATTACTATTCCAACACCTACTACACCAACTACTGTCACACCAACCACTACAACACAACACCAAACACTACATCTACAACATCAATAACCACGATTACTACACCAACAACTACTACACCCACTACTGCCGCACTAACCACTACAACACAACACCAAACACTACATCTACAACATCAATAACAACTATTACTATACCAACAACTACTACACCAACTACTGCCGCACCAACCACTACAACACAACACAACACCAAACACTACATCTACAACATCAATAACCACGATTACTACACCAACAACTACTGCCGCACCAACCACTACAACACAACACAACACCAAACACTACATCTACAACATCAATAACAACTATTACTATACCAACAACTACTACACCCACTACTGCCACACCAACCACTACAACACAACACCAAACACTATATCTACAACATCAATAACCACTATTACTATACAAACAACTACTACTGCCACACCAACCCCTACAACACAACACCAAACACTGCATCTACAACGTCAATAACCACGATTACTACAACAACAACTACTACACCCACTACTGCCACACCAACCACTACAACACAACACCAAACACTACATCTACAACATCAATAACCACGATTACTATACCAACGACTACTACACCAACTACTGCCACACCAACCACTACAACACAACACCAAACACTACATCTACAACATCAATAACCACTATTACTATACAAACAACTACTACACCAACTACTGCCACACCAACCACTACAACACAACACCAAACACTACATCCACAACATCAATAACCACTCTTACTATAACAACAACTACTACACCAACTACTACCACACCAACCACAACAACACAGCTCCAAAGACTACATCTACAACATCAATAACCACGATTACTATACAAACAACTACTACACCCACTACTGTCACACAAACCACTACAACACACACCAAACAGAACATCTACAACATCAATAACCACTATTACTATACCAACAACTCCTTCACCAACTACTACCACACCAACCACTAGAACAATCAACAATTTGTCCCCTGATTTCCAATGTGTAATATGTGCCAGAATGCACATAGAGCATATTGCAACTCATGGGACTAATTATTGAACCACCTACTTCAATACCAACAGCTATACTCCAAACACTTTCCCTACCACAGCCCCAGCCACTACAATACAACCTCTGCTACCACACTCACTCCAATACTAACAGCTAGTACTTCAACCAATAAACCTACTTTACCAACCACTACACTACAAATACTACATCAACCACTATTACATGAACCATCACAACACCAACAATTATTAATCAAATAAATACTATACCCTATCAACTACTTCAACAACCATTACATCTTCTACATCTACACCCACAACTACACAACCACCACTTCATAATCAGTATGGCAACCATGGCAACCAATACTACGTAAACAATCACTACTACACCGCCTACTATAACCCCAACAACTAGTACACCAACTTCGACAAGACCAACGGCTACTACAACAGAAACTCTAACACCAGTCTCGACAAGACCAACGGCTACTACAACAGAAACTCTAACACCAGTCTCGATAAGACCAACGGCTACTACAACAGAAACTCTAACACCAGTCTCGACTAGACCAACGGCTACTACAACAGAAACTCTAACACCAGTCTCGACATCCCAACGGCTACTACAACAGAAACTTTAACACCAGTCTCGACAAGACCAACGGCTACTACGAACAGAAACTCTAACACCAGTCTCGATATGACCAACGGCTACTACAACAGAAACTCTAACACCAGTCTCGACAAGACTAATGGCTACTACAACAGAAACTCTAACGCCAGTCTCGACAAGACCAACGGCTACTACAACAGAAACTTTAACACCAGTCTCGAAATCCCACTGGTTACTACAACAGAAACTCTAACACCAGTCTCGACAAGACCAATGGCTACTACAACAGAAACTCTAACACCAGTCTCAACAAAACCAACGGCCACTACAACAGAAACTTTAACACCAGTCTCGACAAGACCAACGGCTACTACAACAGAAAATCTAACACCAGTCTCGACAAGACCAACGGCTACTACAACAGAAACTCTAACACCAGTCTCGACAAGACCAACGGCTACTACAACAGAAACTTTAACACCAGTCTCGACATCCCAACGGCTACTACAACAGAAACTCTAACGCCAGTCTCGACAAGACCAACGGCTACTACAACAGAAACTCTAACACCAGTCTCGACAAGACCAACGGCTACTACAACAGAAACTCTAACACCAGTCACGACAAGACCAACGGCTACTACAACAGAAACTCTACCACCAGTCTCGACATCCCAACGGCCACTACAACAGAAACTCTAACACCAGTCTCGACAAGACCAACGGCTACTACAACAGAAACTCTAACACCAGTCTCGACAAGACCAACGGCTACTACAACAGAAACTCTAACACCAGTCTCGACAAGACCAATGGCTACTACAACAGAAACTCTAACACCAGTCTCGACATCCCAACGGCTACTACAACAGAAACTCTAACACCAGTCTCGACAAGACCAACGGCTACTACAACAGAAACTCTAACACCAGTCTCGACAAGACCAACGGCTACTACAACAGAAACTCTAACACCAGTCTCGACAAGACCAACGGCTACTACAACAGAAACTCTAACACCAGTCTCGACACCCCAACGGCTACTACAACAGAAACTCTAACACCAGTCTCGACAAGACCAACGGCTACTACAACAGAAACTCTAACACCAGTCTCGACATCCCAACGGCGGCTACTACAACAGAAACTCTAACACCAGTCTCGACAAGACCAACGGCTACTACAACAGAAACTCTAACACCAGTCTCGACAAGACCAACGGCTACTACAACAGAAACTCTAACACCAGTCTCGACAAGACCAACGGCTACTACAACAGAAACTTTAACACCAGTCTCGACAAGACCAACGGCTACTACAACAGAAACTCTAACACCAGTCTCGTCAAGACCAACGGCTACTACAACAGAAACTTTAACACCAGTCTCGATATCACCAACTGAAACTGCAGCACCAACAAACTTCTACACCCACAACTACAACACTAGATTGACAACACCAACAATTACTACATCAGGAAGTACAAGGTTGGCCTCTACTACACAAACCATTATAAAATCAGCAACTATTAATCAACAAATACTAAACTATACCAATTACTTCAACACCCACTACACCTAATGCGCACACTTCTCGTCTATATAAAAAATACGAACACACTGTAAGTCACTACTTCACAAACAAAATGATTAATATGGCAACCAATCCTACTCCAAAAACTACTCTCTGAATTTTACCAAACAACACTATCAAGTACTATATTCGACTTAACTAGTACTAGTACATCAGCAAATACTACACCAACTACCACCAACCTCAACTACAGCAACAAGCACTACAACTACTACAACAACAAGTACTACACAAACCATAACGATATTAATTCCATCAACTACCTGGACAAGCACTGCATTGACTAACCAACCACTACAACTACAATGTCGACAAACTCCAAAGCAACAACTAAAACTACTGCACAAACAGCTACAACACCATCATCCACTTTCTTCATTCCCTATCGTACGTCCAAGAAGCCAAGAATGAATTTTAAATCTAGAGCCATAAATACCATGGTATATAAGATAGGGGCAGATTAGGAGCCCTGGAGGCCATAGTCTACGTGCCATGCTGGAGCTGGAAGCTGTATATGGTTCATATAGGAGCTAGTAGTCGTATAGGAGCTAGAAGACATAAATGATGTGGTCAATGAACCATATAAGAGCGAGCTGTATATGGTTCATATAGGAGCTAGTAGTCGTATAGGAGCTAGAAGACATAAATGATGTGGTCAATGAACCATATTAGAGCGAGCTGTATATGGTTCATATAGGAGCTAGTAGTCGTATAGGAGCTCGAAGACATAAATGATGTAGTCAATGAACCATATTAGAGCGAGCTGTATATGGTTCATATAGGAGCTAGTAGTCATACAGGAGCTAGAAGACATAAATGATGTGGTCAATCAACCATATTAGAGCGAGCTGTATATGTTTCATATAGAAGCAAGGAAGCTATATAGAAGCCATAGAGGAGGTAGGATACATTTGGCAGATAAAAGCCATATCGTGGCCATGAAGATCCGGGTCTTGAAAATGTGTAGGAGCAATTTAAGAGTTGGTAGACATATAAATGGTGGACTGAAATGAAATGAAATGAAATGAAATTTATTCAACAAAATACCAAATTTACAAGTTAGTTTTGTACAAAGAGTTTTACATATATAGAATACAATGGTAAATTGTTGGGAGATAACATAGCCACATTGGCTGTCTTCCTGTTGCCCCCAAGGAAGTGAAAAAGACTACACAGAAATCACTACACAGAAATGGAGTAGACTGGATATTAATGTTCATAGGTACCACTGCCTATGGCCCGGCTATTGAATGAATGGAGAGAGTAAGGAAGACCTCGAATCTACGTGATGACCCTTCCCAGTCTACTCGGAAGACTGCACCCGATACGCGCAAGTGCAATTTGACGGTAGACTACAAATTTGAATCAATAAGATTAGGCGTAAGATGATGGGTCAAGACATGATTGGGGATTAATTCGAGGTCTGGTTGGATGAGATAACTGGAGAAGTCATCGGCATGGGCTGACAATTGCGTCATAAGAATATGGATGTTTTCGTCTTGACAGAGAAAGCCTCGAACAGTCAGCGCCTTAAGTAGGAGTGTTTACAATATGGCTCGTTTATAAGTGGGAGGTGGGAATGTTATTAGCAGTTGGGACAATTTCCAGTCCTCATTGACAGCATACGTCAGGTCGCCATAGTGCTAGAATGCCCTTTGTCCCACTGGCACATAGAGCTCTCTCATATTCATATTCACATGAATGAAGGGTCCCACAATGAAGTGTGGCGACGTTCGTGTATCAATGAGGATTATAACTACAGTCTGGACACATATGAAACGAACAGGTAACATGTGAGGAGTAGCTTGCTAAGCATTCATTAGTAAGTTGTTTCTTGAAGACATGCCTGGAAGGTAGGGCCCGTAGGTTAGCGTCAATTCCATTCCAAATCTTTGGGAAGCTATGTTTTGGCAGTTTAGCAGAGAATTGGGTTCTAGCTCTCAGGGACTGTATCATGCCAACTTGTCTTGTTTGGAGTCCAGATAAAGTGAGTACACTAAAAAATGTTTCAGATGAGTCGGGCAACCTATCGTTTTTCCAGTCGTGCATGAATAGAGAGACATTCACTTTGTACAGATCGTGAAATTTTAGAATATTATTGTCCTTGAATAGGGTATCAGTATGACTATTAAACTTTTTACAACTAATTATTCGCATCGCGCGTTTCTGTAGAGAGTATATTTTACTGCAGGATGGACCATGCCCCCAAATTTGGATTGCATACAGTAAGTGACTATGAAATAATGTATAATACAACAATTTCAATGACTTCTTGGGGAGAATATTTTTTACTTTATTCAAACAATAGATTGCACTTGACATCTTGGAACATACTGTGGATATGTGGTACTTAAAATTAAGGTTTTCGTCAAGGTAAACGCCTAGGAACTTAGCGACTTTTTCTTGTTGGGAGTTACCTATGGGTGAAAGCTTGGTATTGTTAAGAAAAATATTTAGTAGGTCGGATTTGTTCGGACTGTTCGGTGGGTGTAGCATAATATATTTACATTTACTGGCGTTCACTTGAAGTTTGTTGCAACAGCACCAGTCGAATATTTTTCAGTTCTGTATTGACTGTAGTCTCCAGGGTATTCAGGTCGTGTCCAGCTGTAAATGGGGTTGTGTCGTCGGCAAATGATAACAAGTTAAGGACAGTGGAGTATCTCATATCATTCACGTAAATTAAGAAGAGGATGGGCTCCAACACAGACCCCTGGGGGACCCCGCAAGTAACATATCGGTTTGGGGATCGATTCGAGTTATATTCAACATACTGTTCTCTGCCTGTTAAGTAACTTTGGAACCAAAGCTTACGAATCCCTCTTATTCCGTAGAATTCCATTTTGCTAAGTAAAATTTCGTGACTAATGGAGTCAAATGCCTTAGACAAATCAAGGAAGACGGCTAGAGTAGAGTCTTTTGTAGGCTTGTCGTTGCATTCAGCGACATATTGCAAAAGGTGCATGATGGGATGAAGAGTGGAATGATTTTTGCGAAAACCGTACCGATGTTCGTACAGTATATGAAAATCACTGAGAAAATTAGTGAGTCTCTGGTTCATTATTTTCTCCAGAAGTTTCGAAAAAGCCGGTAATAAACTAATTGGTCTGTAGTTACCCAGCTCACGAGAATTACCCCCTTTGAAAATTGGTATCACCTTTGCTATTTTCATTTTATCGGGGACTTTACCTTGTATAAATGACTGATTGAATATATAGACCAGGGGTTTCGCGATCTCACAAATTGTCTCTTTCATTATTTTTGTAGATAGACTGAAAGCGTCTGTACTCACTTTCCCTTTCAATTGTCCGGCTGTCAGTATGATTTCTTGCTATATACTGCATATAACTGTCATAAACACTAAAGTCTAGGGTAGTAAGAACGGGGTCTGGAGTAGGTAGGATACCAGAAGGTTGCCGACGGATAGTAAAATGTTATGGGTAGTTGGAATCACTGATTAGTGGAGCACCTGGTCTATTTAAACACAATCTGAAGACGCTTTAGTGTCCATTTGGAAACATTTTAGTAGTTATTTGTTGTTTTCGGTAATTGGGTGTACTCTTATACCCAAGATGTCACCTCTCGCCTTGCAAGAGGCCAAAACTAAAAACTAGGACACATGAAGTAGAGATTACAAATAGTACTTAACAACTTCGCAAATTGTATGGTAGTAGTGGTGGGTCCCTAAGCATGAGTAGAAGAAGACGGAAGTACTGAGTGAAGAGAATAAAAATGATATTAAGGTCAGGAGGCAATGTTAGTCGTAAAGCTGTAGTTGGTATAATAGATAGTGATGTGGATTAGAAAGTAAAAAGCAGGGATAGCAGTTATTGGCAGTACTACTACCAGGAGACCATGAGAGGGTTAGCTGGTAGTGCTAGAGCACTTGTAGAATAGGGGTGACAAGACTAGCAGTAGCAGCTAGTAGTCAACTGACAGGGGCCAGAAGTGCCAGAAGCTAATTATCAGACTGGAGGAAAGGTATTTGTAGGAGCCTGGAGTAGTGGTAGCAACAGCAAATAGGAGGTTATTAGTGGTGTAGCCATCAACAGTATTGTCATTCTAGGGCCAATAGCTGGGATCCAAGACAATGATAGCCAGATGAGCTGTAGTAATGAACAGAGATATTGGGTGGGGTAGAAAGAGGAAGCGGGGTAGAAGGCACTGGTAGAACTACTACTAGAAGTAAGTAAAAGGGATAGATGGTAGTTAGTACACTTGTATAAAGTCAAATGATTGGATGATCTGGATAAATGAATCATGCTCTGCGACACATGAATAGGATTATTCGTAATAGGGTTAGAACTAGCCAGAAAAGCTAAATGTAGTAACAATAAGCAAAACTTTCTCAACCAATAAGCTTTTCTACTCCACTGGATTGTATTCCAGAACGATTGGATAGACAGAAAAACAGTAACATGGATAGAAGCAGAGCAGATGATTTTACTCCCTTTTAATCAAACACACCCTCCGAACATGCTCCCATTCCTTCGTAAGCCATTGGGTCACATAGCAACCACGTGCTCCCATAGAAACCGATAGGGCGGCCTCCAATATACAAAATGGACGACGGAAACACGTATCACAACATACCCTGCTCACTAACAGCACGTTCTACTATGGTAATTACATTACAGCATGGCCGCTCACTCGGACTACAGTGACAACACAATATGGCGCCACTGTGTCACGTGACAAAACGTCACTTCCGAACGCCAGACGTTTTTCCAAGAAAGGGATTCCATGGAACGTGGGTGACGTTCGGCACCCCTTTTTCCGAAATGAGGCTAAGAGTCGTATGTGCGAGTCACTCGATGAGCAAATGCTCGATAGCTTATTTGTTAGATAGATTTCGAGTAGTTCGAGCGGAATGTGCGAGTCACTCGATCGAACAATTCGTCTACAGCTCATTTGCTCGGTGGGCTTCGAGTCGTTCGAGCAGTATATGCGAGTCACATAGCTTACTGGCTTTGGGAATGATTTTTGCTTTTGTTATACACAAGGGAGACAACTTTGTATGAATATGTATATTTATTTATTCATTTATTGGTGTTTTAAGGTCTAATCATGACCGTGACAGTTTTACGGGTGGAGGAAGCCGGAGTACCCGGAGAGAACCACCAAGCAACGACGAGCAGCTGCCAGCTCCCCGACATCGTAACTCCGCACTGCAGCACAGGCAGGGTTAGATTGGTTGAAGACATGCGCACCATAGACGTGCAGTACGCCTTAGTATATGGCGTGATCGTACCCCCATATGGACAATTGGGGTTAAGTGCCTTGCCCAAGGACACAACGCGGGAGCGCGAATCAGTCGCTGAAATGAATATGTATACGGGAAATGAAGCAATATGATTTGTTAATCAGCTTCTGTAAAATGAATTAATTGGATGATCTGGATAAATGGAACAAGAACAAGTGTTCTCAGAATAGGGTAGGAACTACTGGCGTTATGTACCATCTTACCAGTAACAGGATGATACAAAGCATTCGGTAGGTTAATACTATCAACAGTTAAGATGGGACCTACAGCGGAATATACCAACCATACTCTGCTGCCGTTCTGTACTACCGGGCATTAATCCCACCCCACAATATCGCTTGATAATATGAAGTATTTGGTGGATCAGTAGTACCAAGGTCTAACAAGAGACCTACAGGGGTATGTACAGCCCATGCTATACTACCGTTCTAAACTACCAAGCATTAACCCCGCCCCCACAGTATCACCAGACCTACCATAACGTACCACCTATACCATATAATAAAACAAAGTGATTGTTTGGTTAATAGTACCAGGCATTAACAGGGGTCTACATGGGTATATACCGCCCATACTATACTACCGTTCTAAACTACCAGGCAATACCCCTCCCCATAATACCGCTATGGCTAGCATTACATACTACCTATACCAGTCATAGGATAACATGAAGCATTAGGTGGATTTATAGTACTAAGGGGTACCATGGGACTTGTAGTCGTACAAAGCATACACCCTATACTACCACATAAAGAATCAGGTCGATTAATAGAACCAATCGCTTTCGCGGTTGGGTGGTGGTGGGGGGAGGGGGCACTGAGGCATATACCACCATAGTATACTGCCCTTCTATACTAACCAGGCATTACCCCCATCCCACCCCATAATACTACTTGACCTGCCATAACGTATTACCTATACCAGTCATAGAATAATACAAAGCAATCGGTTGGTTAATAATAAGTAGTAGTGCTCGCACGTTTCAGGTCTAGGTTGCAGGATCTCATTGCAGGATCTCATGTGACGTCATAGTCATGTGACCTAGTGGCGCCATGTTATGGTGTCATGGTAACCTGTGTGAGCGGCCATGTTGTGACGTCATCTCCATAGTGATACGTGGTGTGAGTGCACATGCGCAGCGCGTGTTGTTAGGGTGATTCGTGTTTCCGTCGTCCATTTTGTATACTAGAGGCCGCCATCTTGGTTTCTATGGTAGCACGTGATTGCTATGTTACCCAGTTTTTCTGTAATGGGACGGGGTATGTTCGAAGGGTATGTTCCTTTGTAGAAGAGTAAATCTAATTACCACAAACAACCCGACAATCCTTCCAAATCACCGAAATCCACCCCAACTTTTACTATTTCGAATTCTCTCTCTGCTTCTATCTTTTTATGCAATAGTTTACGTCTACCTGACCATGTTCCTTTGTCCTGAAGTATACTCCAGTAGCATATAAGAGCCTATTATTTGGAACAGTTCATCTTATTATTACTATAGTTAGCAATTTCTGGTCTATTAGTTCTGACCCTATTCCAAGTACTCTTGTTGTTTCATATATCTAAATTATAATTAACCAATCAGATTGCTTGATTTCCCATAATTTGTATACAGAGTTATCTCCCTTCTGTATAATAAAAGACTATATCCAATGGCCATATCCCATGGAATCCCTTTTTTTGAAAACACTTGTGGCTATGGAATCCCTTTTTTGTCATATGTGCTTATGTGAAAAAGCACAATGTGACACAATGTGCCCTAGCACAAAGGCACATGCTTTATGTGCTGATATGTGCTTATGTGAAAAGGCACAATGTGACACAATGTGCCCTATCACATATGCACATACGGGTATTTGAGGATACCTTTGGCCTGGTATTGTATTATTTGAGGATACCTATCGAGGATACCTACTGGAGAATCCCTTTTTGTCATATGTGCTTATGTGAAAAGGCACAATGTGACACAATATGCCCTATAACATAGGCACATGCTTTATGTGCCGATATGTGCTTATGTGAAAAGGCACAATGTGACACAAAATGCCCTATCACATAGGCACATACGGGTATTTGAGGATACCTGTGACCTGGTATTGTATTATTTGAGGATACCTATCGGGGATACCTACTGGAGAATCCCTTTTTGTCATATGTCCTTATGTGAAAAGTCACAATGTGACACAATATGCCCTATCACATAGACACATACGGGTATTTGAGGATACCTATGGCCTGGTATTGTATTATTTGAGGATACCTATTGAGGATACCTATCGAGGATACCTTTTGGAGAATCCATTTTTTGTCGCATTAGCCTATGTAAAAGCCCTCAATGGGTCTAATGTAGTCTTACCAACCGCTTCCATCTTGCCGCCAAAGCTCCAAGGCCATTACAGGGCTATGGTCTATCTGTCCTATCATTAGCTTCTACAACAGTCTTGTTCCATTGCGGCCTTGTACCAGTACTATTGGCTTCTGTTATTCTGCCCCATATCTCATCCATTACTTCCTAGCTATACCTATCTCAGTCTGGACTATAACATTGATCAAGGTTGAATCAGATTTCCCCTGTATACATATAAGGCATTCCGTTATTGAGATTCCTAGCCGAGTCCGTAAAATTTGGATTCCGTGTTTTAACATCGTCCACTCCCTAACTGGAACCAAATTTGGTTCTTGTTTGGTTCCGCATAGGAGACATTGCTGGGAACCAATTTTGGTTCTCCGGGGAACCAAATGTTTTAACAGTGAACCTCAATCTGAAGCAAGGTCTCGAGCCTAAACAGTAAGAGGTACCCAAAGGATAAATTGGCTCATTGTATGGGATAGCATCAGCAAAGTCACTCTCTGGGAAACTCATTCTGCAAATGACAGATTGCTCATTTTCAGGCTTGTTGGAAACTACAATTCCTCTGAAAATGTCTTGGCTGGGGAAAAAATATTGGAGTGAACAGCGCGACCTCCGCCTACTACTAATTTTTTACATTAATTTTGTCTTCGAAAGTCTAATTAATTGCTGCAGCACAACATTCATATCCATGAACAATATTATTGAAAACTCGAGGTCTGCTTATCACAGCGGTGGTAGGATTAGAGTTTAGGTTATTATCCCTAACTCTAGGATGGTTTGTCTGTAATAAAACTGATTTAATGCTGTTAACCCTATGAACCCTGGCGGTATCTTCCATGTCAGTTGAATGGCATCAGTTGGTAGAGTCTGTTGTCATCATTTGGGGGTACAGCAATTAATGTTTTCAACGTGCAGCCATCTGGCCACACGCAGAAAATATTAATTGATTTACCCTCACACATTCACTTATGAGCAAGGCATATCCTGCTTAATGAAATTATGACGTATCATGTTCCCGAGCCGGTAAAGCGTCCTCTCGGATTCAAAGGATTAATGAAAATTGCCCATATTGCCCCCCCCCCCCCACCCCCCCAAAAAACAACAACAAAAAACAAAGTAATGCGCATGACGGCATTTACGTCATATCTCCGTTATTTGAAGTCGGATGTTCTAAAGTGTTTCACCTATGTATTACACGCAGGTCATTTGACCTATAATGCACTAAAATGTCTCTTGATTTCATCATTACTTAGTGAAACTTAATTTTCGACTTTTTGCAACACCGGTTCTCTTTCACATCATAACGGCAAAATATTCCGTCAATCCGACCCCAAATAATGTATACACACCTTCGAATATTTATGGAGATCTGTGTGGAATATCGTAGCGGACCTTCAACTATTGATGGAGCTCTCTGTGAAATTTTGTAACGATATCTTTCGTACTTTTTGAGTTCAAGGTTTCACAATGTGGGCGATATTTCGAAATGTCAAAATTTCAAAAAACGTAAAAACGTTTAACCCTTTACCCAACGTAACGGCAAAAATCGGCCAGCGCCATTTTCGAAACTCACCAATTAATTTTCATTATTTTTCATTTTTTGTCTCAAAAACATAGGTTATGACCCCTCATTGGAACGAGCTCGTCGAGCTCGTTCCAATCAGGGGTCATAACCTACGTTTTTGAGACAAAAAAATGAAAAAAATTATTTATTCAAGAATTTTTTTGCGAGTGTCGTCTGCTTTTCATGTTAGGTCAAGGGTTAAAATGAGTTCAATAATAATAAATGGATAAAATAATGAGGATCTTTTTTTATTTTTTTAGCTCTACAACACACCAAAAAGATACTACTAACATTTCATCCCAAGCGGAAGAACTTTAATTTTTTCGACGATGATGTCCGAAATTCAATATTTCTTCACCAGTGAACTTCTTTCGCTTCGGCCAAAAACTGATTACATTTTTGGATACATGAGACGTCGAATTTGTTTGAAAATAATGCTTTACGTCAAAACTATGATGCCATTAATAACAAAATTATAACCAATGGCTAATAAGTAGGGAGTTATTAGTGTCACACAATTTGCACATTGGGGATACAAAAGTGAAAAAATGCCTAAAATCTTTAAAACTTGAAGTGAAGTAAAAGCGTCAAAAATGGCACTAATAGAGAAAATAAGAAAAATACCTATCTGATAATTTTTGGTGCACAACAACATATTAAACTTTCATCTAAACTGGATAAACATTATTTTTTTGCCTTATTAAACCCTGTGACGTTACTGGCCTAGTTCGGCCTTTTCCTTCCATATGTATGGTAGTTGGGTTTAAGTTTTTAAAAAAAAAAATTCGGAGATTAGAATATATTTACAAATTCCGGAAGAAAAATGAACCTGCAATTGAAATGTTAAGAACAGAGTTTTTCGGCTCATTCCAACAGGGGCAGAATTTTAAAAAGTGGCTACATAACTTCTTTCTCACGGATTGGGCGATAAGCAGGACAGATGACATGATTATTAGTGAATGGTAAGTGCCCGAACGCGCGTCTGTGTGATAAAATGCTGACGATCACAGTACGCAATTTCAACCTCGTTGATTGATTTGACTCGAGTGTTTCAAATCATGGTACATCAAGGGAGATAACTTTGCAACTGAAAGCTTCGGTTGATTAATCATCTCCCTTGATGTACCTTTGGAAAAATATTTCATCATTTTATCTATCTATCCATCTGGAGAGCAGATTCTGGGGCGGTGGTTGGGGATTGTGCCCCCCCCCCCCTCCACACACACACACACACACACACACACACACACACACACACACACACACACACACACACACACACACACACACACACACACACACACACACACACACACACACACACACACACACAAAGCTCCAGGTCTTGGGTTTCGTCGGGCACACGCTTTGGAGTTCTCAGTTGGACAAAATCTCTTGCTTTCCCGACAAAAGAATAATTGCAGATTAGAAAGTGCAATAAATGCCCGGCTCAATATATCAACATGACAAACTCCTAAATTGCTGTTTTCGTTCCATAGTTCGAGGACAAATCTATCTTCAAACACAGATGTCATTCATCTTGAAAAACTCAATGACTATGTACATTCTAAAATCAGTTGGGTTAAAAATCAACCCGAATCATCTAGGTTAAGTGAATATGAACCCAAATCATCTGGGCTGAGAGACTATGAACCCAGTTGGGTTCATATTCATTCAACCCAGTTGATTATGGGTTGAATTTTAACCCTGCTGATTGTAGGAGAGTACGGTACTTTACAAATGATTTCACCAGATGTATGTTTAAAATACAGTAGGCCTATATTCTGTAGCCTACAAGTCTTTGATAAAAAACAAATTAGGTTTGTTCCAACTCGTTAGGGGATATGACTGAGCCATCAGGCACCGACGTCCAACACCCCCTTCCCATATCCATTTTTTTTTTTTTTTTTTTTTTTTTGCTTTTGCTTTTGTTAGCTAAGGTCCTGCAATCTATACTACAATTTGAGTTACATCGTTTGTCGTGAGTGACGTGCCCGATCCTCTCCGCCTCTAGGGGCCCGATCGACTTCAAACTCGGCAGGTCAAGGTCGTAGAAACCGGGGGGGGGGGGGGTGGGGGGAGAAGGTATTAATTTTCTGTCTACTAACTGAACATTAACTGATTCGACATGTTTGGTGACCCTATTTTAGTTGTTATTTTTATTTCTCAGTATATGCAAAATGTTACAAGAAATGAAATTTTTTTATAATACATAGGATAGAAAACATTGAAAATAGAAAAGTGGTATATAAGAAAAAGAGTGTAAGGGATCCGACTGAAAGCTGAACAGCTTATGAGAATCGTTTCCTTAAGTCGAACTGGGAATTTGGTTAGAATGCGGAGGTTATTTCAGTATACTGTTGTTGATAATATAGTGTCAATACATCGCCGCCCATGGGTTGTGAGAGACTGGGGTTGTCACTTGCAGAGATCCATCATCAGTGGACATAAAGTGTCACAACTTCTCTCAATCCCAACCGAGAATAATTAGGGGCATACGGAGAAGTCCAAAGGAAGACGCATAGACGGTATCACATGGCAGTGATTAACTTATCTGCCCAAAAAGAACAAAGGATGAAAAGGGAAAAAGACAAACAAGAAACCAACCATGATCCAAACTCAACCTAAGTACCCTTACCAAGAAGAACGTAGCGACGCGGGTGTTTGCACTGACGCAGTGGTTAATATGTACAACACTGGGTGCTGGAAACGAGTGACTTCTTTTGTTTATGCTTATGCTCATCTCGTAAAAAAATTCAATATCTACAGACGTTTTTCAAAAGGGAATCCCATAGGGATTCTGCAAAAGAGATTCCACAGGTGGGATTCCATAAGTAGGATTCCATAAATGGGATTCCAAGCTCCTATAAAGGTAGTCTTTAGGGCTGAATGGTTGGCTTATTTTCACAACCGACTTACCGGGAACTAAAACCGGATAATACCCGGTTAACCGTAGCCATTATTTCGCCGAATATGGGATCAAACCTATAGGGATTGAAAGCAGTATTTGCAGAAACTATTCCGTAGTGTGTAATCAAACGAACGTTGTCGGGTATTCGACAACGTTCGTTTGTATACATACTACGGAATAGTTTCTGCGATTACTCAGTACTCACGGAAATTGCCGATCATTAACGAAGTCTTGAATGCCAAAGTCGATCATTTCTCAATATATAAAACACGGCTTCGAGGTGTAACCTATCCCAAATGAGAAGCGGCAGATTTACTACGTTTTAGCCGTAGAATGACGATCACTATCGATATTTCGGATAACCGGTTGATGGTTTTAATAATCGGTTAGATAGGTAACTGGTTTCAAGTCGGTTATCCGGTTAACCATTTCAGTACTAGTAGTCTTACCATCGGCTTCTACCACAAGTGACGTTGTGTATCCTATGATTTGCTTCCACTGTAGTCACCAAATACTATAATGTTATA
The DNA here is from genome assembly GCA_031216915.1 of Pictodentalium vernedei. Classification (NCBI taxonomy): domain Eukaryota; kingdom Metazoa; phylum Mollusca; class Scaphopoda; order Dentaliida; family Dentaliidae; genus Pictodentalium; species Pictodentalium vernedei. Next base: position 8,535,914 of record CM062295.1, on the reverse strand, counting down.
CCATCTTTGCAGCCTTGTAGCATTACTATTGAATTATGGCACTACGATTCTCAGTATCTACCATTACACTACTACAGCTACGTGTACCAGTTCATCCCACTATCATACCTAGCTTCCACAGCTATTAACAGTGGTATACAGTCTGCTTGTTCGGACGACTCGATTCTTAACCAGCAAATACACTATCGAGTTGTGACTAGAACAAGCATTGCTCGAACGACTCGAATCTAATCGAGCAAATAAGCAATCGAGTAATTATTCGAACGAGTGACCCCACATACGACTCTTATGCTCATCTCAGAAAAAAGGGATTCCACGTTTCCCAAAAAGAAATTCTCCTGGTGGGATTCCATAAATGGGATTCCAAGCTCCAATACAGCTCCAGGTGATCTTACGCTCGGCTTCCACCACGTCATTAGCTATTTGTCCACTAGTGTTTCATCATTATCATGGTGTTCTAACAACCTTGCAGTCTGGTACCATTCTAATGGCTGCCATTGATGTGTCCTGTGCTAGTGTGACCTACCATTCTTGCAGCCTCGTACCATTCTAATGGCTACCACTGGTCTGTCCTGTGCTAGTGTGTTCTACCATTCTTGCAGCCTCGTACCATTCTAATGGCTACCACTGGTCTGTCCTGTGCTAGTGTGTTCTACCATTCTTGCAGCCTCGTACCATTCTAATGGCTACCACTGGTCTGTCCTGTGCTAGTGTGTTCTACCATTCTTGCAGCCTAGTACCATTCTAATGGCTACCACTGGTCTGTCCTGTGCTAGTGTGTTCTACCATTCTTGCAGCCTCGTACCATTCTAATGGCTACCACTGGTCTGTCCTGTGCTAGTGTGTTCTACCATTCTTGCAGCCTCGTACCATTCTAATGGCTACCACTGGTCTGTCCTGTGCTAGTGTGTTCTACCATTCTTGCAGCCTCGTACCATTCTAATGGCTAACACTGGTCTGTCCTGTGCTAGTGTGTTCTACCATTCTTGCAGCCTCGTACCATTCTAATGGCTACCACTGGTCTGTCCTGTGCTAGTGTGTTCTACCATTCTTGCAGCCTCGTACCATTCTAATGGCTACCACTGGTATGTCCTGTGCTAGTGTGTTCTACCATTCTTGCAGCCTCGTACCATTCTAATGGCTACCACTGGTCTGTCCTGTGCTAGTGTGTTCTGCCATTCTTGCAGCCTCGTACCATTCTAATGGCTACCACTGGTCTGTCCTGTGCTAGTGTGTTCTGCCATTCTTGCAGCCTCGTACCATTCTATTGGCTACCACTGGTCTGTCCTGTGCTAGTGTGTTCTGCCATTCTTGCAGCCTCGTACCATTCTAATGGCTACCACTGGTCTGTCCTGTGCTAGTGTGTTCTACCATTCTTGCAGCCTCGTACCATTCTAATGGCTACCACTGGTCTGTCCTGTGCTAGTGTGTTCTACCATTCTTGCAGCCTCGTACCATTCTAATGGCTAACACTGGTCTGTCCTGTGCTAGTGTGTTCTACCATTCTTGCAGCCTCGTACCATTCTAATGGCTACCACTGGTCTGTCCTGTGCTAGTGTGTTCTACCATTCTTGCAGCCTCGTACCATTCTAATGGCTACCACTGGTATGTCCTGTGCTAGTGTGTTCTACCATTCTTGCAGCCTCGTACCATTCTAATGGCTACCACTGGTCTGTCCTGTGCTAGTGTGTTCTGCCATTCTTGCAGCCTCGTACCATTCTAATGGCTACCACTGGTCTGTCCTGTGCTAGTGTGTTCTGCCATTCTTGCAGCCTCGTACCATTCTATTGGCTACCACTGGTCTGTCCTGTGCTAGTGTGTTCTGCCATTCTTGCAGCCTCGTACCATTCTAATGGCTACCACTGGTCTGTCCTGGGCTAGTGTGTTCTACCATTCTTGCAGCCTCGTACCATTCTAATGGCTACCACTGGTCTGTCCTGTGCTAGTGTGTTCTACCATTCTTGCAGCCTCGTACCATTCTAATGGCTACCACTGGTCTGTCCTGTGCTAGTGTGTTCTACCATTCTTGCAGCCTCGTACCATTCTAATGGCTACCACTGGTCTATCCTGTGCTAAGGTGTTCTACCATCCTTGCAGCCTCGTACCATTCTAATGGCTACCACTGGTCTGTCCTGTGCTAAGGTGTTGTACCATTCTTGCAGCCTCGTACCATTCTAATGGTTACCACTGGTCTGTCCTGTGCTAGTGTGTTCTACCATTCTTGCAGCCTCGTACCATTCTAATGGCTACCACTGGTCTGTCCTGTGCTAAGGTGTTCTACCATCCTTGCAGCCTCGTACCATTCTAATGGCTACCACTGGTCTGTCCTGTGCTAAGGTGTTCTACCATTCTTGCAGCCTCGTACCATTCTAATGGCTACCACTGGTCTGTCATGTGCTAGTGTGTTCTACCATCCTTGCAGCCTCGTACCATTCTAATGGCTACCACTGGTCTGTCCTGTGCTAGTGTGTTCTACCATTCTTGCAGCCTCGTACCATTCTAATGGCTACCACTGGTCTGCCCGGTGCTAATGTGTTCTACCATCCTTGCAGCCTCGTACCATTCTAATGGCTACCACTGGTCTGTCCTGTGCTAGTGTGTTCTACCATCCTTGCAGCCTCGTACCATTCTAATGGCTACCACTGGTCTGTCCTGTGCTAGTGTGTTCTACCATCCTTGCAGCCTCGTACCATTCTAATGGCTACCACTGGTCTGTCCTGTGCTAGTGTGTTCTACCATCCTTGCAGCCTCGTACCATTTTAATGGCTACCACTGGTCTGTCCTGTGCTAGTGTGTTCTACCATCCTTGCAGCCTCTTACCATTCTAATGGCTACCACTGGTCTGTCCTGTGCTAGGGTGTTCTACCATCCTTGCAGCCTCGTACCATTCTAATGGCTACCACTGGTCTGTCCTGTGCTAGTGTGTTCTACCATCCTTGCAGCCTCGTACCATTCTAATGGCTACCACTGGTCTGTCCTCAGTGTCCTGTGCTAGTGTGTTCTGCCATCCTTGCAGCCTCGTACCATTCTAATGGCTACCACTGGTCTGTCCTGTGCAAGTGTGTTCTACCATCCTTGCAGCCTCGTACCATTCTAATGGCTACCACTGGTCTGTCCTGTGCTAGGGTGTTCTACCATCCTTGCAGCCTCGTACCATTCTAATGGCTACCACAGGTCTGTCCTGTGCTAGTGTGTTCTACCATCCTTGCAGCCTCGTACCATTCTAATGGCTACCGCTGATCTGTCCTGTGCTATGGTGTTCTACCATCCTTGCAGCCTTGTGCCGTTATTACTGACTTGCAGCATTAGGCCTGCTATGGGTTTGCTACTATCTCTGATCACGGCCTCTAGCATCGTCCAAGTCTTAGAAGCGCCATAAGACCATTCATACTCTATTACAGTACTAGAAACCAAGCGTAACACCACAAGACCTAATGTTCCGAACTACCTGTGGAGTAGTATTTCTCATTAGATGGTTTTGTAGTATTGAAGGATGACAGGTTACCACCAGGGTACCTACAATACATATACAGAACCACACATATGTTTGAATGGGTTAAGAATTATCGAACTCGACTGCTTTAGCCCGGAATATCACGAGTGCCGAAGGCTCTAGTGATATCCTCGGCCAAAGCAATCGAGTGCGATAATTCAAACACATTCAAAAGGATGTGCGGTTCTGTATTTATCACACACCTCCCATGTAACAACCAGTCTACACAAAAATTGAACTAAAACCACTTTCCAATTGGATAATTTCCACGTTTCCGTCGCTGTCAACAAGACTGTTAGGTGGTGGGGTACCAACCCTAAACTGAATTTTTAATTTTTATGGCATTCAATTGGACGAAATCAATTGACGCCGATCGGTATCACAGTCACGATGATCGAACTTCAAATATTGACTAAACTGTGGAGAATAACACAACAACATGTTTTTAAAAAACCTAATAAGTTTAGCACATTCCATAACTGTGTGACCAGTGGTGGAAAGTAATTTGTCAAGGAGCAAGCAGTCAGTATGTTACTTTTATTTTGTAAATTTTTCATTCGAATCTGATTGTTTAAATACCCCGGGTAAACAAAACTAAATGAGAAACTTGGGATTCCCAAGCTATCTCGATTCCGGTGCATTCGACCAATAATTGACGTGATATATTTAGACGGGTTCCTTCTCTGTTTACATTGGAAACGAAATCGAATGTGTTTTGTATCACCACATGTGTTGTAAAACATTATTTTTATCGTACGGGCAGAACAGTGGAAATCCCTTGTTTTACATTAATAGGTGTGTGATAAATTATATACCACCGTACATGACAACAAAACATATCCCTACCACACCACAGACTAGTAGAACAACAGGATACATACAGTACAGTACGCTCTATATTACCATACTCGACAACCACTGCATGACCTAGCATCATGCACTATCTATACCAACTCTTGGAGCATATAATGCCTTAGATGGATAGTGGTATTAAAGGCTAAGAGTAGACCTACAGGGGACAGACCACACACCCTATACTACCACACTAGACATCCATTGCCACGCCCGCACCTCGCAACACCGCTTGACCTAGCGCAACGTACTACATATACCAGGCGTAGGATAATACAAGTATTCCGTGGGTTAATAGTGCCAGAGACAAACAGTAGACCAACATGGACAAAGACCATATACCCTATGCTACCGCACTGGATAACCATGCATTACCTCTACCCACGATACCACTTGACCTAGCATTACGTTCTACCTATCTCACCTGTAGGACAAAATACTTCCTTGAATAGATCACTAGTACTAAGGGCTATCAGTAGACCTACAGGTGTACAGAAAGTACATACTATACTGCCATTCCAAACTGCCAGGGACTACCTCGCAATAATGTACTAGATGACCCTGTATTATTCCCAACCACCCCACAATGCCACCTGGCCTAGCATTCCATACTATCTATATCATCCATATGATGGTGTAGAACCTTAGGCGATATAGTCGTTACAAGGACTAAAAGGGAACCTACATGGGAATATACCACCCATACTGTACTACCATATCACTCCCGTGCGAGATGCCCGACACGCACTGACCCGAATAACGTCATATCAGACTGTGCAGTGGACAACAACAGCTTTTAAAGTTTCTTTGACGCCGCGTGCGCATCATGACGTCACGACGTCAATCGCAATGGCAACCGTTTCGAAGATCTCTCCACATCGATCTTCAACTCTAACCGTATAGTTCTGGTCATTAACCCATGCTACACTCACAACCGGGAAAAAAAGAAAACTAGGCTCGACCACCCCCACCTCCAACTCTGATGTCAGAACAAATGTGTTTTTTTGTTTGTTTGTTTTTTGTGTTTTTTTTTACATGGGAGCGGCAGGAAGACAGCCTTTATGGCTATGCCGTTTCCATGCAGTAGACTATTACCTTGTATAATACTTTATTTTCATTATGAACTTATCATATAATAGTGTACTGCAAAATAAAGATTCATTCATTCATTCATTCAAAACTTTCAAGAAAGCTCACATTCCCCATCAATATTCCATCACATCCCATACTATATATGCAAAGCCCTGTATGTGCATATGTCACTATACGTACAATAGCATACTGTATATGCAGTGGGTATACCACTTGCCGGATCCAACTGAATGGAGCCGGAATTTTCCATTGAAAAAAGTTAGTTTCTTATGGGAATTTAACACTAGCTACACCAGCAAAAGTCTGTGTAACCGTGGTCGAAAACCTGCTTTTCAACTGTCGCTGTATTGGAGAAACAGTTACTTCAGTCCAATGGCAATTAGTCCTAACAAAAACGCAGGTAAATCAATTAGTCCTAACAAACACAAAGGTAAATCAATTTAAGTTACGTAATAAAACGGTAGCCACAGAACGTAATTGCAATTAGCTAGTCTCGTAATATGCCAATCCCGTATAAAAAAAATTGTGTTGTTGATTGTAAACAACACAAAACATTCATCTTTGGGATTTTTAGTGGTAAAAGGAATATTTAAAAAAAAGCTGATATTTTGCAAATTTGAAATTTGTTTTTTTTTTAAATTTCGATTATGAACGAAAGTTTTAGAATCTGCAACAATTTAAGTTTTGCTGTTTCTCATTTTTTTTTACCAATTTAAGGAAAATCAATTAGTTTTTAACAATTTTAAAATGTATTGAGAGTGTAGATATTTAAGGCTTAATAAAATTAAAAATCTGTTTCTCAGGTCGTCCCGCATGGACCTTTTGGCTGCCGCATGCTCTCTTTATATGACCAATGCAAACTTGAAAAAATACAAATTAAATGGTTTATGTCTGATATTTTACCCAAGTTTAAAGAAAATTGCTAAATTTGTCCCTTGAGTGCAAGAAGGCTTTGCAATGCTTTAGCATTGCAAAGCCTTCTTGCTGTCAAGGGACGAACTACACCATCACCCATGCTATTCAGTAGATTATGAGGCTTAACACATAAACCAATACCATGAACTTTTGATGGCAAAGAAATAATTACAGAAATATAAAATAAAATAAAAAACTGCTCGCCCGCATGCAATTTTACAAATAATGGCCTGAGAAACAGAAGATCTACTTTGTGTGGCCTTATAAATGTTGTTTACCTTCACCACTTCTATATGTCTTCTACTAAATTATTTATTACACAAGTTAATAAAATTGATAAATTTGTCCCTTGAGTGTTTTAGCATTGCAAAGCCTTGTTGCACCCAAGGGACGAAATACACCACCACCCTTGCTATTCTGTAAATTATGAGGCCTAAAACATAAAATAAACCAAGAATATGAACTTCAATGGCAAAGAAGTAATTACAAAAATAAAATATAAAATAAAAAACCGCCCGCCCGCATGCAATTTTACAAAACTTGGCCTGAGAAACAGAACATCTACTTTGTGTGGCCTAATTTGCGCCTATATTTATTATTATTTTATTTTAATTTCATATGTACCTGGTAAATATTCTAATCAATGACACTTGGAGCTTTTCATGGTGGGGAGAAATCATAAAACTTTCAATAGAAATCAGAGACGCAAATCATCGTCCCACCAAAAACACCCGGCCTTACAGTGAACGGTTAGTTTTCGGCCACACAGTGAGCGGCTAGTTGCCAGCCACACAGTTAGCGCCTTGATTCTGGTGACACAGTGAGCGGCTGATTTCTGGTCACACAATAAAGGATTAGTTTCTGGCCACACAGTGCTCGTCCAGTGTCCGGTCACAGTGTGCGACAAGGTTCTGAGGTTTTGAAGACACAGCGAGCGGCTAGTTTCCGGCCATATAATGAGTAACAACTTTCCAGTCACATAGTGAACGGCTAGTGGCTGGCCGCACCATCTTAGTTGCTAGTTTCTGGCTACACAGTGAGCTTCTGACCACAGAGCGGACGGTTAGTTTCTGGCCACACAGTCAGTGGCTAATTTCCAATTGTCAATTTCTGCGTACTCTAATGGCAATATTATAGAGACAGTTTTAAAAATTAATGCTCCTCTTGTCTTCAAGCCCTCTGGTTAGGTTGTGTGTGGTGTAGAAACACTTAAATCACGTATAGCTGATTTTTTCCCTAAACGTCGATAATTTTATAGACTCATATTCTGAAGGTAATTCAAGGTATTGTGATGACAGTCAGTAGGTTAAATATAAATATATTTTCGTCTCGGACGCCTTCAACAAAATAAATTTGATAATAAATGACATTTTCCGGAAGGAATTTACCTATAAATCCAGATCCGTGACTTCAGACACCTAAATAATATCCGAATCCAGTTCACGTACGAATGGTGATAGCTCAATGAATTTGTCATTTTATCCCGCCCCCTCCACTTACAAAACCGCACAATTAACCTGTCATTTAAGCGGCTAATAGGATACAAGATAAACAGATGAACGTCAGGTGCATGGATGTCGGAAGCACAGGGGCAGATGGGCAGCTGCCCTTCCTGTCTTCAAAGCAAGGGACTAGAGGGGGCTGAGAATGCCCTTCTCACGTTCGTCACTCATTTTTTTTCAATGATTTATTCTCGATGTAAAGCTAAAATACACCTCATATCCATTTGGGAGCTTTCGATCGAAATTCAATGGGGAGTTTGCGAGGAGTTTCCCCCACCTGGTGGGATGGGGAAACCTGGGGGCCTTCGAGATACGCATGCTTTCAAACGGTACGTCATGGCCGGGCTGCTAGTGCGAATAATTTATGCCATTTTTCTGAGGGGGGGGGGGGGGTGTCTGACTCCCCCGCCCTGAAGTGCTTCAGGCTCCCCTGGTCAGGTGCCCTAATTGCAGGGCAACTGACCTGTCGAGATGAATTGTTAACACGCTAATACGAGGCTCAACTCTTTGTAATTTCCTACACCTTAAACTGGTAAACCCTGCTGCTTGTGAGGCTGAGAGGTTGGTTGCCCCACTGGGCGCAAAATGTCCAATCACTACTCTGAGAATGGACAGCTCAATGTTTTTTTAAGGAGGCGTGTAACGCACTCCTCTACCCTCCCCTCATGATTGAGACTGTCACGTAGGTTTGCAAACGAAAAAACTGTAGTGGCAACTATTACACTAGTCCAATAATATTAGCCTTCGCCTGTGCTCCGAATTTATTATTTTTTGATTTTTAATATGTCGCACCTTCGACGGTGAGACATATTAAAAATCAAAAAATAATAAATTCGGAGCACAGGCGAAGGCTTATATTATTGGACTACTATTACACAGACACAGTGACGGTGTAATTTCTCGATATAATTTTTACATTTGGGGTCTTACTCTAGACCTACTTGGCATCAGCTACCCCTCCGTCACACGGCCACCCAAATACCCCATATGAGTTCGTAATGGTCTCTGACAATCTTCATAGCGCATAACAAGCAGTCGCCGTTCGAAAGGCAATTCTTTGGCAATCTCGAAGTGTTGTCAATATGCTGAATTGTTTCAAAGTCAAACACAATGTCAACACAGCTTTGGAGTTAGCTCCCTTTATAACGGTGTCCTCTGGAAAATCAACTTTGGTTCAGTCAGTTTGGGACACCGGAATGAATGGATGATGGCGGAAACCAGTGATGGAGGAGAAGGCCCCGTGGGCCGGGATATACAAGGGGATGTGTCTTTATCGTTGTTTCATATTTTAAAACTGTTTCGAAACCCAATCAACGAAGAACAGGCTTGGGGAATATGTTATCAGTGTGCGAGATACTATCTACATGGACGAACTCAGGAGAAATATCAAATTCTCTATTCTTCGGGAATTCACGCTGTTTTTGTGCAGAAAGATGGAGAAATTATTGTCCAGAAACCTCAGGACAATTACAGTGATACAGGAAAGGGCCCCCCAATTCCTTGTGAGTAAAAACTAATCACAATTTTAATTATTTTAATTCTGGGGGAAGTGAATTGAGACGCCAGTCGTTGTGAATGTTGAATTGCTGGACACAACAAATCTCAGAAAATGAATTGTCTTGCGAATGCACAGTTGAATGAAAACACATTTAAGGTGGCTCGGTCTGATATTATTTAATTTATGTGTTGTTTGTTTTTTTTTTCTTCACCTTTTTCCCATCTTGTGTGCCAGTGAGGATCTGGCACACAAGATGGAAAAAGGTGAAGAAAATTGAAAACAATTTTTTTTTTATGGAAACCAAACCGAATTCACCATTAATCTGACCATTAATTATCAACGTAATCATTAAGGTTTTTTAGTGATATTTTTTTTTTTTATCAAAACTACTCTTACAACAACCAGAAGAATAAATTATAATAGTGATGGCTGAATAATGATGATGGTCAAAATAAATACTAGTATATTTTTTACTGAAAATAATAACAGGGATGGCATTTCCCCTCTATTCGTCACCAGTGACATTGCCTGGGCTGGACTGGAGTGGGAGGTGTAGGGAGGGCTTGGGCTCCCCCCAAGATTTTGCTGATCCCAAAATATTGGTCCAAGGCAACATAGGGCCCCCAAATTATCTCCAATATAGGGGCTACAAAAGCCTCAGATTCGTCCTTACTCCTTACATGTAGAACTCTAAATATTACAAATTCTTCTCGAGGGTACCCTCCCCCTGGCCAGTCCTACTAGTACCCTCAGGACATTCCTCTTCCTTCCACTCCCTAAAGGACTGGGGGGGGGGGGCAAAATCCCACACAACAGCTCTTCAAATATCTTTGCCCATCTCTCCCCCACCCCCTCCCCCCCCCAAAAAAAAATGGGATAGGGCACTGTGGCACCACGCCTGTTCCTGACTGCCAAATAATAATGATTGCAGGGATTTTTTATTCAAATTAATAATGGTTGTGGTGTTGACACTATTACTAGGGAGGTGAAGAGCTATTATTTTCAAATGACATTTAATCCTGCATGTTTTGAGTTGTTTCACTCTCTGCCCCATTTCATCCTATAGGCTGTAGGTGTTGTTGTTTCATACCACCATGTGAAAGGAATGAAATGACCAAGGTACATGTGTAATGTTTTTATTTTACAGCTGCTTTTTACAATCTAGTGGCAGGTATAAGGTTTGCATTTTTTTTTTGTTCAAGGTTAACGTTTAAGTACCGGTATGGAAATACATGACAGTCTGCACTTGAAACGTATTTCGAAATCAACACATTTATCTCTAATTGCCTGGTTCCAACAGTGTGCACATTCACATTTGATCAGGCATTCCATCCCTTTTTGTGAATGTCGATGAAAGGGGAAAGATGTGAAATACATGTAATCTGGAGTTAGTGGGGTAGAAACTTGAAAAGTAATGAACGAACCCACCCCTGGTCTCTAGCCTCTAATGTACTGTGTAAGAGTTTGGTACTTGTAGTATACTAGCAGGGTTACCCGGCGTTGCACGGGAAAATGTAGGGGTCATATGAAAAGTACCCCCCCCCCCCAAAAAAAACAAAAATAGGGGTCGCATATTTTTCGACTGCCCCCACCCCACCCCCCCCCCCCCCCCCCCCATGGGCGGCACACACAGCCCTGCCCTCCAGGTGGGGGCCTTTTTAAACCCCCACCATTAGATTCCTGGTAAAAAGTTACCCATAGTAGACCCCTTTGAGGACCTGTATCGGTGAAATACCTCAATTTTGCCTTTCACCACCCCACCCCCCCGCCACTTTTTTAAACCCCACCATTAGATTCCTGATAAAAAGTTACCCCAAGTTGACCCCATTGAAGACCTATATCGGTGAAAAAAATTTGGTCATAACTTTTGGTGCCCCTCCCTGCCCCCACCCCCACCCGCACACCTGCACACTTTTTTAAACCTGACGAGGACCTCCGCCATAAAAAAGTACCCCTAGTAGACCCGTTTTGGGCACTGTGGATGGCCCCATATTCATTTATATAGCAGACAGACGCAGACAGACATTCTAGAATATAGTATTGATACAGAGTGGGTCCTTGGGCAAGACACTTCACCCCGATTGCCTACATGGGGCACGATGACGCTGTGTACTAAGGCGTACTGCACGTCGATGGTGCGCATGTCTTCAACCAATCTAACCCTGCCTGTGCTGTGGTGCAGAGTTACGATGTTGGGGAGCTGACAGCTGCTCGTCGTTGCTCGGTGGTTCTCTCCGGGTACTCCGGCTTCCTCCACCCGTAAAACTGTCTCGGTCACGATTAGCCATTGTGCATAAGTATGTGACCTTAAACACCAATAAATAAATAATAAATAGATACAGAGTGGAAAGACAGTAAAGAAATAGCCTACAAAAGTCAGCATGCACCAATAAAATGGGAGAAAACCCTTCAAAGGGTTCCGAGTGGGAAAAATCCAAATGATCTACCATCCATCCACCCCTCCCATCTCTGCTTCACAACTACAGTTCAGTAACTTCAGTTGCCATGGACAGGTCATACATGTAATCCACACATATGCAGTGATGTTCACACATCCATTTACCAGGGAATAAAAATCATTAACAGCAAAATTTTAATTAATGAAGCACCAGGTTGTACCCGATACTTCATTAATTATAGTTTTGATGATTATTCTTATAATTAGTGCTTGGAATCTATTAATGCATCTAGAAATATTGCGCAGCCTTCGAAAGTGACCAGTACACGGCGACCATGCTCTAGTAGAACCCTATATTTAAATGTGTACTGACATGTTTTCAAGTTCCTTATTTTCTTTACTATTTCTCTTTCCATCTACAGTTAAAACTAGAAGTCCTGTCATGAAATGCGTGCAAATAGCACGTCGATCTGCGCGTTAATCTACGCGTTATGACCCTAGTAAAGCTAACAAATTCTGTACAGGTGGACTGTGCACAAGCAATGTTTCTGCCAATGGACCACCGGGTAACCCGGAGGTCCAATGGCAGAAACATTGCCTGTGTTTGTGATGAGTAACCAGGAGAACCTGCTGTGCTTTGGATGCCATTCGATATGGCATTTGCTCGCAATTCACACGCGCAATTAAGCCTAGAAAAGTGCACAGTCGGGACAGGACTTCTAGTTTTAACTGTATCCATCCCCAACATCTAAATACTGGCTCTACAGGTACATGTAATTGTTTGATGTTGTCAGTAGACTTGGACTCAAATCAAATTGTATAGATGTAGGATAGAATTCTGACTTCAGAAATAATTCTCAAACTACATGTACATGTACATGTAGAGGTTCCCAGTAAACTGATCACAACAGTTCATTCATTTAATGTAATAAATTAGTAATGTCTTTTGATTGGCACAGACTGGGGCCTGGGCCTCAACCCAGTCTAATTCTTTGGCTTGCTTTCCTTCTCAAATCACAAAAAACTCACTTGTCCAGTGTTGGCAGGTTTTGGTTTTTCACTTTCAGGAAAAAAACCTTGGTTTCCGCCATAAAAAATGGAACCAAAATGCACCCCCAACAGAAGAAAAATAGCTGGCGCTCTCTACATGTACAGTTAAAACTAGAAGTCCTGTCACGAATAGCGCGCTTATTTAGGCTTAATTGCGCATTGAAATTGCGTGCAATTGCCATATCGAATGGCGTCCAAAGCACGACAGGTTCTCCTGGTTACTCATAGCAAAAACATGCAATGTTTCTGCCAATGTACCTCTGGGTTACCCGGAGGTCCATTGGCTGAAACATTGCTTGTGCACAGGCCATATGTACAGAATTTGATACCTTTACTTGCGCCACAACGCGTACATTAACGTGCATATTAACATGCTATTTGTGCGCATTTCATGACAGGACTTCTACTTTTAACTGTATACTTGTCAAAATGAAAATTCAAGAATCTTGAATTCTGAATCTGAGATTTTATTTTTGTTTATTTTTCTTGATGAGGTTTTCACAGATAAATGTACACATGTACATGTACATGCACATGTATTTTAATTAGGGAATGTCAACCCCCTGGTGTTGTCAATGTCAAACCCCTTGTGTACATGTATTTTAATTAGGGAATCACAACCCTCTGGTGTTGTCAATGTCAAACCCCATATGTAATGTTTTTTAATTAGGGAATGTCAACCCCCTGGTGTTGTCAATGTCAAACTCCTTGTGTACATGTACTTTAATTAGGGAATGTCAACCTTCTGGTGTTGTCAATGTCAAACTCCTTGTGTACATATATTTTAATTAGGGAATGACAACCCCTTGGTGTTGTCAGTGTCAACCCCCTTGTGTACATGTACATGTAGTAGTCATGAACATGTATTTTAATAAGGGTTGGGGCACGATGGTGTTGCAGTAACCGGTTCTCGTCAGATCACTGAAGTTACATGTATGCAACATCGAGCCCGGTTAGTCCTCGGATGGGTGACCATCTGAGCGATCAATTCGGACTCCCACATGTGTCTTTGGGCAAGGCACTTAATACCGATTGTCCACATGGGAGCACTATGACGCTGTGTACTAAAACTGTCACGGTCATGATTAGCCATAGTGTATAAGTATGTGACCTTAAAACACCAGTAAATAAATAATTTTAATTGGGGAATATCAACCCCCTGGTGTTATGACTGTTGTCAATGTCAAACCCCTTGTGTACATGTATTTTAATTTGGGAATGTCAACCCCCTGGTGTTGTCAGTGTCAACCCCCTTGTGTACAGTTAAAACTAAAAGTCCTGTCCTGAAATGCACACAAATAGCACGTCGATATACGCGTTAATCTACGCGATATGTCCATAGTAAGGCTATCAAATTATGTAAATATGGCCTATGCACAAGCAATGTTTCAGCCAATGGACCTCCGGGTAACCCGGAGGTCCATTGGCAGAAACATTGCCCGTGTTTGCTATGAGTAACCAGGAGAACCTGCCGTGCTTTGGATGCCATTCAATATGGCAATTGCGCGCAATTCATACGCGCAATTAAGCCTAGATAAGCGCACATTTTGTGACAGGACTTCTAGTTTTAACTGTACATGCATTTTAATTAGGGAATGTCAACCCCCTGGTGTTGTCAGTGTCAACCCCCTTGTGTACATGCATTTTAATTAGGGAATGTCAACCCCCTGGTGTTGTCAATGTCAAACCCCTTGCGTACATGTACATACATGTACATGTGTACATGTTAGTTAAGATCCACTTGAATATCATGAAAAGGACTGCTTAAAATTGTTTGCACTATACTGTATTTTATATGTGTAGATACATGTAACTCTCTAAACAGGATTAACAAGAAGTGACTTTATAACAAATTTATCTCATTGTTCTTTTACATATATGTCATGATTCATTGAGCAGTTTATTTATTGATAATGAAATAACCACTTGAAAGCTTTAAGGCAGTGTAGATGTACATACAATCCTTTGTTTCAGTTACATGTACAAATCCCAAATACATGTATGTGGAGTCACATGTAGAAGATTGTGACCACAAAAGGGGTCATATGATTCCTATCAGATCAAAATGAAATCACAGTCTAATTGATGACACTTTGCAAAAATATGTCAGTAAAATCAGTGGAAAATCGGCATTTCCATAATGAGCTGAAAGTCAGCTGTCAACCTTCGATTTTCATTCTAATAAGCATGTGATTATGAATCATTAAATTTGCCATTGATCCAAAACAATACCCCATTTACATGTATCTGTGCTAAAATTACAATTCTTTTCTAAATTTGAATGAAATCAAAATTATTGATCATTCAATATTAATCTCAGTTTTCTGTTGATGAAATCATCACTTGGTTTAGTTTCCTTGAATGAAATCGTGTTTCTCAGATGCGAATTATCAAAATTCTGTTTTGATCAAATTGACTACAGTTAAAACTAGAAATCCTGTCACGATCTGTGCGCTTATCTAGGCTTAATTGCGCGTGGGAATTGCGCTCAATTGCCATATCGAATGGCATCGAAAGCACGGCAGGTTCTCCTGGTTACTCATAGCAAACACGGGCAATGTTTCTGCCAATGGACCTCCGGGTTACCCAGAGGTCCATTGGCAGAAACATTGCTTGTGCACAGCCATATTTACAGAATTTACTATGGTCATATCACGTAGATTAATGCACATATCAATGTGCCACAGTTAAAACTAGAAGTCCTGTCACGAACTCTGCGCTTATCTAGGCTTAATTGCGCGCAATTGCCATATCGAATGGCATCCAAAGCACGGCAGGTTCTCATGGTTACTCATAGCAAACACAGGCAATGTTTCTGCCAATGGACCTTCGGGTTACCCGGAGGCCCATTGGTTGAAACATTGCTTGTGCACAGGCCATATGTAAATAATTTTATAGCATTACTATGGTCATGACGCGTAGATTAACGCACATATAGACGTGCTATTTGTGCGCATTTGAGGACAAGACTTTTAGTTTTAACTGTATTTGTGCGCATTTCAGGACAGGACTTTTAGTTTTAACTGTAAATAACAATGTGGTTCTGTGGTATGCACCCAAAGACTTACTTGTACATGTACAGATACAACTGCAATATAATAATAACATGAGTTTGGAGGGCATTTTGTACATGTATATTAACGCCCTGAGAGGAATGAATAACAGCCTGAGGGTTTATTAACGACCAAGACAAAGTAGAAGGCTGTTATTCAGTCCTCAAGGGCGTTAACCCCTTCCCACCAAGGCCTTGACAATTCAGGCGAACGATCGTTCCGTTCCCCTAGGCTAGAGGTTACGTAAACAAAAATTAAGATTAGCAGACTATTGGTTAACCAAAAGGATCCATCGGTTAACCAACTTTTTTTACGATCAGAATATTAGATGCCTGAAGAGAAAGTAGTACACATACAAGTATTAAATTTGTGCTTATTATTCGGCTGTAGGCATACAGTTAAAACTAGAAGTCCTGTCACGAACTGTGCGCTTATCTAGGCTTAATTGCGCGTAGGAATTGCGCGCAATTGCCATATCGAATGGCATCGAAAGCACGGCAGGTTCTCCTAGTTACTCATAGCAAACACGGGCAATGTTTCTGCCAATGGACCTCTGGGTTACCCGGAGGTCCATTGGCTGAAACATTGCTTGTGCACAGGGCTCGATTTAACTGGATTAGCATAGCACTTTGCTCTTCAATTTCTGAATTTTGCTATTCAAGATTTATTAGTTTCAAGTGCTTTTGGATCAACTGCTAATCAATTTTCCAGGGTGAATAGTAAATTGCTATTAAAAATTTTCAGATTAAATCAAGCCCTGCTTGTGCACAGGCCATATTTACAGAATTTGATAGCCTTACTATGGTCATATCGTGTAGATTAACGCACATATCAACGTGCTATTTGTGCGCATTTCAGGACAGGACTTTTAGTTTTAACTGTAAAAGATGCCTTTTGTGATAACAATGTGGTTCTGTGGTATGCACCCAAAGACTTACTTGTGCATGTACAGATTCAACTGCAATATAATAATAACATGAGTTTGGAGGGCATTATGGGACATTTTGTACATGTATATTAACGCCCTGAGAGGAATCATGAAAAACAGCCTGAGAGTTTATTAACGACCCAAGACAAAGTAGAAGGCTGTTATTCAGTCCTCAAGAGGTTACGCAAACAAAAATTAAGATGAACAGACTATCGGTTAACCAAAAGGATCCATTGGTTAACCATCTTTTGTACGATCAGCATATTAGATGCCTGAAGAGAAACTAGTACACATACAAATATTAAATTGGTACTTATTATTCTGCTGTAAGCATACATGTACTTGTAGTGCAAACATTGCTTAAAAGTCTGTAATATAATTTTTTTGGTTTGGTACGCCTTTGAAAGGACGTACCAAACCCAAAACTTATATTACAGACTTTCAGGCCATGTTTGGACTACTGTAAGCATAATTAGAAACACGATGTTACAGTTTATGGAAACTGAGATGCACTGCAGCCTGATGTATGATGGGACCACAGCCAAATCAGTTCTGGACCAATTAGAAGAATAGAAGTGGCACAACTCTGTATTTCTAGTGATTGCGTATCTGTTTTGTTGATATTTTTACCATCGGAAATCATCACACGTTACCAACAGAAACCCACTCACCAGCTCAGGCCTATGGCTTGCGGGATGTGCCTGTGGCATATCGTGTTTGGATTTTTGGTTAACCAACATGCTTATGAAACAAATTTACTTAACCTTCAGAATAGGTTAATGAACAACTAAATGGGTAACCTGTTAATGGGTTAATCAAAATATGGAATTGTCAAGGCCTGACCCCCCCCCCCCCTGAACTCTCCCCCCCCCCCCTCCCCCTCCATTATCAACAATTTTAGACACAAACTGGGTTTCATTACTACAATTGATAAATAATCCCAGCACAATCGATAACATTGTCAATAAAATCAAATCATGGAAGTACATGTATGGCTGTTAACCCTTTGAACTCTAGTGGTATCTTCCATGTCAGTTCATTGGAGGAACTTGGTAGAGTCCATATTCATTATTTGGGGTAGACCTATCAATATTTTCACCGTGCAGCCTCAGGGTTGCACGTTGAAAATGGGGTCGTCTCACTTAGCCGGTTGGCATTGTTTTGGAGTAAGGTGTGAACTACCTTGTGATCAAAGATTTGCCGGCTATAGTCGTTATCTAATAAAGTACAAGGTTTACTTGTAAAATTGACAAATTTATTGATTGATATTAACTTTTCTATTGCCGTATAATAAATACAATAATAATAAATATAGTACATACCACTTCAATATCCAGTTAGATGTGACACAGAATCTAAATAGCGTAGTAGTCCTATATCACCACTGATACCACTACAATATCCAGTTAGATGTGACACAGAATTTAAATAGCGTAGTAGTCCTATATCACCACTGATACCACTACAATATCCAGTTAGATGTGACACAGAATCTAAATAGCGTAGTAGTCCTATATCATCACTGAGAAACTTTCTCTTCAAGTGATCAATGGAATTGTCAATTTTCCTGTACTTTTTCTTCCGTGGTTGAAGTCTCCCACCAGCATTCAGTTGTAATACCGTTGCTTCCTGGTAAGCTTGTTCCTTCTTAATGAAATCAATCATGTGATACAAGTTGCGGTGGGAGCCAGCAATAAAAAGACACAGCTTTCTGTTAACTTCTTCATTGTCCTGGATCTAACAATGTCATTCAGCGTATTGATGGTTACAGGGCCACCACAACTATGCTGAAGCTCCGCCAATGTACTCGCTCATTACTTCTCGACTTTATGCTGTACTTATACCCATCAAATATGAGGTAACGTCCCCCACGGTTATTGGGGATAAATTCAACATTCACTTGAGCACTGGCCATGTCTAAGTGCTAACCCTTACTTGGAGTTTATATTTATAACATGTGAGAGAGAGAGTGAGCGTATCTCATAATATATATTTATCGCAGAAATAAAAGCGCCGCCTTAAGTGTTAAGAATATTCCCAAACATTAATGATCGGTTATCATTAAATTAATCTAAACAGGCTGAGTGAGACAATTCATTGATACGGACTATAGCAAGTTTACTTAACAGTGTTTGTAGTTAATTACCTTCGCCCGACTGGCTACGCGAGACTAACCCGTTGAAAATATTGATGGGTCTATCCCACATATTTACTGAACAGCCATCCCATATAATGACGTTATGACGTATCATGTTCCTAGCCGGAAAATCAGCCACTAGGATTCAAAGGGTTAATGACACCACTATTTTTTACGATTAAAATTAAAATAAATTTGAAAAAATACAAATCACAGGCGTAAAGTGTCTAATAAAAATAAATTAATTAATACCACAACAAAAAGTTATATTATAATCTAGGAATTTTATTTTCATTTTGAAAAATTAAAATCAATTTTAAAAAAATACAACAATTTTAAATGCGATACGAAATATTGAAACATGTATTTTAATCAATAGAAATAGGAAAAATAACTCAAATTCAAATGTGGTCAGAAATGGCTGGGGTGGGGCAAAGGGTACCTGTTGAGTTGGCCAAATAACCCTGAGGGCATCTCATGTGAAGAATTGTACAGTACGTGGAGAGTGTATTATCACTAAATCACCCGCAGAGTGGAGATGCCACCCAAGTAATAATTGCAAATTTGTTGCAAAGCCTCACCAGCACAAGCAAAGTTTCAGCCAATGGACCTCCGGGTTAAACCCGGAGGTCCATTGGCTGAAACATTGTTTGTGTTTTTTGTCGATATGTACAAAATTTGAAAGTTATAGCTTGGGTGATAACTCCACTCCGTGGGTGATTTAGTTACAATCCACTCTCCACGTACTGTAGATAACCATGGCAGGCTTTGACTAAATGGCAAATGTTCATTTACATCGCTGCCTGAGTTCTAGAATGTTCTTTGTCCCCTATGGGAGTACTCTGTCCCCTATGGGAGTACTCTGTCCCCTATGGGAGTACTCTGTCCCCTGTGCGACATAGGACATTCTAGCACTCAGGAGACGGTATGTTCCACATATCCTGGAGGTGAGGGGGTGGGCGTGGGGGAGGTCAAATATCCAGCAGTTGTGGGAGTTACATGAACGCAACATTGTTAATCAGTGATAGATACACATGTACAGTTAAAACTAGAAGTCCTGTCACGAATAGTGCGCTTATCTAGGCTTAATTGCGTGTTGGAATTGCGTGCAATTGCCATATTGAATGGCATCCAAAGCACGACAGGTTCTTCTGGTTACTCATAGCAAACACTGGCAATGTTTCTGCCAATGGACCTCTGGGTTACCCGGAGTTCCATTGACAGAAACATTGCTGGTGCACAGGCCATATGTACAGAATTTGATAGCCTTACAGTTAAAACTAGAAGTCCTGTCACGAACTGTGCACTTATCTAGGCTTAATTGCACGTAGGAATTGTGCGCAATTGCCTTATCGAATGGCATCCAAAGCACGGCAGGTTCTCCTGGTTACTCATAGCAAACATGGGCAATGTTTCTGTCAGTGGACCTCCGGGTTACCCGGAGGTCCATTGGCGGAAACATTGCTTGTGCACAGGCCATATTTACAGAATTTGATAGCCTTACTATGGTCATATCGCGTAGATTAACGTGCATATCGACGTGCTATTTGTGTGCATTTCAGGACAGGACTTTTAGTTTTAACTGTAGTACTCAGGAGACGGTATGTTCCACATATTCTGGAGGTGAGGGGGTGGGCGTGGGGGAGGTCAAATATCCAGCAGTTGTGGGAGTTACATGAATGCAACATTGTTAATCAGTGATAGATACATATACATGTACAGTTAAAACTAGAAGTCGTGTCACGAACTGTACGCTTATCTAGGCTTAATTGCGCGTTGGAATTGCGCGCAATTGCCATATCGAATGGCATCCAAAGCACGGCAGGTTCTTCTGGTTACTCATAGCAAACACCGGCAATGTTTCTGCCAATGGATCTCAGGGTTACCCGGAGGTCCATTGACAGAAACATTTCTGGTGCACAGGCCATATGTACAGAATTTGATAGCCTTAGTATGGTCATAGCGCGTTGATTAACGCGCTAATTGACGTGCTATTTGTGCGCATTTCATGACAGGACTTCTAGTTTTAACTGTAACCAATGTTTTCCAATTACATGTACATGTACAGTTAAAACTAGAAGTTCCGTCATAAAATGCGCACAAATAGGACGTCGATCTGCAGGTTAATGAACGCTTTATGACCATAGAAAGGCTATCAAATTCTGTACATACATGTATGGCCTGTGCACAAGCAGTGTTTCAGCCAATGGACCTCCGGCTAACCCGGAGCTCCATTGGCTGAAACATTGCCTGTGTTTGCTATGAGTTATCAGGATAACGTGCCATTTTATGGCAATTGCACGCAATTCCTACGCACAATTAAGTCTAGATAAGTGCACAGGTCGTGGCAGGACTTCTAGTTTTAACTGTATTTTGAGTTGTACTGTAGGCCTGTACATTACATTTAGTTAACTAGTACCAGTAGTGTGCTACATATGTATGTTAATTTTCCAACGTGATTTGTATTTAAAACATAAATATTTTTTCAAAACTATCGATAAGTGAAGTCTCAGTAAAACCTTATTCATTAATAATAGTTAAATCTTTTGTTACAATTTATTGGAGGGAGCCAGGCGATAGGGATTAAGTGCGTTGCCCATGAACATAAAGCAGTTACTCCCGGCTGGGATCCAACTGTGGATGTTTCGGTTTAAAATACATTGTAACCACAGAAAACAAGTGAATGCAAACATGACATACAGTGTAAAGCCACAGCAGTGGCTTTAAGCAATTTTCAATGAAGGGTTAGTTGAATTGTTTTTTTTAATGGTGACACAACATTATCCTATTGGACAATATTTATGGCTCTTGACAGTATGTAACAGCTGTTAAATGTAACTACTGTAATAACACAGTATGTATGTACCTAATTTATAACACTTCATGCAGTACACGTATATTATCTTAAAATTACAAATTTTAATTAATTCTGATGTATTTTATTTTAAAATTTTACTACTGACAAAAAGAGCCAGAAGTGTTTTAACCCTTCATATAACGAATCAGACAAAACTGTCTGCGTAAAATACAAATTGAACAGCTGAATAAATTCAATTTTCAAAAACGTTTACAGGCCTGGCAATTTAGAAGAGGGAGTGCAAAACAGTTGGTGTCTTCCCACTAGACCAATTCCCTTTAGGCCAATTCTCAAAAGACCAATTCCCCTTAGACCAACTACATACTGTTATTGATTAAGGGTTGATTAAGGATAATGAAGCAAACTTTAATTTGCTGATAAGCACTTTGTTTGATAAAAAAGTATTTATACACATAACATACAAAAAACATAAAAAGGTTTATAACATTTCAGTTTATAAAATATCAACAAGCCAGAAAATAAGCAGACAATCATCTGAAAAATGAGGTCCCCAGAGGGTGAATTTGGTGATGCTACCCTGCACAGCAGGGTAGCATCACTAAAGTTACCCTCTGTGAACCTCAATCTGAATTAAGGTCTCAAACATAAACAGAAAGAGGTACCGTACCCAGAGGATAAACTGACCCACTGTATGGGATAGCATCAGCAAATTCCCCCTCTGGGGACCTCATTCTGCAAATGACAGCATGCTTATTTTCAGACTTGAATATCAATAACATTAAATACATTTATAAATATTTATAAATATATCAAATTATTGATATAGAATTATTTTAAAAGTAGAATGCATGAGTTGGTGTAAGGGGAATTGGTCTTTTGGGTATTGGCCTCGTGGGAATTGGTCTAAATGGAATTGGTCTAGTGAAAATGAACCAAACAGTTGCCCTCCTCAGATTGCTTGGGAGTGCAATTGCTCCTGGAATTTTCAATGCAAAAACTTGTATGCTATTTTGGTTATATTCACTTCAAGGTATTAATTTTATGATCGAAAAATTGTACTACAGTACGTGGAAAGTGGATTGTAACTAAATCACCCACGGAGTGGAGTTATCACCCAAGGTATAACTTTCAAATTTTGTACATATCGGAAAAAAACAGAAGCAATGTTTCAGCCAATGGACCTCCGGGTTTAACCCGGAGGTCCATTGGCTGAAACTTTGCTGGTGCTGGTTATGCTTGGCAACGCATTTGCAATTATTGCCTGGGTGAAATCTCCGCTCTGCGGGTGATTTAGTGATAATACACTCTCCACGTACTGTATATTCAGCTACATAGTTGAAAAATTGGCACACACATCTTCTCATTATTCAAAATGTTACATTCAATTCTTATGTGACTGTCTTCTACATTCAAAATGTGTTGAAATATGACACAGAATGTGTCATGAATTATTGCGATTCAATGCAACATCGACAAATTGTCCCCTGAGTTTCAGTGTGTTCTCTGTGCCAGTAGGCACAGAGAACACATTGGAACTCGGGACAAAATGTTAATAGATGCAGTAGCCCCCCCCCCCCCCCCCCCCCCCCCTTCCCTTCCACTGAGAGGTAACATGATATGGTTATGTTGAAATTATTGGAAAAACTTTAAAAAATAATGTTTCAAATAATAAATTTTAATATTGTGTGTTGGGTAAAGAGTTATATGTATGGATTTCTCTTAATTAAATAATTTTTAACTTCTGTACACTGAAACCTTTTCCATCCTCTTCCGCCGCCATGGACTGGTCACTTTCCATGGGTGGACAATATTTCCACGGATGCAATAATATTAGATGGGGAACGTGGTGACTCAGTGGTAGACTGTTGGACTTCTATGCTAGAGGTCCCAGGTTCGATTCCCATCCGGGGCGACCTGCGTTGTGTCCTTGGGCAAGATACTTTATCCCGGTTGCCTACATGGGGGCACAATGATGCTGTGTACTAAGGTGTACTGCACGTCAATGGTGCACATGTCTTCAACCGCTGTAACCCTGCTTGAGTGGAGCTTGAACAGAGTTAGAATGTTGAGGAGCTGACAGTTGCATGTCGATGCTTGGTGGTTCTCTCCGGTTTCCTCCATCAGTAAACTGTCATGGTCACGATTAGCCATTGTGCATAAGTATGCGACCTTAAACACCAATAAATAAATAATAAATAATATTAGATTCCAAACACTAATTAGGAATAACAATCAAACATTTAATTAATGAAGCACTTTTTTTCAACCCGGTGCTTCATTAATTAAAATTTTACTGATGATGATTTTTATTACCTGGTAATTGGTAAACACATGCTTGGACATCATGCATGGATTATGATCAGTGCACAGTGGCTGTACTGTACAGTCCTGGTAATTCATCCTTGTTTCCTTAGCAAAAAAATTGCTGTGGTAAACTGGTGCTTCTACGGCAATTGGGTGCGAAGCCTGTTCGATTGCATAAAAATCATCAGGGGGCAGGACATAGTCTCAATTGCCATGTATATATTTATTTATTGGTGTTTAAGGTGACATTCTTATGCACTATGGCTACTCATGACCAGGCCTGGCCTTTTGGAAAATCTAGGGGAGCCACAACGGCTCCCCTAAACTTGTGCCAGGAGAGCTATTCTATACTTCAGTCTGTTTTTAATAAGGGAATTAAAGGTTTAAGGAGAGCTATTACAGCTCTTAAGGAGAGCAATTATGGCTCTCCTTAAATTGATTTTGCAGGAGCCATGGAGGGCGGGAGCTATAGCTCTCCTGAAAAGACCAGGCCTGCATGACCATGACAGTTTTATGGGTGGAGGAAGCTGGAGTACCCAGAGAGAACTACCTAGCAACGACTAGCAGCTGCCAGCTCCCCAACATCATAACTCCGCACTCCAGCACAGGCAAGGTTAGATTGGTTGAAGACATGCGCACCATCGATGTGCAGTACTTCTTAGTACACGGCGTCATCGTGCCCCCATGTGGACAACCAGGGTTAAGTGCCTTGCCCAAGGACACAGCATGGAAGTCCAAATCGATCGCTCAGACGCTCACCCATCCATCAACTCACCGGGCTCGACGTTGCTTAATTTCGGTGATCTGATGAGAACCAGTTTCTGCAATGCCACCACATCCCCATATGTATATATACATGTAGTATGCAGTGAAGTGAAAACTTTCAAGTACAGTTACTCTGACACGTGAAAGTAGTATGAGATACATGTGTCTATAATCACAGTCAATGCACAGAATCTTTAATTCAATCATGAACCTTGTGAATGCTGAGAAAAAATCTTGAAAGTAAGCAGAGCCTAGCAGGCGACTTGCTCAATATGTATATTATGAGTGAAAATAAGATGCAGCATAACCACAAACTAAGTATCTCACTGCTTCTTTGTTGATAACACCAGAATCTGACATCAGTTTCTGGAAAGCTCTGTAAGAGCTTTCCAGAAACTGATGACAGATTCTGGTGTTATTAACAGAGAAGAAACAGAACATATAGTTTCTAGTGGTTATGCTGTAACTTGTACTGTAAATTGTAAGATTAGCAATACAACGTAGTGCAACCCACATGGTTTGATTCCTTGTGTAACCTGGAAGTTGTACAATTTCTGCCACCACAAGGCTTTCTGAAGAAGCCATCCTCGGCAGTATTTTTGCTGTGGATATTTTTTGTTTCCTCAGCATTTTCCTCGGCACTGTTGATTGCTGAGGGTGAATTTCCAGGGCTGACTGTATACATACGTACATGTATACAACTGCACAGAGCTATGTGCATAAATAAATGGTGTTCCACACAGTTTTTTTTATCTGTGGATTCTGTTTTTAGAAAACATTGTTGGTAAGACAGTAAAACCACAACATACGTTGTATATGATTATGATAAATGTGATATTAATAATTATAGAGTGATATATATGTAGTATGGTGGCGCATACCTCACTTATCTTAAAAATGACAAGTCACTTTTTATTGTTAATGTATATATTGTATTGTTATAAAGTGATTGATATGATTTCAATCTGTCCTCATCACTGATTGTGTTTGGGTGTGTGTAATTAAGAATTACATGTATAGCACGATCAAGGTGAATACATGTAATTACTACAAATTGGCAGCTACAGTTAAAACTAAAAGTCCTGTCCTGAAATGCGCACAAATAGCACGTCTATATGCGCGTTAATCAACGCGATATGACCATAGTACGGCTATCAAATTCTGTAAATATGGCCTGTGCACAAGCAGTGTTTCAGCCAATGGACCTCCGGGTAACCCGGAGATCCATTGGCAGAAACATTGCCCGCGTTTGCTATGAGTAACCAGGAGAACCTGCCGTGCTTTGGATGCCATTCGATATGGCAATTGCGCGCAATTCATATGCGCAATTAAGCCTAGATAAGCGCACAGTTCGTGACAGGACTTCTAGTTTTAACTGTAGGTCAATATTTCATCCAACATTGTTTTGGTTATCCTGAGAATGGTGGTACAAACAGCACTGGCAGCACCTGGTGGTTTAGGAGCTGTGACTTTACAAGTGCTTCTTTCATTTTACAATTTATTTGAGTGAAAAGTCAAGGCTGCTGTGTTTTAGTTTTAGCAATAATAAATCATGTGTACATGTATGTGCAGTGCAGTCGCCGTGGACTGGTCACTTTCCACAGGGGTGGGGGGGGGAGGGGCTGGGGGGGGGGGGGACAATATTTCCATGGACAGAATAATGTTAGATTCCGAACACTAATAATAGGAATAATCCTCAAAAATTTAA